>SJYR01002286.1:225663-243646 GCA_006410655.1 Kobus ellipsiprymnus
ACGCGGTGTCGGTGCGTCCCACAGGAAGCTCTTTCCCGAGGGCTCGCATCAGCCCCCTGATCACACTGATGGCGCCGGCCCCTCCGGGCTGCAGGAAGCCGCTTCTCTCCTGGGACGCGGGGCAACGGCAGTGGGGCTCGAGGCTGCCTCTGGTCCTCACGGGCTCCAGGAAACCCCCAGAGGAGGAGAGTGTCCACACTCGGGGACCAGGGCTGACGCAGGGGCAGCCCCCAGAGCCAGCCGCACGGCTCCTCAGGGTCGGAGGGCTCCTCGGGCCACCAGGAGGCTGGACAGACTCCCCCGGGGTCAACTCGGACAACCCTAGACACACTGTACCCGCCTGTGCCAGAGAGGGAGCCCACCAAGAGGGAGCCCGTGGCGGCCCTCAGGGGCTCGGAGCTGCCAGCGTGGGGCCCGGGAAGCCAGAGTGCGCAGGGGGCCCTGCTCTGCGTTCATTCAAGCAGCAGGAGCAGCCAGCAAACTGCAGGGAGGGCCGCCTGCCCAGGGCTGGGCGCAGAGGAAAACTGCCCAAAGCTCTTCTCGCAGGAAGGGGACCCGAAGTCAGAGCCAGCAGCCACCATCAGAACGCCAGCTGGGGGTGACGGGCGAAGCCCAGAGGTCACATGGAAACACAGGACCCAGGGCAGACGTAAGAAACTGGAAAAAGAAGAAGCTGGAGGACACACACCTCCTTTTTCAAAACTCCCTACTAACTGTAGTTGCCAAGACCCTCTGGTCCTGGCACGTGGACAGACGAGAGATGAAGAAAGGGAAATGAGAGGCCAGGAGAAAGTCTACACGCCTACAGTCTGCTAAGGTGGGTAACTACACTGAACCAGCAAGGCGGTTCAACGGGGAGAACAGTCTTTCCAACAAACAGTGTGGGGCAGCGGACACACACACGCCCAAGAACGAGGGCGCCGCCCCAGCTCACACCAGGCACAGCATCGAAGTCAGGATGGTTCTGGAAACTGCGCGCTGCGGGGCTCAGTCACGTCCCGCTCTCGCAACCCCGCCAGGCTCCTCTGTCCATGGGACTCTCTAGGCGAGAAGACTGCAGTGGGTTGCCATGCCCTCCTGCAGGATCCCTGACCCAGGGATCCAACCCAGGCCTCCTGCGTTGCAGGCAGATTCTTTACTGTCTGAGCCAGCTAAGGCAAGGTGAACCTAGAATCTGCGTGGAAGAGCTGAAACTATCAGCTTTAGAAGAAAGACAGGAATAAATCTTCATGGCCTCGGACTGGCAGGGGGCTCTGTTCTCTCTGCTCTCTCTCCCTCTGAATTCCCTGTATTTTTTAAACTGAAGTATAGCTGGTTGACAGTGTCTCAGGTGCACAGCAAAAGGACTCAGTTACATGTGTGTGCGTGCGTGTACATGTTAATCGCTCAGTCATGTCCAACTCTTTGCAACCCCACGGACTATATCCTGCCAGGCTCCTCTGTCCATGAACTCTCCAGGCAAAAATGCTGAAGGGGGTAGTCATTCCCTTCGACAGGGGATCCTCCGGACCCAAGGATTGAACCTGGGGGCCTCCTGCATTACAGGCAGATTCTTTACCATCTAGGCTTGCCTTGTGGCTCAGATGGTAAAGAATCCGCCTGCAGTGTGGGAGACCCAGGTTTGATCCCTGGGTTGGGAAGATCCCCTGCAGAAGGGAAAGGCTGCCCACTCCAGTATTCTGGCCTGGAGAATTCCATGGACTGTATAGACCGTGGAGTCGGTCTATACAGAGTTGGACACGACTGAGTGATTTGAGCCACCAGGGAAGCCTGTGTGTGCGTGTGTGTGTGTGCGCGTGCGTGTGTGTGCACATGTGCGTGCATGTGCGTGTGTGCGCGTGTGCATGCATGTGCATGTGTGCATGCGTGTGCGTATGTGTGCGTGCGTGTGCATGTGCATGTGCGTGCGTGTGCATGTGTGTGCATGTGTGCGTGTGTGTGCGTGCGTGCATGCGTGAGTGTGCGTGTGTGCATGTGCGTGTGTCCATGTGTGTGCACGTGCGTGTGCATGCGTGTGTGTGTGCGCGCGCACTTGTATGTCTGTGTACATACATTCCTCTTCAGGCTCTTTTCCACTACAGGTTATAATAAGACACTGAATAGAGCCCACTGCGCTGTGCGCAGGACCTTGCTGTCTTACCTGTTTTTATGTTCAGCAGTGCACACTCACGTCACTTCAGTCGTGCCTGACTCTGTGCGACCCCATGGACCGTAGCCCACCAGGCTCCTCTGTCCGTGGGATTCTACAGGGAGAACACTGGACTGGGCAGCCATGCCCTCCTCCAGGGGGTCCTCCCGACTCGGGGATCAAACCCGCATCTCCTGCGTCTCGGGCACTGCAGGCGGTTCCTCACCGCTGAGCCACTGGGAAGCCTTGTATTCGGCAGTGCACACCTGTTAATCCCAAATTCCCAAGTTGCCCCCCCCCCACCCCTTTGTAACCCATAACTTTGTTTTCTGTGTCTGTGAGTCTACTTCTGTTTCACAGACAGGTTCATTTGTGCCGTGCTGTAGAGCCCACACGTAAGAAACACGCGTGTTCCCTGACTGATCTCACTCAGTACGTTGCTCTCTAGGCCCATCTGTGCTGCTGCAAATGGGACTTGCTCGCGCTTTCTTACAGCTGAGCGGTGTTCCTTGTGCGTGTGCACCACGTCTTCCCAATCTATCCATCTGTCTGTGGACACACAGGCTGCCTCTGGGTCTGGGCTGCTGTGAGCACTACGCTGTGAATGACACCGGGGCGCAGGCCTCTGCTCGAATCGGCTCTGTCTTTTCCAGGTTCGTGCCCAGGAGTGGGCCTGAAAGATCCTGGTGGCTCTGCTTCTAATGCATAAGGAATCTCCACACTGTTCCCCACAGTGGCTGGACCAGTTCACATTCCTCCGGCAGTGGAGACGGGTTGGCAACGGCTTCTTAGATGTGAAAGGAAAAACAAACAAACTGGGCTTTATCAATGTTTGGAATGCTAGGGCTTCAAAAAGACACTATCAAGGATGTGAAAAGAAAGCACAAAGAATGAGAGAAAACATTTGCAAATCATCTGTATGATAAGAATTTACATCCAGAATGTATACAGAAAAGTTCAACAATTAAAGAAAAAAAATTTAATGGGCAAAAGATTTAAATAAATGCTTTTCCAAAGTAGGTAAACAAATAAACACTCCAGAAGCACAGGGCAGGGGGAGGAGGGACGTTCAGGATCCTCAGTTGTCAGGGCAACGAGGTCACCGCGCGGCACGCCCAGCAGGGCGGCTGGACTCAAACAGACGAATAATAACAAGTGTTGTTTCTGGATGTGGAAAAACCGGAACCCTTGTGCGATGCTGGTGGGAATTCAAAATGGTGCAGACACTCCGGGAACAGTCTGGCAGCTCCTCGAGAAGTTACACAGCTATCCTATGACTCAGCAGTTCCACGCCTGGATACATACCCAGGGGAATCTAAAACATGTTCACACAAAACCCTAAACACAAATGTTCACAGCCACACGATTCACAAAAGCCAACCGTCCATCAGCTGCTGGACGGAGGGGGTGTGGTCTGTGCCTCTAGGAGGTGGCGCTGGGTCGTGAACAGGGCAGGCTCCACTACACGCACGACGTGGGTGAGCCCTGACCACAGGGTCAGAAGGAGGCGTCAGATCAGGTGTCCGAAGCCGCCTGCAGGACGCGTCCAGAACAGGCCGATCCGCAGACGCGGGGTGGACCAGTGGAGGCCAGGGTCTGGAGTGCGGGGGCGGGGAGCGACCGCCGACGCCCCGAGGGCAGGGCAGCGTGGCGGCTGCTCAGCCCGGAGAGTACGTGAAAATGCTGAGCGGCAGCTCAGGACGAGCGAACCTCAGCGTCTGAAGTCTGCCTCAGCGCTTAGACGATAATGTGTGTGTCAGTCAGTCGAGTCCGACTCTTTGCAACCCCCGTGGACTGTAGCCTGTCCAGCCCTTTGTCCATGGGATTCTCCAGGTAGGAGCGCTGGAGCGGGCGGCCATGCCCTTCTCCACAGATGATGAGAACGACGAATGAACGCAGCCAGTGCAGACCTTCCAGCAGAAGGACGGACCCTCCACCGTGGGAAACCTTCACAACGCGTGGCCGCAGCGGGGGGCGAGACCGGAAGGGGGTCCAGGCCTAAGGGCCCACGCGGGAGGGAGCCACCGCGTCCCCTGCCCGACAGCAAGCACAAAGGCCCAGCACAGCGCCCCAGGCGAGCTGGGCGGGCTTCCTGCGGAGCCAGGAGGGACCCACCACCCGCTCTGGTTCCGCAGCACCTCACCAGGTCCTTACCAGGGACCCCGAGAGGAGGAGAGGCCACTCGGGGGCCCGAGGGTGCCAGGCTGGGGCTGAAGGGGCAGCAAGGAGAGGCCCAGCGTTGGGGATGCTGAGTGCCTGCTCCCTGCGAGGTCAGGCAGCCATGGGCCCTGGCACCTCTCAGGAGCAGGGACCCCACGAGGACAGGAAGAGCTCGGCCGGGGCCCTGCGGAGCTGCATCTTGCAGGGAGCCCGGGTGTGCCCAGAACTCGGCCGACAGAGGGCGCTGGGCTGCGGGGACAAGCCATGCGGGACCAACTCTGCCTTGAACAGTCCAGAAGCTCGAGGCCAGGCCCAGGGACTCAGCAGCCCGTCCGCAACAAGGCAGGACTGGCCTGGAGGTGCCTCCACCCAAGCTCCGCTCGCCAGGACACACGGACGGACACGCAGCCAGGCTCTGGATGGGGCACCGCGCCCGCCCAGCCCGTTCCAGAGAAGCAGACCAGCACAGGGGCGCAGTTCCATGGCCCACCAGGCGGGCTCCGCCCAGCAGTTAGGGCTCCATTCTCTCACTAATCGTCAGGACCTCGTTTTGTGTCCACAGCACGGGTCTGCGGCGCAGGAGCTGCCCAAAACACTGAGGTCTCCCCGGGGTCCGTCTGGGCCAGCGGCTTGAAGGCAGCGCCCTGCAGAAAGCAGAGGAGGCGCTTCGGGGAACTCCGGGGCTGCCACGGGACTGTCCTTGTGAGAAACAAACTCTCAGGACCATCACGGTGCACAGACGGCAACGTCCCCTGGAAGCCAGGACGAATCCTCAACTTTCTGGGTGGAGAGGCCACACGCTGGTGCTTCCGCTTTGCCACCCTGGGCTCCTCGGGCAGCCCTCCGGAGGGACCCCTTGCACCTGGCGCACCTCCACGGGCCGGCGGTCTCCAGCGGCACCCCGAGCGGTCAGAGCGCGTGCCCTCCCGGGCCTGAGTCCCCACATCCTCCCCTTCCGCACCGACTCTTATCAGCTGTTAAACAGGCAGACGGGTCACAGGCAGCTCCCTGGAGGAGGGAGACCCTGCCCACAACGAGGCCTGGCCCGGCGTCCCCGGCAGGGCCCAGGGCCCGGCACGATCAGGTGCACGGACCGTTGCCGGCCTGCAGGGCTGGCTTCCAGCTCCCACCCGCGCAGGCCAGTCCGGCCCACGCGGGCCACGCGGCCTCCCCAGCAGGCCCGGCTCCCCGCTTCCTGCCCCGCTCCCGCCGCGACGGCCCCTGCGGCCACCCTGCCCGAGCTTGCCGGCTGACTCGCGTGTCCCAGAGCCTTCAGGACCTGCCTCTGCGTCCCGGCCCAGCAGCCGCTCCGTGGTCTCTGTGTTCGGAGCGTCTCTCGACACCCGGGACTTGACGCAAGCAAGTCACCGCTGAGGTCCCTGATGGTCTCCAGCTTGCACTTGGCAGCCAGGGCGGCCTGGGGACACACACAAGCTGTGAGCCAGGGGGTCCGGGTCAGCGCGCCCTCTGCCCTGTAAGCCAAGGGGGTCGGGAGCCTGGCCCCAGAGGGCGATGCCGGGGGGTGCGCCGGCCCCGTGGGCCATGTGCAGGCAGGCCTGTGGGCTCCTAGAGCCTCCGGGACCCTGGGCCCCGGGACCCCCAGAAACCTCCTCCAAACACTCCTCCCAACTCCCAGAACACCCCTCCCAGACCCTGCCCCACCCTGGCCTCACCTGCCTGGCCTCTCCCGGCCACAGATCCCTGCTCTGTCAGCCAAGGATGGGAGGGGCAGGCATGGGGGGTGTCGGGCCAGGGGCAGCTCAGTGGAGGCCGCCAGTTCAGAGATGCCCGGAGGGGCTTTGGGCCGGGCTGGTGGGAGTGCGGTGTGGGGAGGGCCCCGAGGCACCGCCTCCAGGCTCAGGCCCTGGGGGAGGGACCCACCTACAGGGCGCCCAGTGAGCTCCCCTGGGTGGGTGGCTGCGCTCACCACCCTCAAACACGAGCCTCTGCCTGGCCCTGAGGCCCGGGAGCCCTGGGCCGCCCGCACCCCCTGCCCTGTGCCCCCAGCAGCCCCCGTGTCCCCGAGGCCACGCGCGCAAGGCCGAGGTCCTGGGGAGCGCTGCTGGGTCACCGAGGCAAGCAGCCACCTGCTCTGCTGAGACAGCCCTGCGTCCGCCCCGCCGGCCAGCTCCCACCACACCCAGCGTCCTGCCAGCTGCGCTGATAACCACGACCCCGTCCCCGCCGGGCTGCCGGCCCCCCTCCACCGCTGGGGCTGCTCACCCTGCAGGCGGCCGGGAGGGAAGCAACCTTCTCTCAGCAAAAACAGGAAGTTAAGACAGGTCTGCACACTGTGACAGGGACGGAGGGGAAAGCAAAAGCACAACAGCTGTCCCCACAAACTTGCCGGTTACTTGGACAGACGTCGTTCTTAACAGAGTGAATCCAACTGAAAGGAAAGCCCACATCACTGCAAATTCCAGCACAGCCACCACACGTCGCACTCCGCCCTGTGGCGTGGGGTAGACAGCCCTGCCCCGGAACGGGCGCGTGCCCCCAAGATGCCCCAGCTAAGTCCTGGGCAGAAGAGACGCAGCAGGGGAGAGTGCCCAGGGCACCAGCAGGCAAACCGGGACGGTGGGCCTCCCGGCCCTTCCTGGCGGTCTCCAGGGGCAGGGGACCCAGCGAAGGCCCTTCCTGGCGGTCTCCGGGGGCAGGGGACCCAGCGAAGGCCCTTCCTGGCAGTCTCCGGGGGCAGGGGACCCAGCGACACTGTGGGAGACCAGGGGGTGCTCGGAGAGCTGATGGCTGGAGCTGGGGCTGCCCCCACGCCCGGGCTCACCGCGGGGCCAGAGCGCCCCTGCCCAGCTCTCCACCACCTATGCGGATGCTGCCCCGAAGCCCCTGAGGGCGGGACGGGCGCTCGGAGCGGGGGTCTCAGGCCTCTGGCCCAGCCCAGGTGGGCCCCAGAGCAGCCCCTCCAGGAGGACCGCAGGGTCCTGGGCCCCCTCCCTGGGGATGCAGGCCCGAGCAGGGACCGCCGTACCCCACAGGCCTCCACAGAGGCCCAACGTGCAGAAATGATCACCAGGCTGGACACAGACGGCAAGAGGCCGGGCTAGGCGGGGGCAGGCCTCTCAGAGCCTGAACATCTGCCCCCACATGGGGACCAGAAGCAGACGCTGTCCCTAGAGGGGGTGGCACAGGCCACAGGGCCGCCTCTTGCTCCTCCAGCACCACGTGGCTAGAAACACAGGCACCTGACCGCACCCTGCTGCCCTGCGCAACACCGCCCTCCCCGCCCTCAAGCCCAGACGGGCACGGACATGCCCGCGGGGCTGCCCCTGGGGCAGCTTCCCAGGGACCCTGCGCTCCGGGGGCAGGCAAGGCACCCGCAGGCTGGTCGGAGCTGACCTGAGGCCACGCTGGGCTCACAGCCCCTCTGCCGGGAGAGAAGGCAGCGGGGCGGACGTGAGGGTCAGCCCCTAACCCGGGGAGGCGCACCCTGTGTTGCGGTCAGCAGGAAGGGGTGCACCCGAGCCCTCCCCTCACACAGACTGAGCAGCCCCACCCCGGGCAGGGCGCGGACTCGCCGGCACGCCTGCCCCGCAGGGAGGGGCACCGTCCGTCACCCCCGGCCACAGCAGAGCCCCGGACGGTGGCCCCGTGCCCCCACAAGACCCTGCTCAGAGAGGCGCCCAAGTCATAGCCTACTGCTGTCCGGACAAAGCAGGCCTCTCGTGGCTCCCTCTGCACCCCCCACCCAGGGAGTGAGAAGCGTGACCCCCAGGAGCCACTGCCGTCCACACAGTCAACAGTTTGCCAAAACCACCCGTGAAACACGGCAAGCTGTCCGCCTGTGTGGGACGCTGGCTGGTCTGTCCAGCCAGCAGAGCGGCGCTTGGCAGAAGGGCCCCAGACAGCCCGAGCTGTGGGGCCCACGGTGACGACAGCTGGGGGTGAGCAGCTGGGGCTCAGCCCCGCAGACAGCCAGGAGGGCTGGGCTTCAGGCTGGACGGTGGGGACCGCGCACGGCGGCAAACGTTCATTCTCAGACCGGGGGCTCCACTCTCGCGGGGCGAGCCGTCGGAAACGCGAGTCCCACCGGCCCCGACATCCACACCTGCGCACCGACCACCGAGGGCAGCCCTGGCACGGGGCCCTGGTGCCCGCAGGGTGCCAGGCTGGGGGGCGCCCGCCTTCCCCACCGACCACCGAGGGCAGCCCTGGCACGGGGCCCTGGTGCCCGCAGGGTGCCAGGCTGGGGGGCGCCCGCCTTCCCCACCGACCACCGAGGGCAGCCCTGGCACGGGGCCCTGGTGCCCGCAGGGTGCCAGGCTGGGGGGCGCCCGCCTTCCCCACCGACCACCGAGGGCAGCCCTGGCACGGGGCCCTGGTGCCCGCAGGGTGCCAGGCTGGGGGGCGCCCGCCTTCCCCACCGACCACCGAGGGCAGCCCTGGCACGGGGCCCTGGTGCCCGCAGGGTGCCAGGCTGGGGGGCGCCCGCCTTCCCCACCGACCACCGAGGGCAGCCCTGGCACGGGGCCCTGGTGCCCGCAGGGTGCCAGGCTGGGGGGCGCCCGCCTTCCCCACCGACCACCGAGGGCAGCCCTGGCACGGGGCCCTGGTGCCCGCAGGGTGCCAGGCTGGGGGGCGCCCGCCTTCCCCACCGACCACCGAGGGCAGCCCTGGCACGGGGCCCTGGTGCCCGCAGGGTGCCAGGCTGGGGGGCGCCCGCCTTCCCCACCGACCACCGAGGGCAGCCCTGGCACGGGGCCCTGGTGCCCGCAGGGTGCCAGGCTGGGGGGCGCCCGCCTTCCCCACCGACCACCGAGGGCAGCCCTGGCACGGGGCCCTGGTGCCCGCAGGGTGCCAGGCTGGGGGGCGCCCGCCTTCCCCACCGACCACCGAGGGCAGCCCTGGCACGGGGCCCTGGTGCCCGCAGGGTGCCAGGCTGGGGGGCGCCCGCCTTCCCCACCGACCACCGAGGGCAGCCCTGGCACGGGGCCCTGGTGCCCGCAGGGTGCCAGGCTGGGGGGCGCCCGCCTTCCCCACCGACCACCGAGGGCAGCCCTGGCACGGGGCCCTGGTGCCCGCAGGGTGCCAGGCTGGGGGGCGCCCGCCTTCCCCACCGACCACCGAGGGCAGCCCTGGCACGGGGCCCTGGTGCCCGCAGGGTGCCAGGCTGGGGGGCGCCCGCCTTCCCCACCGACCACCGAGGGCAGCCCTGGCACTGGGCCCTGGTGCCCGCAGGGTGCCAGGCTGGGGGGCGCCCGCCTTCCCCACCGACCACCGAGGGCAGCCCTGGCACGGGGCCCTGGTGCCCGCAGGGTGCCAGGCTGGGGGGCGCTCGCCTTCCCCACCGACCACCGAGGGCAGCCCTGGCACTGGGCCCTGGTGCCCGCAGGGTGCCAGGCTGGGGGGCGCCCGCCTTCCCCACCGACCACCGAGGGCAGCCCTGGCACGGGGCCCTGGTGCCCGCAGGGTGCCAGGCTGGGGGGCGCTCGCCTTCCCCACCGACCACCGAGGGCAGCCCTGGCACGGGGCCCTGGTGCCCGCAGGGTGCCAGGCTGGGGGGCGCTCGCCTTCCCCACCGACCACCGAGGGCAGCCCTGGCACGGGGCCCTGGTGCCCGCAGGGTGCCAGGCTGCGGGGCGCTCGCCTTCCCCACCGACCACCGAGGGCAGCCCTGGCACGGGGCCCTGGTGCCCGCAGGGTGCCAGGCTGGGGGGCGCCCGCCTTCCCCACCGACCACCGAGGGCAGCCCTGGCACGGGGCCCTGGTGCCCGCAGGGTGCCAGGCTGGGGGGCGCTCGCCTTCCCCACCTCAGCGCCCGCCCAGCTCTGACGGGGTCCTGCCGGCCAGCGGGCTGGCTGCAAGTCTGGTTCCACGGCTGTTGGGGCGGGACCCCAAATCCCGGCCCCACATCGCTGGTCAGAGACCAGCAGGCCCAATCACCCCAAAGCATGACAAAAGCCCAGAGCCTGTAATTAACGGGGGGCAGAGAAGGCGGCAGAGAGCTGGGCAGTGACCTGTGCCGAGAGAGTGTGCGCTGCCACCCCAGGGCCCGGGACTCCTGGCCTGATGCCAAAGCACAGAGCCGGGAGAGCGCGTCCCGCCGGAGGGTGGGGGTGCAGCTGCAGGCACTCATGGGGGCACGGGCCAGGGTCACGCGTCGGGGCCCCTGGGAAGGAGCACGTGAGCGTGCGGGGCCATCCTGCTGGCCACACCCGTGGTGAGGGACCCGCCAGGAAGCCTGAGCACACCCAGCCCGGGACACGGGCGAGGACGAGGCTGCGGCCCACCGAGGCCTCGTGGGGACGGCCGGGACAGGCTGGCCAGCGCCAGGGCTCCAGGCCCGCCGGGCACCCCGTCCCCCTACGACCCCCAGCGGCCACCACGCCACTGTCCATCCTCCCTGCCTGAGGCGCAAACAGCCCAGGGTCACGAGGACCCATGCTGACCCACAGCCGTGCTCCCAAGACGACTGGGCTTCTTACTCGAGGGAAAAGCAAAGCTCTGTGTGCCTAGGCAATGCAGTGTGCGCCCCTGACGGTCAGGACCCCTCGTCCTGCGCGGGGATGGTCAGGACCCCTCGCCGTGTGTGTCCCTGATGGTCAGGACCCCTCGCCCCACGCGGGGATGGTCAGGACCCCTCACCGTGTGTGTCCCTGACGGTCAGGACCCCTCGCCCCACGCGGGGATGGTCAGGACCCCTCACCGTGTGTGTCCCTGACGGTCAGGACCCCTCGCCCCGCGCGGGGACGGTCAGGACCCTTCGCCGTGTGTGTCCCTGACGGTCAGGACCCCTCGCCCCACGCGGGGACGGTCAGGACCCCTCGCCGTGTGTGTCCCTGACGGTCAGGACCCCTCGCCATGTGCACAGCCGCCCACCCCGACCCGCTCCAGGAGCTCGGGGTCTGGCGCTGAGCAGGCGGCGTGCGGGGTCAAGTGCAGGGCACCCCCACACCCCACGGCCCTCGCTGCTCAGCCCGCTCGCCTCCTCCCGCGGTGCAGCCTGAGCCCCATGCCGCCCCCACCCCCGCACACGCAGTGACCTGAGGGGACCCCTGCCCCAGAGCCACGTCCATCTCCCAAAGAGACTGCTGCAGCCACGACTCGCTTTGGGAAACAGGTGCCATCACCAGAACTAAGCGGAAGCGGGGACCACACCCGAAGAGGAGTCGGGAAGACCCGGGAAGCCTGGGATGCTCCGCAGACAGAGGCCCACCTGTGCCCAGCCTCACCCAGACGGCAAAGAAAGGGTGTCCCCACCGGCTCAGGAACACGCGGGCCACCCCTACCCTCCAACCCAGAGTTACAGAAACCGTCACAGCAACAGCGCCTGTGATCCCTCTCGTCACCTCGACAGCCGGCAGCCGGCGCCGGCCCCGCGTCTCGGCCGCACCAGGGAGCGGCCCTTCGCCCACACGCATCCCCGCGGGCGAGGCCCCCAGCATCCCCTGGGGGGGCCGTCCCGAAGCTCAGAGCCCGTGTCTCTCGAGCTCAGAGCCCATGTCCCCCGGGGTGGGCCGTCCTGCAGCTCAGAGCCTTTCTCGGGGTGTACTGCCCCCCCCCCGGGCTGGCACAAGACATCATGTCCAGTCACCCCTCAGGCTCATCGGCAGAGCACCCTGGGCCCCAGTTAACTGAGGCAGCCGCCTCCGTGTCCACTAGGGAACGCGCCACAGTCTCACCCCTCCACCTCTCCCTCCCCGGGCCCACGACCACCCCATGAAACTCACTCAGGTGGGAAGGGCCCCCGCCCCGCAGACAGAGTGAGCAGGGCCGTGGCCCAGGAGACACAGAGCGCGGGGCTGAGACGCCCCTCAGACCCACCGCTGCCTTTTGGACGAGCCTCCCAGCCCGGTGCTGACCCCTCCGCACCGGAGCCCATTCCTAGACGGGGCCCACCTCCCCGCAGAAGCTGCCGCCCCGCTTCCCGCCCCTGCCCACCGGGGCAGGCACTGGGGGTCCACACTGAAGGAGCTGTCCTGCCCCGGCTCCTCAGCGAGGCCCGCCCCTCCCCTAGGCAGCCTCCCTGCTTCCTCATCCCTACTCCTGGGTCAGACAGCGGGCTCCATAAACGAGGGATGTCTCCTGGCAGGCAGGCCTGGTCCGAGTTCTGTAACTTCCGAATCAGACCTGACACATGGTGGAATCACCCCTCCCAGGGGCTCCCTTCCCAGAGGCAAACGCCCACCGGAGACGACCCCAGTCAGCAGTGGCGGCCCTCCTCCCCGGAGGCTCGGTCCACGAGCCGACAGAGTGCGCGACGCGGGCCCAGAGCCTGCCTGCGTGGAAGGACGCGGCCTGAGACGCAGCGGGTGTGAACACGCCCCGGGACCCCATCCTTCAGGGCTGCCCCGCAGGGCTCACGCCACTGGGTTCAAGACACGCAAGACATCCGAGACGCTGAAGCTGAGCAGCACCTCCGCCGCAGCAGCCTCCGCCCGCCCAGCGTCTGCAGCGCTGGTAAAGCAGGAAAGGCCGCAGGTGACCATGCGCAGCGGCGGCCGGTGGGGATGGCTGCAGACGGAGGCGGCAGGGACACCTGCGGACAGAAGACGGGCCACAGACCCCGGGCTCGCCGCGGCCACGAGGCGTGAGTGCAGGCACGACCTCCTGACCCGGGGGAGCAACCCCGAAACCCCGCCAGGCTGAACCCCACCACCCTGGAGCTGGGCGGGACCCCATCTACAGAGAGACCGAAACTCAGGCACACAGACCAAATTCCCACAGGGGACGTACGCAGAGGTCCCAGGTCAGAGGCAGCGAAGCCAGGACACGGAGACATCTCCCCGCTGGCCATCTCTTCCCCGCGGCTGACCCCACGCTGCCGGGGGGCTGGGAGAGGTCTGCAGAGAGGCCCGGGGCTCAGCCTCACCCTGGCCGGCGCCACAGCCCTGTGGGGGCCTCAGGGCTGAAGGGACTGTGCAGGAGGCACCGCCTCTGAGGCCGAGACGCGCCACCGTCCTCCAGGAGGTCTGGCCACCGGTCCTCAGCTCCGGCCAGATGCTCTGGCCCTTCCCTGGGGTTGGGGTCTCCTCCTGCCTCCTGGGCGTCTGTGTAGAGAGCTCATTAAAGACCAGAGTCCAGAGAGACAAGCTCCCGTGAGGCGGGAGCGAGGAGACGTGCTCCTGCGAGGCGGGGGAGAGGCCCAGCACAAGACTTTGAGAAAAGACGGGGGATGCTGGGCGCTGGAGGATGTGGAGACACCGGAGCCCTCGAGCGGGGCTGGTGAGGACGCAGAGCGCGCGACGCTGCAGAACGGCCAGCAGTTGCTCAAAAGGCTCAGCATGAGCCACCAGAGGCCCGGCGACCCCGTCCCAGGAGCGGGCCCAGGAGAAGCAGAATGTGCGCGCAGGCCTCCGGGCCCCACCGCTAGCGGGGGCAAACACGGCCGGACGGCAGAACGGTCCTCGGCCACCAGAGTGACTGACACGCTGACGTCCAGCTGCTGAGCTCTGAAAACGCCAAGCCAGCTGTTCCACAAACTCACGTGAGACAGCAGGACAGGCAGAGGCAGAGACAGGAAGCAGGCAGGCGGCGACCAGGCGCGGGGGCTTCTGGGGAGACGGCGAGAACCAGGGGGAGGGGGCAGCTCAGGCGTGTGGGGTGTCCTTTCCAGAAAACAAGTTCACGCTGCCTGTGGGGACAGTCGCACCGCCGCGTGACACCAGAAACCGCCGGGCTGCACATCTATCAGGAGTGAGGTCAGTTACGTGGAAGACACCTTGGTGACGCCACCGCCAAATGCAGCTCCTCGAAGAAGTGGGGGGACTCCCCCTGTCAGAGCAAGCGAGCGGGCCGGGACCAAGGCCGGCCCCACACGAGGCCCCCGCGGGGCCCCCGCACCCTGGGTTGGAGGGGATGGCCCTTCACAGAGGGCTGGGGAGGCGGAGACAGAGCTGGAGGGGGACCCAGGGCAGGGGGCTTTCAGGACGGAATGGGAACGGGGCTACAGAGCTAATGGACGGTGCTGGAGGGAGACGCACAGTGAACGAGGCGCCCAGCCCGGCGCAGGGGCTCCCAGACCCCGACGCACAGCCGGCCGCAACCCCAGGTCCGGGCACAGAGAGGGCTGCTCCCGAGCAGACCGGGGAAGATGGGAAGCGGCCCAGGAAGGGAACAGGCCGGGAAGGCACGGCAGGACCGGTGCTCCAGGCAGACACCCAAGAGTGAGCCACGCTCTCAGAACCCCGCTGTTGGCTTCATCTCCTTCCCAAGAAGCAGCCTTACCATGTAAGGGTGGGACAGAGCTCTGAAGCCACAGCTGCAAGAATCCAAGCCGGCGGCAGCCCCAGGTCCGGGCACAGAGAGGGCTGCTCCCGAGCAGACCGGGGAAGATGGGAAGCGGCCCAGGAAGGGAACCGGCCGGGAAGGCACGGCAGGACCGGTGCTCCAGGCAGACACCCAAGAGTGAGCCACGCTCTCAGAACCCCGCTCTTGGCTTCATCTCCTTCCCAAGAAGCAGCCTTACCATGTAAGGGTGGGACAGAGCTCTGAAGCCACAGCTGCAAGAATCCACCTTCCCAGCTAACTTCTGGCAAAAAACAAGCCCACCAAGTAAAGAACCCAAAGCTAGCAACCTCACTTGTCTAAAAGCCAGCCATCTCAAGCAAAGCAGTCAGGTGAGGAGTGCTTGCCAGCAAGCGGCTGGGGACAGCAGGAGTCCAGCTGGTGACTGCAGAGAGCCCCGGGCTCCCTGGGGACACCCAGAACAGGCGGGCAGCATGGCCAATGCCAGGCCCCAGCCGGGAGGCAGCCCCCAGTGCAGGCTCGCCCCCAGCCAGGACGGAGGCCCTGGGTCCAGCAGCTTTGTCCACAGCAGGACAACACGAGGGCTCACGCTCGTCCCACCGTCCCCCATGTGGCCGGCAGGGCCTGCCAGGGCTGTGACTGGCGAGGACACCTTCCTTCTAAGAGCACCTGCAGCGGCCTCAGTTTCCGCCATCCTGTCTCTCTGGACTGACTGGTAGGGGCTGACCGAGGACTCTTCGGGCGCTCCTTAATTAAGCGGGAAAAGTGGGAACCACTGTACTGTGGACTCTGCCCACCCCTGGTGTGTAGCGGCGCACAGTGGGGAGCAACCCGAGGGCCTGTCGGGGACAAGGTGCTGAGCTATCCCAGACCCGACGGAGCCCGGGGGTGCAGGCGAGGACACAGCCGACCACAGACAGGACGCTCTGCAGGTCACAGGGGGTTAGGGCCAAGCCACGTGGAAGTCCACATCCAGCGCT
Organism: Kobus ellipsiprymnus; assembly: GCA_006410655.1. Classification (NCBI taxonomy): domain Eukaryota; kingdom Metazoa; phylum Chordata; class Mammalia; order Artiodactyla; family Bovidae; genus Kobus; species Kobus ellipsiprymnus. Next base: position 241,135 of record SJYR01002286.1, read on the forward strand.
CCACGGGGTCACGGCTGGATGAGGAGGGGTAGCCAGGGGAGCCCGCAGGGCTGCACAAGCAAAACAGTCGCCTGTCGCTCGAGCACGAAAGGAGAATGTACCCACCCAGCAGGGCCATCCCCACCCGCTCGCAACCCAGGAGGGGGCCGATGCCGCCCACCGCGCGGCCCGGCCACACGGCGGAGTGTGGTTTCCAGATGATGAAACTGGGCCGTCGGAACAGCGTCAGCGCGCAGGGCGCACGCCACGAGACAGAGTCACGGAGCAGCCCTCCTGAGGCCTCCTACGAACCGAAGACTCAAAGCGTCCTTCACTCAGGCATCGGCTGCTTTCCCCGGCCAGGCTCCGGGGGACGCGTCCACACCCACCGCTGCTTCTCCAGGCCGCTGAGGAGGGACGGTCCCCAGCCAAGCTGCGCACGTTAAGAAAGACGTGGGTGAGGACAGATACGTCTCTCCTGGCCCTTGAGTCGAAAGCCACCGAGCAGAATTAACCTGTGCACTGCTTACCAAGACAAAGGCGCCTTCGTGACACAAACAAGACGCAGCACTCCACACAGCCTTTCAGAAGAACGGAAAGTCGGAGAGAGGCTGGTGCCAACCGAAAGCAAACCAAGTGAGACACTTTAACGTCCACGGAGGGAAGCGTGTGTGCACAGCTGAAACACAGCAAAAACGCTGGAACTCGGAATCAGAAAATTACCGGGAAGAGTGTCTGCACAGCACCATTCTCTTCCCGTTGAGACTGAAGTGCCCCGCCGTGCCTGATTTTCCTGACATGTCTGAGGCTCTGAAGCCACAGCTAACGGATCTGAATCATCTGAGCAAAACCATGTTAGAGTGGATGTTACTGGAAAGCCAAGAATAGAATGCTAAATATACAGACACACACCCAGACCAGGCACTTTTGTAGAAAATGATCAAACGTGAAACTATAGAGCTGTCCTGTCCATCCTCCAGCAGGGAAGCACAGAACATCGCACCCGGGAGCTAAAACAAGGAAACGCACAAACAGCGCCTGCCTTTGATTAATGAAATCACTCCTCGCCTGTGCATGAACTTAGCCTAAGAAACACCTCACCGATGCTCACTGCCAGCCAGCAAAGGAGGCAGGGGTGGAAGGCATGTTTGCCCCACGGTCTGCTTGGTCAAGGGGCTGCCCCACCGCTCACCTCCGCGGGGGTGGGGTGGGTGTAGTGCGGGGCTGCCTGGAGCTCCATCTGGGCCATCACCCTCTTTTCTTAAACAAGCACGCCGCTTGGAGCCGCATTCTGCTTTATTTGGGTTGGCAGTGTAAGTACCAACAGCGGGGTGGCACCGCGGCTGCAACGTGAACTAGGTCAGCCTGGGCCTGCCTCCGGAGCCGGGGGAGCACCAGGCCTTGGCTGACTCTTCTCCCAGTGGCCTCGGGTGCCGGGTGGGAGGCCCCAGAAGGTAAAGGCCTTGGACAGTCAGCATCCTTTTTCTGGCCTTGAAAAGCTTCTCGCATCTTTCTCTTTAACAGGCAAGAAACATAAAGTCCTCCGGGCTTTCAACAGAAGTGCCCCTCGTGGGACTGTTTGAGAACTAGAGAGATACTAAGTTACAAGGTAAAATGAGGGCACCCACACTTGGGGGCAGCCACAGGCGGCTAGGCCGGGAGACAGGCAGACCGGCAGAGGCCAGGGCCATGGACTGGAGAGTTGGGAGTCAGCGGCCAGAAGTCAGGGATTGGGGCCCAGGAGACACGGGCTGGGGTCTGGGAACCAGGGTTCAGGGTCAAGATTCCTGGGTCAACATTGGGTACCAGGGTGTGGGGCCCTTGAACTGAGGTTTGGGGTCAGGATTTGGGGACCCTGGACAGGGATCAGGACTAGGATTTAGGGACCTGGGTTCAGGGACTGGTCTCTGGGTTCAACCCATGGAGTTTGAAGGCTGGACCTGGAGACCAGGATTTCAGGGACGGGGCTAGGCTCCCGGGTCCAGGGCTCAAGTCTGTGCCTGGGTGCCAGGGATCCGGCCCGGGTCCCCGGGTCCCGGGGCTCAGGACTCGGGGTCTGGGTCCTGGGACTTCGGGCTTCGGGACCGAGATCGTGGTCCCGGGGCTCAGGATCCGCGGTCCGGGGGTCCGGGATCCCGAGTTCGGCGCCACACTTACGTCGTCGAAGAGCGAGCCCACGTTGGCCGTGACCAGCAGCACCGCGGTGCCCGGAGCAGCCGCCTTGCCCGCCATCGCGGCCTGGGCCGGGGCAGCCGCTCTCCGGAGCCGGCCGGCCGGGGTCTCCGCGAGCCGCGGCGTCAGCTGCGCCGAGGGCCGGCCCCGGGGCGCATCGCGGGCTCGGCCGGTCGGGCCGGGCCGGGCCGGGGTCCAGCCGCGCTCGCTCTCGATCTCCGCGGCCCCGCGCCCGTCGCTCTCCGCCGGCGATCACCGCGGCCCGGGCGCAGCCATTAGATTCGCGGCCGCCGGAGCTCCCGCAGCGCCACCGCCGCCGAGAGCAGAGGCGAGGCCCGCCCGGGCCGGGGGCGGGGCGAGG
>SJYR01002286.1:243858-257204 GCA_006410655.1 Kobus ellipsiprymnus
GCGTTAGCCTTCGCCGCGCTCCTGTCAGTCAGCGGCCGCCCCGCCTTCCCCCGCGCCGCGGCTGCGCACAGACTCCTCCCGCAGCCCATGACGTCACGGCCCGTCTCTCACAGGGCACGTCTTAAAGGGGCCGCGCCGCTGCTCGTAGCTGCTGCCCGGAGCGACCCCCTGGCCCTCAGGCGAGGCTTGCGGCGGGAGCGCGTGGCCCCGTACGAACTGCGCCGGACCCGCACAGAGGAGGGCGGCGAGGCCAGGCCGCCGGGCCGCGGGCTGAGGGCCCCCGGTGTGCCGGGCCGATGGTGTCTCCCAGCGCACGCCGCGCACCCGGCGGTCCGCGGAGGAGACTGGACGCGGGAATAGGCGACAGGGAGCCGCCCTGAAGCTGGCGCCGTCCGCGCGGCCGATGCGGGTCGCGCGTGGTTCCCGGGGTTCTGAAGGCGCCTGCCCCACGGCCTCCTCCCCGCCGCGCTGGGGTCCGGGGGCGTGTCCAGGGGGACAGCGTCCAGGGGACACGGGGCAGGGCACAGCCCTGCGGGAAGGCGTCCCCTCCTGCCCGCATAAAACCTGTCCAGTCCCCGCGGCGGCTGGCTGTGGACCGAACGTGTCCCCAGAGCCCTCAGGTGAGGCCCACTCCCAGCGTGGCCACCTGGGTGACCTGCCTCTGGAGGTTAATTAAGGTTACAGGCGGTGATGAGGGTGGGACTGTTTCTCAACAGCCTTGCTTCTATAAGAAGAGATCCAGGGCACTCGCTTCCCCCTACAGGCTCCTACTTTGGACAGAAAACAAGAAGAGGTCATGGGAACACAGCCTGCCGGTGGCCGTCCACAAACCAGAAACAGAACTGGAAGGAAAAACTCGCTGTCGCTTAGGCGCAGGGCTGTGGTGTCCGGGCTCGGCAGTGTGAGCTGACTGACACTGCGTCTCTTGCTCTGACAGGAGCAGCCCGCGCCAAGGGCACCCTCACAGAGGCTGGTCCGGAGGCCTCGCTGCCGCACAGAGCCTGTTTCCTGGGCAGTGGCATCGCCCCCTACCTCGGCTGTTTCCTCCCTCCTGCCCCAGTTCACTGCGGTCAGGAGCAAACCCCACTGCACAGTGCACACCCGCACACGCGCATTCACCCTGAGACTGTGCCTAGGTTAGGGAAAACTAGAGAGACTCTAACCCCGCGCCCCCAGCCAACATCACGCCGACCTCAGGGATGCCCACGCTGAATACCAGGCCTTCTGGCCGCTTGTGCCCCCATCACTCCAAGATGGCACCCCTTCTGCTCCTGCTTCAAGCCGTCAACAGGTCCTCCCACCCAGGGATGCCCTGACCCCTCAGCAGGGGAGGATTTGTAGTCAGAGGTGTTCCCGCTGGGTCGGCAGGCCTCCGGCACCTGTTCCTCCTCCCTCTGGCCACCCCGTCCACGTGGTTCTGCCAGCTCTGCAGCCACCGTTTCCTTCCCTCTGTCCACTCCCTTTGCTGCAGACCCAGTCCTTAGAGTTGGGCCGTCTCTCCCCAGGGCCAGTGGACTGCTCCCTCCCAGGCCCTCGGAGCACACTGGGGACCCTCACTGTGATCACAGTCTCCTACTTCAGCCGTGCACCCGGGTGCCTCACTGGACAGGGCCATCTCAGACCCAGCACGTGGCCACAGATTCCTGATTCCCGCTGTCTCGGACCCGCGACCACGGCAGGGTGCAGGCCATGTGCCCCGAGGGTGACTCAACCAGCTTCTTCTGGCTTGTCAGGCTTCTCAGTGCCCCTGGGTGCATCAGACCCCTCTGACCCCTGCTGCTGCATCCCACACATCCACATCACATCACCCCCCTCACCAGGGAAACCAGACTCTCCGGTCCCCTTGGCCTGATGACTGCCTCCCCTCCCGCAGCACGTGGCACAGCCTGCCACAGAGAAACACTCCAGAAACGTGTCGCGTGAGTCAGTGACACTCAGGAGTCATCTCTGTGCCCAGGGCCAGGGCTGCCCAACCTTCAGAGTGAGACTGGATGTTGACCACCTGTGTTAGAAGCCACGTTCATGAAATCGTTTTTGCTCGATGCCCTTCTCTGCCTTTTGAACTTTGTTCCATGTTTATTACCTTTGCAATAATAATAAGGAGAAGGAGAAAAAAGTTCTGCAAAGTTTCAGGAGAGAACTGGCCCGCCTGCCTTTGCTTTCTGCCTTTGATCATCTACATAGAAAATCCTCAACAATCTACAAAACATGCCACTGAAAAAGTGAATTTAACAAGTTCATGGAATTCAAGTCAGTATTCAGAAATCAATTGTATAGCTATATATCAGAATGAACATTGGAAGAATAAAATTCTAAATCATTTCCATTTATAACAGTGAGAAAGTGAAAATGTGTAGGAATAAATGTAACAAAAGGTGTACAAGGAACCTACAAAACATGGAGAATTAAAGGTAAAGATCTGAGGACTGCCCTGGAGGTCCAGTGGTTACAACTCTGCTTTCCAATAAAGGCAGGGGGTGAGCGTCGATCCCTAGTTGGGTAGTTAAGATCCCACACACCTCACAGCCAAAACGCAAAACATGAAACAGAAGCAACACTGTAACAAATTCAACAAAGGCTCTAAAGATGATCCACGTCAAAGAATTTGTTAAAGAACACCTAAGTAAATGGGGAGATACACCGTGTTCGTGGGTTGAATAATTCTGAGATGTGAAAATGTTGGTTTTCTTCAACTGATGCACAGATTTCAGGCAATCCCGCTCTAACCTCAGAAAGCTTTTTTTGTTTAATTTTCTTTAGAAATTAACAGGTCAATTCTAAAACACATATGGAGAGATAAAATGCGTAGACTAGATAGGAGAGTTGTGAAAAGAGCAAAGCTGGGGTCCTCACATTGCCTGGATCAAGCCTGACCATGAAGCTACAGAAACAAGGACAGCTCCGTCAGCAGGACAGACACGGAGCTCGGAGGGCAGGACAGGGAGCCTGTGTCCGTGTGGCCATCAGCTTAGACAAAGGAGTGAAAGCCATGGAGAGGGGTTGTCTTTCCAACTGACCGCTCGGGACCCGCTGGACATCCATGTGAGTAAATGACGCTCGACGCACGTGGTATCAGAGGGACCTAGAAGTGGACCATAGACCCAGCACAGCAGGTGATGTTTCTAGACTCTTGAGGGTGTTTATGGGACTTGGAGCTGCGCAGGCGTTCTTAGAGAGGACACCAAACTCGCTGCTTACAAAAGAAAGAGAAAGAGAAAAAAATGCACATTTTATCGAAATTTTGAAACTGTGTTCTTTGAGAAGCAATGTTAATAAATATAATGGAAAGAGGCACCCTTTTAATGCTCCAGCGTCCATCAGGAGAATAGGCGGAGTAAGAATCCTCGTGCCCGCATAAAACGGAATAACGGTTCAGTAACAGAAACGACCCAGGCCGGGCTCGGGTGCACCAGACACAAACGCGTCACTCTCTGTGACTTCTGAAAAGGACACCTCTGTCCCCCGTGGCAGAGGGGACCAGTGGCTGCAGGGCCCAGGGTGGGAGAGGGTTGCCTGCCAGGGGCAGACGAGGGAGCTTGTTGGGAGAAGGAAACATCCCTGATGTTGATTGCAGTGGTGGTGATAGGCGCTGTATACGTTTGTTGAAACTCACAGAACTGTCCACTGAACATACGTGCATTTCACTGTAAGAAAACCTCAGTAAGGTGGATCTGAACCATTTGGAAAGGAAAGTAGCCTAACCATTATGATTGTGCACACCTACAATTTCTTTTTTAAAGATTTTCACTATTCTTTATTTTATTGATTCACTGATTTTCGGCCTCCCTGAGTCTTCGCCGCCGCAGACAGGCTTCCTCCAGCTGTGCGAGCGGGGGCTCCTGTTACTGCACAGCGTGGGCACGGGCAAACAGGCTCAGCTGCCCCTCGGCACGTGGAATCTTCCAGAACAGGCAGGGGTCAAACCCTTGTCCCCTGCATCAGCAGGCGGATTCCTAACCTCCGGGCAAGTCCCATCTGCAGCTTCTTACACACGATAACATAAACTCAAATCCTCTAAAACTGGGACGCTCTTCTTTAATTTGTTTATTGGCATAACCTGGAAAGTACAGCAAGCTGGAGTCTTCCCAGCCCGAGAATCCCTCTCTGTGCCTCCCGCGCGGACGTGGGTCCCCCGACTCCTGCTCTTCAGGTCGCCTGGTATGTGCGGTATGCAGAAATATAAATCCTTCTAAAATCTGCACCTAAATTCCATCTGGTCCCAAGGGTTTCGGGTGAGAGATATGGAGCTTGAATTGTGACAGCGCCTGAGAAGACAGACCGGTTCAGACCTGCGCTTTCATCCTTAGAAAACGACTCCGGCCTCTGGAAAAGGAGCAGCAAGAGGCTGCTCCCCGTCCACCCGCCCCATCCCCCCAGCCTCCGGGGGTCTGATCAGACCGGGGCCCAAGGAGCTGCAGGCGCCTGGTGGGGGCGCGGAGGGGCGCCTGGCTGTGAGACTGGCCTGGGCCCAGAGCGGGCTCAGCAGCACCGCTCCTCTGAAGAGACGGAGCCTCCGAGTGAGGGGTCACTAACGCGGGTCCAGCGTCGCGGGACGAACCCCTGCAGGGCTGGGAGGCGGCTCCGGGACACCTGTCCTGACTTCGGAGTTCCCTGACGGCTCCTCCTCTTGGTTTGTTCTCGCCCGCTCCGTAAAATTAGTAGTGCCGTCACTCTTCCCAGACTTCTAAGGTTTGGGGCAACCTGCTGGCCTGGGCCCACTCACCCCCAAACGCTGACCCATCCTGACCTTCCCTTTGCAGCCTGACCTAGGGGTGAGCCTGGCACTTGACTTTAGGGGGAATCAGAGTGAACTGTGGTTCCTCAAGGCAGAGTCTCAGCGAGGCCTGCTGTCTGGGGAGGGTGGTTAAACCCCACCCCTTTGGCAGAAACAGATTGTGACGGGGCCAAGTAATTTACATAAAATTATGCAGACAAATGCCGGCCTCTCTGTGGTTCTGGCAGGCAAGTGCTCACACATCCATCAGGTGGGCCCTCGGGGTGTCGCTGCCCAGGCCAAGGGACCGCCAGCCAGGGTTAATTAACCCTCTGAAGTCAAAGGACACGTGGGTTCCAGGATCGATGAATCCTGGCTGATAGCGGAGACAAAGCGTGGAGCATTGCAGGGGACCTGTGTCAGCGTTGGCAACGCTCTTTTAAAGCTGCCAGAGCTCCCAGCGCCTCGGCTCCTTTTGAGGTAAAGAGAGAGGCTGTTCTTTCTCCCGCTGACCAGGCATTGAAGACTCGCAGACTCCTCCTCTGGTAATCAGCACTGCTCAAAAGGGCCATTCACAGCCGCGGCTTTTTAAGGCTTCTCAGCCCAACTGTAACTTCTGTTTTGCGACTCTGTATTTATGAAATCAGCTTTATGAAGACTCATCTCCATTTTCCCTTCAAAAACACCCTAACTTTATTTTATAAGAAAAAGCCCTCCACAAGTAGCTAAGCCCTTAATCAGCAGCAGGCTGTGAGCACACACCTCTTCTTTTCTTCTTCTCCCCTTTTTTCTGAGCTTTGTATAAAGAGGGTCCTGTGGATTTTATTTGTCAACATGGGAACGGGGCTGTGTGGAAGTGCAAGCTTCCGCTAGTCGCTCAGCCGTGTCTGACTCTTCGCAAGCTCGTAGCCCACACCCCGCCAGGCTCCCTGGCCATGGACTCTCCCCGGCAGGAATACTGGAGCCATCTTCCCAACCAAGGGATCGAATGCACGTCTCCTGCATTGGCAGGTGGGTTCTCTACCAGCTGAACCACCAGGGAAGCCCGTGGAAGTGAATGGATGGTGACTGAGCAGGCGAACACGGGAACGAAGGACCCACGAGGTGGGATGGGCTAATGAGAAGATACCATCCTATTAAACGTTGCCATCATGTTGAGTAGCGGCCTGGTCATCGTCAAACCTCACTACTAACGTAGGTTACGTGTTTCTATTAAAATGAGCTTCTCGGTGATTTGTTTTTGCCAACCCACGACATCTTTCTTGGCGGGTCCTCCTGAATCACTTCCTGTGCTATCTCCTGTGTTTTTAAGGAAAATGGTGGGACGCGCAGGGCAGCCCCTCCGCCAGCCCTCCGGTCAGGGGAGAGAGCTCTACGCAGGCCAGCGTCACGGGGCTGCACTCTAGAGCTAATCTTTCTGAGTTAAAAAAGGAAGGGAGGAAAGAAGGAAGAGAAAGAAAAAGAGCTGGTCACCAGGACCCCTGAAAGAGTTTCCCACCCGCTCAGACTCTGCCTCCTCAAGGCCGAAGGTCACTCCAGTGCCCTCCCAGTACAAATGGTCCTTCCAGGGCGACCCCCGCCACTGGCCTCACCTCTGTGACAAGGGCCGCGTGTCTTCAAGTGTCCTTCCATTTAAAGTATTCACTTAGTTATAGCTGGTAATATTGAAACAGCTTCACGCCTAATAACAGGGTTGTCTGGACATTAATATAATCAAGGCAGGAACACCCCCTACATCACTGCATGACCGTTTGTTCATATCTTAGGGAAACTCAAGTCTAAGAAGAAAAATTAGTAAAGATCACATATTTCATTTTCCTGTTATACGTATTTATGCTTTCTTGGTTCCTCTATTAAACAAATATATCATTAATAATATTAAGAGTATTCTGATATTATACAATGTATTGCTTTATTTGGTAAGACGTTTTTATTATTGTCTTAATTATAAAGTTAAAATGTGTCAATATAAAAAGCAAGCTTTTCTATTAATGCAAGGATTCGTATATATCCTTTGTATAACTTCCTTTTTTAAATTTTCATGTCATGCATACTTCCTAAATGTGTTCCTGGGTATTTTAATCTGCATGTCATTAGCAGTGTGACAGCCTCGATCACACAGACGAGTGTGGTTCGTGAGCAGAGACGCTGACTAGTCTAAATATATACTTAAATTTTAAAAGCATCGCTTCTGGTTTTCTCTCTTTAGTTATTTATTAGACATTCTCTTGGATTTTTCAGGCAGGCTGTCACATGGACAGATTTGGCATTAATAATTTGGTAAGACGTTTTTATTATTGTCTTAATTATAAAGTTAAAATGTGTCAATATAAAAAGCAAGCTTTTCTATTAATGCAAGGATTCGTATATATCCTTTGTATAACTTCCTTTTTTAAATTTTCATGTCATGCATACTTCCTAAATGTGTTCCTGGGTATTTTAATCTGCATGTCATTAGCAGTGTGACAGCCTCGATCACACAGACGAGTGTGGTTCGTGAGCAGAGACGCTGACTAGTCTAAATATATACTTAAATTTTAAAAGCATCGCTTCTGGTTTTCTCTCTTTAGTTATTTATTAGACATTCTCTTGGATTTTTCAGGCAGGCTGTCACATGGACAGATTTGGCATTAATGCTATTTAAAGCTAAATTACGATATCCCCCAAGGATGGAAAAGACAGGACAGATAGCTTTCCAAACCATAAATAGAGTCAATTAAACTGTTTATTTTTTGAAATGAGCCCAGTGAAATATTTACAACGTGTCCTACCATAACGTGTTAAATGTCCTTCCTTGAGTAATAAACCATTCCGAGCAACCCTTTCAGAAGAAAGACCTTGCTGGTGCGTCCTGCTGGCCCAGCAAGCCTGGAGGGGAGGGGGCGCGGGGTGGGGCGGGGTCTGGCCTGAGGCCTGGCTCGCCTGTGCTCAGCTCAGTAGCCACCTTCCATGGGTGACCTCTGAGCCGGCAGGGAACTGCCCCAAGCCTGGATAAGAGCAGAGGGTGTGATTACCCCAGGCACCCTCACCCTCCAGCCTTGACAGTGAGTCCAGGGCCAGCTCTGCTCCAGCCCCGGTGGAACACTCATGCTAGTTACAAGACTCATTCAAAACTGAAAGCTGCTTACATGAGGCCTATTCTGCCTTTTCCAACCGAGGTCCGGGAAACGCAGGCCCCTGAGACTCTGGGGAAACAGAGGACGCCCAACCTGACCCCTTGTGGCTCTGGGGCAGCGGTCCCCCACCCTGTGCGGGGGAGGCCCAGCAGCCCCTGCTCCCCGCCTCTGGGCGCTGGGGCCAGGGGTGCTGCGGGGAGGCCTAGGGTAGCGGGTCCCACCAGGGCTGGTGGGACGGCGGGCTGCCCCAGAGCACCCAGATGGCGGGGAGGTGGGCTTCGATCATTCCGGCTGCTTCGCTGGGGCTGGCAGGGGTCTTCCCAGGGCTGAGCCTGAGCCTGCGGCCGGTGAGGCCTCTCTGCTACCACGTTTACAGAGCCCAGTCCTGGAGCCGGGCACCACTGTGTGCCTCTGGCAGGGCTCTCAGACCTGGCTCCTCCTCTGAGGCGCAGAGTGCGGCCGACTCCCAGCCTCTGCGGTGCTGAGAGAGAGGCCACCCCGGCCTCGTGGGCGCCCACCGGGCCTGGCCTGGGGAGGGAGGGGCGGGGGAACAGCCTCTGGACCCCTCTGTCCGTCGTCCTTCAGAGTCCACTGGCTCCGCCCAGCTCCTCCCAGCGGGCCTGGGAAGCCCCCCTACCCTTTCTGGCTGATTTCTGAACAGCCTGGCTTCCAAGAGGCACGAGCTGGGGCGGGACCCCCTTCACGGTCCCCCGGGCACCCCGCCTGCTCTTGGTCTGCAGACAGAGTCCCGCTCCCTTCACGCGCCCCCCGAGGCCGGCAGGACGCAGGCTCTGCCGGCTCCCTCCCCGGGGGACCCCCTCCTGTTCTTTTGGTGCCAATGACTGGGTTTGTCCTCTCACGGGGTGCAGAGTCCAGGGGCTCCACATCCCCAGACGGGAGGACGAGATGGACCAGAGCTGCTTCTGCAAACTTCCCCATGACAGGGAGGAAGGCAGGAGCCCACAGACAGACGGGCCAACAGAGCCTTGGGTGCAGACAGACCGACGGGCGGCAGACGTCACCGGGCGGGGCTGGAGCCCGGCCACCCACCAGCAGCTCCAGGCGTCAGCACCCAGACCAGGAGGCACCGTCCAGCGAGGTGCCCACCATGGTCAGCCTTGTCCCGACCCCCCTGGAGAACCCACCCCGGGCAGTGTCTCGGGGCCCTTCATGCACGTCCGGGGAGCAGGGACGAGGCCCCCAACCACTGGCCTGAGTGACAGTGCGATTGTGAGGCTCCTCCTGGTGACCAAAAGCAGGGGCAGAGGGGCTGGGCAGTGGTGCCCATCGAGGAGCCTCTCGATCCGTTCTGTCCGGAGACAAAGGGTGATGTTAACTAAGCTCGGAATGAAATATTCATGCAAGCAGAGATGAAACCTTCATGAGAATGGAATCGGAGTCGTGGGAGACCTGCTCACAGGATGAGCCAGGTTTGTGCCAAAGCACAGGACGCGTAGCTGGGGTCTCAGCTCAGGTCCCCCAGGAAGTCCTCAGGCCTGGGCACAGAAGGTGACCTGCAGGGAGAGAGGAGCGGGCGGCCCCGCAGGCTGGGGCGAGAAGGGTGGGCAGAGAGAAGGGCCCTGTTGTCATCTCCCATGGCGGCCCGCGCGCTAGACCCAGGCAGAGGTCTGCAGGCAGGCCTCAGTTCAGCCTCTCAGCCTCTGAGCCGCAGCAGAGAGAGAAGATGGGGACTGAGCTTCCCCTCCAGCCCCAAGGCCCTTCATAACGTCTCTCTAGCCCCCAAGTTTGAGCAGGGGGGGACACCCACAGCCCAGGTTTGCACCCTGCATCCTCCGGCTCAGCAGCCAGGCCTCACTCCTGGGGGGCCTCCAGTCCCCAGGGGTCCCCGCTGAGCAGTTCTGGGGGATGGGCTCTCCTGCTGGGCCGGCTCCCTCCCTGGGGCGGCTCACGTTCCCTTGCCTGTCAACAGGTCAAGCTCCCAGAACCGCTTTCCATGCTTCACTTCCCTACAGACCCCTCGACCAGGAGGCCAACTGCACCTGCCGTGGGGCGCACCCAGGTCCGGGCCCTGGGACCTGCCCTCAAGGTCCTGGCTCACCTGCAGCAACGTGCCTGAGGCAGGCCCCTTCCGCAGGGGCCCTCGAGGTTCCGCCACTGTGAACCGGGCTCTGGGGGTGCTGCGCTCTCCACGGGCTCCCAGTGATCCTCTGACATCGCGGCTTTGGGGGCTCTGCTCAGTGGCGCCTGGCCCCCCGAGACGGCCAGGAAGGACCCCCCGGGCCCCAGTCCACACCGCGTCTACACCGCATCTCTTCCTTCCCAGCAGGCCAGGCTTTCTGCCTGCCGGAGGGGGCCCTAGGCAGCAGGGTCAGCCAGGGCAGGGGGCTGGCCCGGGGGGCAGAGCGAGGGAAACAGCGGGCGGGCCCTGCGGGGTCTGCAGCTGCCGGCACCACCAGCTGAGCTGCAGGGATCCGGGGGTGAGGCCCGGAGACGGCCTGGAAAGACCTGGGTGTGGTCAGCCCGGAGCCACGGGGAGGGCAGGAAGCAAAGGGAAGTGGACGGGCGGGGAGGGGCCGCGGAGCCACCTGCCTCCAGCCGGGGTTGGCGGGGTTTGGGGGGACCCTCTGTGGACACTCAGGCAGCCTGCAGGACTCTCAGCCTGTGTGGCTGGTGGCAGAGCCGCTGGCTGGGCCCGATCCCACCTCACAGGCGCCCCGTGGCGCCCTGCCGGTGGGGGGGCGCACCTGCTCCATTTAAACTGGGCCTCAGGCGTCCCTCAGCTCCAGGCCGGGGGTCTCCTCAGCCCCGCAGCGCTGGGGCTGGTGTCACGCTGTCCCAGGGAGGCCACTCACGGGCCACTGGCCCTGCAGAGCCTCCTGGGCCGCCCAGGTTGGGTGTAACCTGAGGGGCACCAGGTGCAGCCCCGGGATGCAGGGAGCCCGGCGGCACACCGTGGGCAGCCTGCTTCTCCAGGGTCGATGGGAAGACCTGGGCTCTCCCCGAAAGAGGAGGCATAGCTTGGTGGCCTCCTGGGACATCCCCACAGAGACATGCTCCTGGTCGGGCCAGGAGGTACGGGCCTCCGGGTGTCTTCCTCAGCCTCTGAGGGACTTTGGCGAAGAGCGGAGAAGCCCCAGCCGCTGCAAGGACACGATGGCAGGTGAGGGCCCCGCCAGACCCTGGCTTGGGCGCCAGGCCGAGTGTGGATCCATCCCCGTCTGAGCTGGAAGAGCGTGTGGGAGGGGCAGCCTCCGCTCCTGCCCAGCCCCGCGCGGCCCTCTGTCCACGTCAGAGAAAGCGACCGGCCAACCAGACCCACTTTCGGAAGCATTATGGCTGCGAGCCACGGGAGAAGGCCTCCCCGTGGGCTGCCCTCTGCCTGTACAGCAGACGGCTTCTTACCACGAAGAGGGGCCCGACCCGGGCTATTTTAAGCACAGGCCTAGAAGTAAAGGCAGCTGCAGTGTGAGCGGTTTCAGGAACACGTCCTGGGGCGGCGGAGCCGAGGGCCGACCAGCGGCCGAGCGGCCCAGCGTCCAGGCTCTGCAGCAGCCCCGCTCCGTGGGTGGCACAGCCCGACGCCAGCAGGCAGCCCGGCTTGGCAGGCCTGTCAGTGCCGAGGGGCAGCGGCTCATCGGCGTGGGCGCTGGACAGAGGCCAGGCCGGGCAGGGCCAGTGGAGCCCCCCACCTCCCGGGACTCAGGAAAGAGAGCACAGCCCTGCCCGACCCTCTGCAGGCCTGCCGGGCCGTGCCCCTGTGGCTCCATCTTGCCCTGGACCACGCCTCGGGCTGCAGCCGGGGTCCCAGCGAGGTCTGTGAACCCTTTCTGCCTTCTTCCCCTCCAGGTGCCTGCATCCTGGGCCGCCAGCTGCCTCTGTGTATCCCCCACCCCTTGAAGAGTCCACTGGCCACACCTCGTCCAGCGTGTCTGGGGCTGGACACCTTGATGCAGACTGCGGGGCTCGGGAGGAAAGTCCTTAGGAACTGCGGGTCCCACCACCACCCTTCTCCCGCGTCCAGGGCTAGGTCGGTGCCCAGGGTCCCATCTCTGGGTCTGACTCAGCTGTGCTCACCAGGGGGCTCAGAGCCGGTGGGACCCCCACCCCAGGTTGTCACTCTCTCCCGGGCCAGCGGTCTCCAGCCCCAGGCACTAGACTACCCCCCGCCCCCATGGGGACTGACTGCCGGTCTCTTGCCTCCCCAGGGGCAGCAGCTCTTTGCTGAGTGGCCCCCTGCCCCACCCAGCTCGAGCCCCGGGGCCCGGCCACCCCCTGCTCCGAGGACCAGGCCCCCTCCACGGGGGGACACAGGGCACACCACTCAGTGGGCAGCCTCCGGTCCTGCTCCGTGTCCTCCCGGGCTTTCCCATGGCCCCCCACGGCCCCGGGGTCTCCCGGGTCTCAGCCTCTCATGCCCACCCCCCCACCCCCAGGCCTCTGGGCTCTGTCTTGCCTCCTTGAGGCCTACAGGTGGGGGGAGTTCCCACACTCTGGAAGGGGGAGGGGAAGGGAGGGAGGTGGTGAGAGGGAGGAGGAGGGCCGGATGGAAGCGGAGAGAAAGGGGCCTTCCCGGTGTCCATCTGCAAGCAGGATTTCTAAAACAGAATCCAGTGCTGGGAGGGGGAACGCCCGTGTTCACTGCTTTCCAGATCAGCAGATCAGCGGGACGAAGCTTGAGGAGAAGCCCACCCCATCCCCCACCCGCCTTCCGCTTCCTCTGGGAGGAGGCCCAGCCCTTGCGCTCAGCTCTCCTCTCTCCACGACTGGCCCGCGAGGCAGGGCCAGTGGACCCCAGGGCTGGACGTGTGGCAGCAGATGGTGGCCGAGCAGCAGGCCGCATGCGTGGACGACGCTGCTGCTGGCCTGTGGCGGGTGTCAGGGCCGCCTGGGAGGCCCTCAGCCCCTCAGGGCTCCCAGCTCCCACGGGCAGGTGGCCCCGTCCTGGCCCNTTGTTTCCCCCCCCAGGCCTCTGGGCTCTGTCTTGCCTCCTTGAGGCCTACAGGTGGGGGGAGTTCCCACACTCTGGAAGGGGGAGGGGAAGGGAGGGAGGTGGTGAGAGGGAGGAGGAGGGCCGGATGGAAGCGGAGAGAAAGGGGCCTTCCCGGTGTCCATCTGCAAGCAGGATTTCTAAAACAGAATCCAGTGCTGGGAGGGGGAACGCCCGTGTTCACTGCTTTCCAGATCAGCAGATCAGCGGGACGAAGCTTGAGGAGAAGCCCACCCCATCCCCCACCCGCCTTCCGCTTCCTCTGGGAGGAGGCCCAGCCCTTGCGCTCAGCTCTCCTCTCTCCACGACTGGCCCGCGAGGCAGGGCCAGTGGACCCCAGGGCTGGACGTGTGGCAGCAGATGGTGGCCGAGCAGCAGGCCGCATGCGTGGACGACGCTGCTGCTGGCCTGTGGCGGGTGTCAGGGCCGCCTGGGAGGCCCTCAGCCCCTCAGGGCTCCCAGCTCCCACGGGCAGGTGGCCCCGTCCTGGCCCTGTTCTCTTTACTCTCCGTGGCCTCCCTTTGCTGGGCCAAGACCTTGACCTTGGCGGGGGGGGGGGGGGGGGGGG
>SJYR01002286.1:258382-284207 GCA_006410655.1 Kobus ellipsiprymnus
GTGTCCCACCTGCCCCCTTATCAGGCCTCTCTTCCCCTGAAGTCTCCCCTCCAAGGGCAGAGCTCACTCTGAGCAAAAATGTGGGTGTGGGTGTTCAATCTTTCCTCAAGGCTTATAGGCAGGTGGGCAAGATTCCCACTT
Source organism: Kobus ellipsiprymnus (assembly GCA_006410655.1). Classification (NCBI taxonomy): domain Eukaryota; kingdom Metazoa; phylum Chordata; class Mammalia; order Artiodactyla; family Bovidae; genus Kobus; species Kobus ellipsiprymnus. Next base: position 258,524 of record SJYR01002286.1, read on the forward strand.
TACCCGGCCGCCCACCCCTCCTCCACTCCGGGCTCGGAACCCACCCGGCTCCTTCTGGGGAGCCGCCCATGATCCCAGAAGGGCGAGCGTGGGCAGGCCTGCGTCCTGACGCCGGCTCCCGCACCGCGGGCACTGCAGCCTGGCTCTGTGGGTCCTGACTCTGCGCCGCTCACGCAGGGCGCTGCCCGTGGCAGGGTCCCCTCCTCCAGGGTCTCTGTTGCTGCAGGTGCCTGCCCAGGCTGAGAGCCGGGGGACACGGGGTGCTGGGTGGAGCCGGACGCATGGGAAGGGGGCCCCGTGTGGGCACCGGCTGGAAGCCAAGGGCAGGGCACCTGGGTCCCCTCCGCCTCTGGGAAGACGCACTGTGGTTGGAGATGCACTGAGGTGGCTGGAGGGGGTGACGTCAGCCGTTCGCAGGTGGGTGCCCCATGCCCTGGGCGACCCTGGGCTCCTGGATGGACCTGTTCTCATCCCAGCCGCTCTGATCTGCCATCTCACGAGCCCAGGCAGGACGAGAACAGTGACCTTTGTCGGCAGAGCAGCGGCTGCAACCCCGGGGGTCCCTGCCAAGGATGGGGGGCTAGCTGAGGTGGGGGCCAGACACCACCCCGCGTGTACACTGCTCATGGCCCGGTGCGGGGATGGCAGGGGCGGCTTGCACCCCCTTTCAGGCCATAAATTATTTTGTCAGGAGGAAAAGCCTCGCGTTTGCCAGAAGGCCTGTGAGGCAAGCGTGGAAACGCTCACTTCTTCTAAAAAGTCAAGTGACCCACAGCCTCAGCGGGAGCCACTGCTGCGGGTCAGGGGTGAGCACGGGAGTGGGGAGGGACAGTCCCGGCACGGGCCCCACCTCGTGCTCAGCCTCCCGCGTCTCACCCCGGGGTGGCCATGGGCGCTTGGAGATGACCCCGCAGGCGTGACAGGTGTGGTCCCTGGCTCCCTGGAGGCTGCCTCCCTGGGTGGCTGAGGCCCTCTCCAGAAGCCTGACTGAGGGGCTCCCCTTGTCAGCATCTGTAAGTCACAGCAGGCCCCACCCGGACCCAAGATTCCTGGGTCACCCACCAGCCCCATGGACCGCATTCCTTTTCTCTCTGGAAACGGAGCACGGGGCTGTGCCCCCAGCTATCTGCTTTGCCCTGCGTGTCCAGGGGTCCACTCTGCGGATGAGCGCTTTTCTGCACTGCTGCTTGGAGGCAGCATGAGCCCCATGATGACCGTGTAGGCAGGACAGGGCAGGCCCTCTGGGGGCCAGGCCAGGGTCCAGCCCTGGGGTCAGGCGCCCCTCCTGGGGTCCCAGAGTCCAGCCCTGGGGTCAGGCGCCCCTCCTGGGGTCCCAGAGTCCAGCCCTGGAGTCAGGCGCCCCTCCTGGGGTCCCAGAGTCCAGCCCTGGGGATGGGTATCCCTCTGAGAGGTCTGAGTCCAGTCCTGGGAGCGGGCGCCCCTCCCAGGGCCCGAGTCCAGCTCTGGGGATGGGCATTCCTCTGCAAGTTCCCAGAGTCCAGCCCTGGGGGCGGGCGCCCCTCCCGGGGTCCCAGAGTCCAGCCCTGGGGATGGGTATCCCTCTGAGAGGTCCCAGAGTCCAGCCCTGGGGGCGGGCACCCCTCCCGGGGTCCCAGGGTCCAGCCCTGGGGGCGGGCGCCCCTCTCGGGGTCCCACGGTCGGTGGTACGGTGGCTGAGTGTGCACGGGGGTTTTCTCAGTTGCCAAAGCCTCCAGTTACAAAAGTGCCAGGTCAGGTGGTGGGTGACTCGGGGGGAGGGAGAAGAGCCGGAGCCCGGGGAGGGCCCTCTGGCCCAGCAGTGCCTGCCCTCAGGTCAGCCCCTTGTCTGGAGGCTCAGTCCACGAGCTCCAGGGAGGGGCTTGGAGCATAGCCTTCTACTCTGGGGTCTGCCTGCAGACTGCGTCGGGGGATCCCTGCTCCTGCACTGGAGGTCACGGCCACTCCGAGGTCCACGGGTTCACAGGAACAGGTGGGAGCCCAAGAGGTGCTGCCAGGAAGCTGCTTTTCCTGCAGAAACAAACGCAGCCTGGCCATTAGGGACCCCCCCGGCCCCTGCTGTGGTAATGAGCTGGGGCCTGGGGCTTCCGGACCCCTCCCGTCCCTGAGAGGCCACAGCTGGGGCAGCTCCTTGGTTCTGGGCTCTCTCCGAGATCCCCGATCGTCTGAATGAGGGGCTGCCCCGTCTGCAGGCTCCTGGGGGCACTCTGAGCTTTGAGAGCACCCTCAGGGTGCACTGTGGGGTTAGAGGGAGAAAGGGGTGTCGGGGGGTTCAGATGAAGGAGCAAGTCCTGGCCCCGGAGGGGCGGACGGGGAGCGTGCAGGGCAGGACCAGCCAGCAGCTCGGCCTCCCTGGCCAAGGCCGCAGCTCTTCCGGCCCTGAGAAGGGAGGCCCTGGGAGGAGGGGCTCTGTCCCAACCTATTAATAACTCTTGCACTGGCCCGGCCATCAGGCTATTTTTAGAGTCCCTAACGCAGCCCCGTGTGACTCAGCAAGGCCCCTGCTGGGATGAAGGAAGGAGCAGCAAGTCCTGGCCCCGGAGGGGCGGACGGGGAGCGTGCAGGGCAGGACCAGCCAGCAGCTCGGCCTCCCTGGCCAGGGCCGCAGCTCTTCCGGCCCTGAGAAGGGAGGCCCTGGGAGGAGGGGCTCTGTCCCAACCTATTAATAACTCCTGCACTGGCCCGGCCATCAGGCTATTTTTAGAGTCCCTAACGCAGCCCCGTGTGACTCAGCAAGGCCCCTGCTGGGATGAGAAAGTCGCACGCTGGCCGATGGCCGGGATGCGCCAGGCAGGAGCGTGGGCAGCCCAGGCCCGGGCACAGTCAGGCCGGGGCCAGTGGAGCCCTCGGGCCTTGAGCTGTGGGTGCCTGGCAGCCTCCAGGCCCCTGCCCGCCCCGCCCGCTATTCCCGCCCTGCACTGCCAGCTCCTCCCCCAAGCAGAGCATGGAAAATCTGATGTCAGAATTCCAGCCTCAGCAAAGAACGTGACCTGACCTTCACCTCCTGCGGAGCTGCGTGGAGCCCCACGGGGGCCAGGCCTGAGTCCACCCTCCCTGCAGGCCTCCGGGAGTCCTGGGGCCACCCACCCATCCCCTTCCCCTGCCCCCAGGGCAGCCCTGCCCCACGGCCTCTGGTAATCTCTCCCTGGCACCGAGCCCCCGAGGTGCCTCCCGCGTGTCCCAGGCTGGTCCTGCCCCAGCAGCCCAGTTCCTGTGTGCGAATGGCGGGCTGGTGGTTTCCCCCAGCAGCCCAGTTCCTGTGTGTGGCTGGCAGGCCGGGCGGTTTGTTACTGGAAGTGTTTCTGGAGCAGGGCACCCGGCAGGAGGGGAGCAGGGAAGCTGCCCTCCTGTCCCTGCCCTGTGTCACTGGACCGCCTGGCTGGTGTGGAAGTACATTCCCCTCCTCTCCTGGGGAACACGTGTGGAATCGGGGGAGGGCGCTGGGCAGGCATGTGTGTGTAGGCACACACGTGTGTGCTCATGTGTACATGCACAGTCATGTGTGTATACACTGTGAGCTCACTCTTGTGTATATGGTGTGCACACGTGTACATGCTCACTCGTGTGTATATGCACTGTGCACACGTGTCTGTGCTCCTGTGCACACGTGTACGTGCTCACTCTCATGGGCGTACACTGTGCACACATGTGTACATGCTCACTTGTGTGTATATGCACTGTGCACACGTGTCTGTGCTCCTGTGCACACGTGTACGTGCTCACTCGTGTGTGTGGGTGCTCTGGTCCTTTGGCGTGAACTGCCATTTCTTCAGCATCTTCTGGTCCAGGGGAAAGTGCCTGAGGGACATCCGCTCACTGGCACTTCCTCCCGGCAGATTTGCACGGCCAGTACTCTGGTGGCCAGGCCTCCCAGTGGCCCTGGGCTGAGAGAGGAGGAGGAGGACCACTTGAAGCCAGAGCCTGGGTGGGGTGGGAGCAGCAGTTCCGTCGGAGCACAGGGCTCAGCAGCGTGAGGGGGTTGGGGCGCGAGGCGACTCTGCGGTGGGCGGGGCCTGAACCCATGGCGGCTTGGAGCTGGGGGTGAGCGTGGACGTGGAGAGCCGGACCGAGACCCCAGAGCCCTCTGGCCAGAAAGGGCAGTTCTCACAAGCCCTGACTCTGAAACTTCCCAGCAGTTCCTTGTGGTTTTGGCTGCCTTTGCCTCAGCAAACCCGAGCAGCAGACGCCAGGAGGCGGAGGCCCTGCCCCCGCCCGGTCGGCCTGCTGGTCTCCCCTGCCCAGGGCTGTCCAGCTGCAGGCGTGCGGTCCTGTGTTTCCCAGAATGAGGTCAGCAAGAGATGGTCCTGCTGTTTCCGACCTTGGACTCACAGCCCTCGCCTGGTCTGTGGGTTCTTTTCTCTGCTTCAAGTGTTAGGATGCTGTTATATTTAGGGAAGAAATTGCTTCCTAAAGATGGATAATGACAGGAAATTATACCTTGTTGATTCTGCATCTTTTTTTTTGTTCCTAAGTGTGTCTTTCATGAAGCAACGGAAAATAGAAAGATTTATGAAAGCCATTTTCCAGAATGAAAGCATTGTGTTGTTTTCCATTAACTTCAAAATCACTTGGAAAAAAGTTTCTTATTAAAGATATCTGGCTGACACTTGCTACCCTAGGTGTCCTCCTAAACTTCCCAGTAAGAGACCCCCAAAGACAGGGAGGAACACAAAACCCCATGGCACCTGGTGTATCCCCCGCCCCACAACACAACACACACACACACCGTCACACACGACTGACAGCACACACAGGCCCACATCACAGCCCCGTATACGGAGACACAATGCCATCGTTCTGATGACTCAGAAGAACAAATCTTTGGAGTCAAAAGACTTGCAGGTAGTAGGGGAGGCCGTAAGCTCCAGGGGGCCTGGTTTCCATGAAGGAGGAGGAGCCGGCAAGGTGAGTGGTGGAGACAGGATGGGACAGAATGCGGCGGAGCATGAGGGCGCGGAGCCTTGGGTTTGAACAACTTACCACGTAAGACAGCAGACACGGGATGCCGAGGTCCACTTACAGGGTCCGTTTGCTCTGGGGGGTGGTGACACTGAGGGAGGTTAAGATTTCAATAACAAAGTAGAACTCCTCGTCCCACCGAACGCCACGCGTCACGTAAAGAGCAGGCTTGTTTGCAAGCGTGTTTAGAGCTTTCTAACATGCATTTGTATACCGTGTGGGCGCGCTCAGTCGCTCCTTCACGCCCAACTCTGTGTGACCCCCACGGACAGTAGCCCATCGGGCTCCTCAGCCCACAGGGTTCTTCAGGCAGGAATACTGGAGTGGGTGCCACGCCCTCCTCCGGGGCATCTTTCCGACCCAGGGATCGAACTCGCGTCTCACGCCTCCTGCATCAGCAAATGGGCTCTTCACCACTAGCGCCACCTGCTAGACCGCAGTGATTCCAAAAAGAATTGTTTTACAGAAATCATGTATTTTCACTGATGCACTGGCCCGGCCATCAGGCTATTTTTAGAGTCCCTAACGCAGCCCCGTGTGACTCAGCAAGGCCCCTGCTGGGATGAGAAAGTCGCACGCTGGCCGATGGCCGGGATGCGCCAGGCAGGAGCGTGGGCAGCCCAGGCCCGGGCACAGTCAGGCCGGGGCCAGTGGAGCCCTCGGGCCTTGAGCTGTGGGTGCCTGGCAGCCTCCAGGCCCCTGCCCGCCCCGCCCGCTATTCCCGCCCTGCACTGCCAGCTCCTCCCCCAAGCAGAGCATGGAAAATCTGATGTCAGAATTCCAGCCTCAGCAAAGAACGTGACCTGACCTTCACCTCCTGCGGAGCTGCGTGGAGCCCCACGGGGGCCAGGCCTGAGTCCACCCTCCCTGCAGGCCTCCGGGAGTCCTGGGGCCACCCACCCATCCCCTTCCCCTGCCCCCAGGGCAGCCCTGCCCCACGGCCTCTGGTAATCTCTCCCTGGCACCGAGCCCCCGAGGTGCCTCCCGCGTGTCCCAGGCTGGTCCTGCCCCAGCAGCCCAGTTCCTGTGTGCGAATGGCGGGCTGGTGGTTTCCCCCAGCAGCCCAGTTCCTGTGTGTGGCTGGCAGGCCGGGCGGTTTGTTACTGGAAGTGTTTCTGGAGCAGGGCACCCGGCAGGAGGGGAGCAGGGAAGCTGCCCTCCTGTCCCTGCCCTGTGTCACTGGACCGCCTGGCTGGTGTGGAAGTACATTCCCCTCCTCTCCTGGGGAACACGTGTGGAATCGGGGGAGGGCGCTGGGCAGGCATGTGTGTGTAGGCACACACGTGTGTGCTCATGTGTACATGCACAGTCATGTGTGTATACACTGTGAGCTCACTCTTGTGTATATGGTGTGCACACGTGTACATGCTCACTCGTGTGTATATGCACTGTGCACACGTGTCTGTGCTCCTGTGCACACGTGTACGTGCTCACTCTCATGGGCGTACACTGTGCACACATGTGTACATGCTCACTTGTGTGTATATGCACTGTGCACACGTGTCTGTGCTCCTGTGCACACGTGTACGTGCTCACTCGTGTGTGTGGGTGCTCTGGTCCTTTGGCGTGAACTGCCATTTCTTCAGCATCTTCTGGTCCAGGGGAAAGTGCCTGAGGGACATCCGCTCACTGGCACTTCCTCCCGGCAGATTTGCACGGCCAGTACTCTGGTGGCCAGGCCTCCCAGTGGCCCTGGGCTGAGAGAGGAGGAGGAGGACCACTTGAAGCCAGAGCCTGGGTGGGGTGGGAGCAGCAGTTCCGTCGGAGCACAGGGCTCAGCAGCGTGAGGGGGTTGGGGCGCGAGGCGACTCTGCGGTGGGCGGGGCCTGAACCCATGGCGGCTTGGAGCTGGGGGTGAGCGTGGACGTGGAGAGCCGGACCGAGACCCCAGAGCCCTCTGGCCAGAAAGGGCAGTTCTCACAAGCCCTGACTCTGAAACTTCCCAGCAGTTCCTTGTGGTTTTGGCTGCCTTTGCCTCAGCAAACCCGAGCAGCAGACGCCAGGAGGCGGAGGCCCTGCCCCCGCCCGGTCGGCCTGCTGGTCTCCCCTGCCCAGGGCTGTCCAGCTGCAGGCGTGCGGTCCTGTGTTTCCCAGAATGAGGTCAGCAAGAGATGGTCCTGCTGTTTCCGACCTTGGACTCACAGCCCTCGCCTGGTCTGTGGGTTCTTTTCTCTGCTTCAAGTGTTAGGATGCTGTTATATTTAGGGAAGAAATTGCTTCCTAAAGATGGATAATGACAGGAAATTATACCTTGTTGATTCTGCATCTTTTTTTTTGTTCCTAAGTGTGTCTTTCATGAAGCAACGGAAAATAGAAAGATTTATGAAAGCCATTTTCCAGAATGAAAGCATTGTGTTGTTTTCCATTAACTTCAAAATCACTTGGAAAAAAGTTTCTTATTAAAGATATCTGGCTGACACTTGCTACCCTAGGTGTCCTCCTAAACTTCCCAGTAAGAGACCCCCAAAGACAGGGAGGAACACAAAACCCCATGGCACCTGGTGTATCCCCCGCCCCACAACACAACACACACACACACCGTCACACACGACTGACAGCACACACAGGCCCACATCACAGCCCCGTATACGGAGACACAATGCCATCGTTCTGATGACTCAGAAGAACAAATCTTTGGAGTCAAAAGACTTGCAGGTAGTAGGGGAGGCCGTAAGCTCCAGGGGGCCTGGTTTCCATGAAGGAGGAGGAGCCGGCAAGGTGAGTGGTGGAGACAGGATGGGACAGAATGCGGCGGAGCATGAGGGCGCGGAGCCTTGGGTTTGAACAACTTACCACGTAAGACAGCAGACACGGGATGCCGAGGTCCACTTACAGGGTCCGTTTGCTCTGGGGGGTGGTGACACTGAGGGAGGTTAAGATTTCAATAACAAAGTAGAACTCCTCGTCCCACCGAACGCCACGCGTCACGTAAAGAGCAGGCTTGTTTGCAAGCGTGTTTAGAGCTTTCTAACATGCATTTGTATACCGTGTGGGCGCGCTCAGTCGCTCCTTCACGCCCAACTCTGTGTGACCCCCACGGACAGTAGCCCATCGGGCTCCTCAGCCCACAGGGTTCTTCAGGCAGGAATACTGGAGTGGGTGCCACGCCCTCCTCCGGGGCATCTTTCCGACCCAGGGATCGAACTCGCGTCTCACGCCTCCTGCATCAGCAAATGGGCTCTTCACCACTAGCGCCACCTGCTAGACCGCAGTGATTCCAAAAAGAATTGTTTTACAGAAATCATGTATTTTCACTGCAATGAGATGAACTAGACGTGGAGGACAACTTGATTACTGCTGTGAAGTAGTTTAAGCTCATGCACTGGGGCCAGGCTGCAGGTATGTTGACCCGTCACTTCTGAGAAGGGACCCCCGGTGCCCCCCACCCCCAGGAGAAGGGACGAAGGGGCCCGGCTACAGACCAGAGCCATCCAAGGATAAGGGGGAGCTGGGCTTGGAGCCTTCCTCCCTGTTGGACTGGGCCACCCTGACAGCTCACATGGAGACCCCCAGCAGCTAGAAAGTAAAGAGAAGCCCCCACAATAGCTCTTGGGTCAAAGAGATCAGCAAAACCACAACCCCAGGGTGTGGGAAGCACAGCGGAGTGGAAGACGCTGCTCGTCACACTCTGGGGGGTGCCGGCAGCTCTCTGCAGGCGTAAGCGGGTGGACCTGAATGGTGCCGTTCCAAATAAGATGGAAGATCTGGAGTCAGTAAAACAGACTTAAAAGTAAACTCGGGGGAGAACAGATCACTCCAGAAGAAAGACTGTGCAATTAGAAAAAAAATCAAGCGTGGTCCTCCCGGCTCCCTGGGGCCCTGAAAGCAGGGCAAGGACCCCGTGTCTGGGAGTGGCCGGTCCCAGCAGGATGGATCTGCCCCGTGTGCACCCCCGGCGCCCTGTCCCCGCGGGAGAGGCGTGGGGACCAGGACTGTCCCGGGGGCTCCAGAAGGGACGTCAGTTCCACATGGAGGAGAGCTGTCGACTGGATCCCTGTTTGCTGACAAGAGTCTGGAGTCCCCGAAGGGCCCAGGGGTCTGCAGGCTGACCACCTTCAGGGTCAGGTGGGGCTGCAAACGTGGCTCAGGAGAGGGGTGTGCCCCCAGGCCCCGGTCGTCGGGTGGGGAATGCCCCTTCCCTGTTTGACCCACCAGCCTCCACGGCCAGGGCAGCAGGTCCGGGCTCTGCTGGGCCCCCTGAGGGTTTTGCTGGGGACTCAGCTCACTTCCCGTGGAGAGGGCTGGGGCTGTCCGCTTACATCCCCAAGGACACCCCAAGAGAATCCCTGTCTCAGCCCTTAGGCTCGAGGAAGTGAACGTGGAAAGCGCTTTGGTTTCTGCCCCTGCTGACCCGGGTGTGGTCGGTCACTGTCTAGAGCTTGACCTCTTCCGGTCCACCAGGAGGCCCATCTGTCCAGGTGGCCATGGTCCCCTCGCATGCCAACTCGGGACGGTGCTGACTGTTCTGAGTGCTTCCGAGGGCTTCTTCTTGGTTTGCACAGTGAACTATACACTCCCGTTGGCCAGGACTGGCAGGTGGCGACCCGGCCAGCCGGTTGTGACCTCTGGGCCTGGGGCAGGCCTCCCCAGGACCGCCTGGGGCTGCTGGGTGGAGGCGGGACTGGGCTCTGTGGTGTCGGCTCCAGGCAAGTGCACGAGATGGGTTCTCGGGGCGCGGGGCCTAGAACTGGCCACTGAGAACCCAGTGGCTGACGAGGCCTGAGCCGTGGGGCCCTGCCAGATGGCCTGCCTGACACCTGGAGCCTCGAGCTCACGCCCGCCCTGCCGGACGGGCCCGGGCGCCCGAGAGGCTGCTGGCCGCTCACAGGGCCCGGAGCCCTGGCGTGGTCGGGGCCTGGGCGCCTGTGTCGATCTGTGAGGTGCCCGGCTTCTCAAGGACGAGGGCTGCTTCATAGAGGTGCTCATGCCGGGGTCCCCCCGGAGCGGCAAGGCCTAGGCTCGGGACTTCTCAATCTCCTGGGAGAGCCCCCTCTCTGACAAAGCCCGGGACCCATGGTGAAGGTTGAGAGGAGGTTCACACACGCCCGTGGTAAGCCCTCACGCCCTCCCGCCCAGCCCCGGACTCGGGGCTCCAGGAGCCCAAGCACTGGCTGATGTCAGGGCCCCTCACCACAGCCCCCCTCGCTGTGGCCCCTTGGGTCCCCCTAACCTTCCTGGAGTCACTTCACACCCCAGTTCAGTCAACTCAGATGGCACAGGGTCGTCAGGAGAGGACAGGAGGTCCGCCGGCTGCCCCTCCAGTGCCTCCATTTCGAGGTGCCGGGCGGCCTGGAGCAAGGCGCCGGCTGGAAGGTTGAGGCCCAGGTGGGTCTCCAGGGACACGGGGCTGCACCGTCCAGGAGGCAAGGGCCCCAGCCACTCTGGGGAGGGGCATGGGGAGGCTGCTCTCACACCTACCCTCGGTGGGGGAGACCCCAGCAGGGCTGCAGGCTTCAGGCCCCTCTTACTGCCTTGCTGCAGCCTGCGGGGGCCCTGAACGGCCTTCTTGGGTGTGCAGAGCACGGCCCTGCACCCCTGGAGCCGCCTGCCCGGCCAGAGGAGCGCCCACGGCCCCCTTTCCCAGGGTTTCCTTGGAGCCTCAGCTCCCCTGCCCAGCCTCCGGCGGCCTCCTCTGGGACGTCTTGTAATATTCTCGCCAAATTGAAATGTGAGCCACCTACTTACAATCAGGACAGTCCTGCCTGGGACACGCCGCCTGCTCGGTAGAAGGACTGCTCCCTGGACGGCACAGCCGCCTCCACACCAGGAACGGCTCGGTGGTCATGCCAGGGGTGCTGACCTCAGGCGGCAGTTCACACTGGGGCCAGGCCCACTCTCTGCTGTGACGGGTCCACTCTGGGTGTGACCCACGGGGACCCAGGGCACCAAGCCCCAGGTTATCCTGGGGGTGGGGGCGGGGGTCTGGTCCTGGCCTGGCCTGGCCTGGCATGCGAGGAGACTGGGCCTGGGGGGCACGGGAGAGCCAAGGGCCAAGGGCTTCGGCAAGACACCCTGGGGCTCACCTCAGTGCAAGGACCCCGTCTTGGCCTGAGCCCTCACGGCCCCAACCCCCTCCTCACAGACACAAGCCCCTCCGGGGTCTGGTGTGTGTGTGAGCTCACAGGTGAGCACAGCCCCTCCGGCCCAGGGATGACCGGCACAGGGGCCAGGCTCACCTGGGCAAAGAGGTGGCCCTTTGCCGGGTGCTCACTGCCCGGCCGCACAGGCCCAGCCAGGTTCGGAAGGAGGCAGCAGGGCCACTGGGGGTGGGCGGCCGTGAGCCTGGGATGCCCTCTAGGCCCCTGGCTCCGCCTGCCACGCTCACCAGCCTGAATAAGACAGCTCATTTTTGCGTTTGGTGATTCAGAGAATGTCTACCAAGAACAAGCTCCCACTGTCTCCAAAAGCAGAGACTACCCCCAGGGTGGGCACGGCCCCTGAACCCACTCACCGTCCTTTGTAAAAAGGGGCCCACCCACCGAGAGCCGTGCACCTCGCGTCCAGCCCACAGAGCGGCTCCCGGGACCCCCGCTCTGGGAGACGGGCGGCCTGGGCAGAGGATTCCGCAGGCGACCAGCCTCGGCTAGCTCTGGGGAAGCCCGGGGCCGCCAGGGCCTGTGGGTGTCGCCGCGTCTCGGGCAGGCAGGAGCCTCTGAGCCTGCACGGACGGGGCCCTGGACGGGGCAGCATGCTTCCCTGGAAACGTCCACGTGGCGGTGGTTGTTCTCAGGCTGGGGCTGCAATCAGAACCGGGGGATTGGGGTCCGGGGGAGGGGGAGGTCAGCTGCTGTGTCTTCCGAACCCAGGGCAGTAGCACCCTTTGACCTGAGCAGCTCCCGGAGCTGGTTTGGCCAGCAAGTGGGATGCACCCTCTGTCCACAGACCTGAGCTGGGCCGGGCCCTTCCCGGGGGGAGTGTGTGCAGGGCCAGCCAAGGCCCCCAGACCATGGGGTGACCCAGGGAAGGGAGGCCGAGAAATGAAGGGCTGGTCTCCAAGGTCACAAAGAGGACCCCCGGGGGTGCTGGCAGGCACCCAGGGCAGTAGCACCCTTTGACCTGAGCAGCTCCCGGAGCTGGTTTGGCCAGCAAGTGGGATGCACCCTCTGTCCACAGACCTGAGCTGGGCCGGGCCCTTCCCGGGGGGAGTGTGTGCAGGGCCAGCCAAGGCCCCCAGACCATGGGGTGACCCAGGGAAGGGAGGCCGAGAAATGAAGGGCTGGTCTCCAAGGTCACAAAGAGGACCCCCGGGGGTGCTGGCAGGCTCCTACTGGGGCCCACTTGGAGGGCCTATGGTCTTGGAGCCCCCATCCCCGGAGGTCCAGCCAGGAGCTGCCCCCTCCCACGGACGTGCACACAGACAGGCAGCCCCCACCCTCTGCATCCAAAGTGCTGCTGTGGGAGAGGCTGCTTTCTGGAACCTTCCAGGCCTTCCTGGCAAGAAAATCAAAACCCTCAGAATTATTACTGAAGACTCTTTTTAACAATGAAAGATAAGTGCCACCCCGAACACACACACACACTCCCCCCCCCGAGTCCTCACGTGGAGGCTGAGAACAAGTTCACTCTGAGTGAGAGAGTCATATTCTTAACAATGGCTCTTTCAAGTCATCCTTAGGAGGGGTGAAGCTAAAAAAAGGTTTCCTTTGCCTTTGAGTCATCTTGGCCTAAATATCGTGGGAAATTTCCATGACCGCTCGTGCCGTCCACACCCAGAGTCCACAGACTCCCGCACGCGCGGAGCAGACAAGTCATCCTTAGGAGGGGTGAAGCTAAAAAAAGGTTTCCTTTGCCTTTGAGTCATCTTGGCCTAAATATCGTGGGAAATTTCCATGACCGCTCGTGCCGTCCACACCCAGAGTCCACAGACTCCCGCACGCGCGGAGCAGGGGCTGGCCTGCTCCAGGCAGGCCCAGCGCCCTGCGGCCACCAGTCCGTGGCGGGCTTCTCAGTGGAAGGCCAGCCCGGTGAGGCCGCGGGGGACCAGGCCAGCCTCCCCGCACCCGGGTGCCAAGGCTGGGTCTTGGCCTGGGATCCTGTCCTCACAGTGCCAGCTCTTGGAAACATCTGCTGAGAAAATTCTGTTGGAACGCTGTCTTCAAAATAAAGAAATGAATAAAACAGCTTTGCGGAGCTGTAACCCACAGGGCACACACTTCACCTATCTGAAGCCTACAGCCCGATGCCTTCGCTGTGCTCACAGTTGTGCATAGCCATCACCACGGTCCTTTTCAGAACATTTCGTTACCCAGAAAAGGAGCGCCTGCCCTTTGGGGACCACCTGCCCTAAACAGCCCCCGACCGACTGCCTGGGATGGCAGAGTTCCTCTGACTTCATCTCTGAACAGCCCCCCGACCCTGCACCCAGGACATGCATGCACTTGGTACATCCTTGTTCGAGTTCCAAGAACTCAAGCTCTAGGAGCTCCCGGGTTCCGGCCACGGTCCCCCTCTGGCCCTGGTGTGTGTGGGGCCAGACATGGCCAGGGTGAAGCCCATGTTCCCAAGGGGGCACTGGGCTGGGAGGAGGCAGCCAGGCCTGCTGGGAGCATCCAGGCAGGCTCCCCACCCACACGGAAGGACCAAGGCACCCTGAGTGACAGTCTCTGGCTGCTCCAGCCATCTGCCCACCAGGCCTGCCGGGCTCCTAAGGGTGACTGTGGGAAAGCAGAGCTGGCCCGGGGCCTGGACCCGCCGCAGAGCTCACTCTGAGGGTGCCTGCTCCAGCCGGGGTTGCCTGTCCTGGAGGAGACGGGCCCCAGATGGCGTGTGGCCTTGGGGAGGGCAGGAGGACATAGCACCTTCCTCCCAGCCGGACCCTCTCAGCTCCTCTGGGCGAAGGTGCTCCTAGACACCCTAAGAAACCAGACCAGCCAGATGGGACCAGCTCTAGACCTGTCGCGCGTGGCAGGGCGGGTCCCCGCAGGGCGGGTCCCCAGTGCAGGGGACTCTCCAAGGGGTGAGGGGAGGTGACCTGGCTGGGGGTCTGCATGGCCTTCCTGAAGAAGCAACAATTGAGAGGTGACACGAAAGATGTCCCCTCCCTGGGTCTCCAGACCCACGAATCCCCGGAAGTGGGTTTCCTTAGTGCCTCCCTTGAATCAAACCACCACCCTATTCCCAAAGTCCTGGAAACACCACAAGCCCGTCACGAGGTTCCAGGGTCGGTGCTCGGAACGCCTCCCTCTGTGTGTCCTGGGGGGCGGGGGTCCTGAGGCTGTCTCTTATACACATCTAGATGTGTATAAGAGACAGGACCTGAGCTGGGCCGGGACCAGCTGAGTCCTACCTTGACGGGGGTGATTGTTCTAAGGGTGCCCAGTTGACGCTCACTCACCCGCATGTCTTCCTGGTGTGGTTTTCTGCATCTGAGTTTTATTTTAACATAAAGACGTGGGCAGAGTAGATGTCGAGCAGTGGGCATCCCCGCTCTGTGCCCAGCCTTCTCCTGATGCAGGCCCGGCCCCTCGACCAAGGCAGGTTCCTGAGGCGGATGAGCCTCGCTCTCCGCAGAGGTGCCTAGCACCCACCTGCTGTGAGACTGACACGCTCGTGTGAGAGGCTCTTGATGGCTGGCAGGAAGAGATCAGGGCTCAGTACCGTCAAGAGCTTCAGGTCACCCTGCAGAGGCAGTGCCCAGCCCGCCCGGGCCCTGGGGAAGGGCCAGCTGGTGGGCCTGGATCGGGCGGAGCACAGGCTGGGCAGGAGCGGGGACCAGGGCTGGGGTGACGGGGGAAGCGACGGTCACGGCCCAGTGCCAGGCGGTGGGAAGGAGGCGGAGCGGGGGCCCCTACCGAGGAGGAGGAGGCTCTGTGGCCCCCTCACCTCGGGGTGGGCCATCGGTGGTCTGGCCAGCCCCCAGCAGAGTGAGGGTCTTAGGGGGCCACAGGGAAAGAGTGTAAAACAGGAGGCGGAGCGTCATTCTGAAGCTGAGAAGGCAAGAGGAAAGCCGAGAGTCACGGCAGGATGTGGGAGGCCCAGCCCCACCCGGGGTGGGGGCGCCTTCCAGAGAGCCGCGCTCAGAGACAGGCAGCAGAAGCGAGTCAGGAGGCTTCAGCGGAAAACCTCGGCAGGGAGGGCGGGCCAGCTGGGCGGGGGACAACCACGCTCAGCCAGGAAGACCCTGCGTGTGAAGAGCAGACCCAGGGACCTTTCCAGGGCCGGCGATCAATCCAGGGGCAGGACCGGGACCGAGCGTCCGGCATCTGAGGCGCCGAGCCCACTGTCCGCAGCGGAGCGGGAGGCGGTGTCCAGGCGCGCGGCTGGTGGAGGAGAACTGCCCTGTCCCCTGGCGAGGACGCTGTGTGGCGCAGCAGTGACACAGCTCCCAGTCCACTGCAAACCGAGCCGCTGCCGTCAGACAGGGGCGCTAGCGGTACAGGACCTGCCTGCCGGTGCCGGAGAGGAGAGATGCGGTTTGATCCCTGGGTCGGGAAGGTCCCTTGGAGGAGGGCATGGCAACCCACTCCAGTGTTCTTGTCTGGAGAATCCCATGGACAGAGGAGCCTGGCGGGCCGCAGTCTGTGGGCTCGCAGAGACTCAGACATGACTGAGTGACCACGCGTGCAAGCACACCCATCAGATATTCCAGCATAGCTATTGCACTGTCCCTAAGGTAGAAAACAGTAACTTTTACTATTGATAGAACCACATGTATTCTACTTATCAGTATAGGAAGGGCAGTGATAAGGATGGTGATAGGTTCATAACGCTGGCCAAGCAGCCCTGAAGACAGGCTTTAGCCAAAGGAGAAATGAAACAGCATGTTCCCTGCGCCCCGAGACCCTGCAGCCAGAGCCGGGCTGCTCAGCGCCCTCTCCCGCCCCTGGCCTGGCCCAGTTTTGCGAGTGTGTTTCTGTACCTCACCCCCGCCCTCTGCCTTTGGACCCCAGGGTTCAGGGCCAGCCTGTCTGTCCCAGCTCCAGCAGGACCTTTCCTGTGGTGGAGACCCCGGCGGCAGAAGCACCGCAGAAGCCCACGGCCCCTCCAGGGCAGGGCCGTGCCCAGGGCCCAGCTCCTGCAGAGGCTGTGAGCTGGGAAGGACCAGCCCTGCCCCACGCAGCCTCTCGCTGAAGCGTACGTTTATTTCCACTCACAGAGGACGGAAGACTGGGGTGACGGGGGAAGCGACGGTCACGGCCCAGTGCCAGGCGGTGGGAAGGAGGCGGAGCGGGGGCCCCTACCGAGGAGGAGGAGGCTCTGTGGCCCCCTCACCTCGGGGTGGGCCATCGGTGGTCTGGCCAGCCCCCAGCAGAGTGAGGGTCTTAGGGGGCCACAGGGAAAGAGTGTAAAACAGGAGGCGGAGCGTCATTCTGAAGCTGAGAAGGCAAGAGGAAAGCCGAGAGTCACGGCAGGATGTGGGAGGCCCAGCCCCACCCGGGGTGGGGGCGCCTTCCAGAGAGCGGCGCTCAGAGACAGGCAGCAGAAGCGAGTCAGGAGGCTTCAGCGGAAAACCTCGGCAGGGAGGGCGGGCCAGCTGGGCGGGGGACAACCACGCTCAGCCAGGAAGACCCTGCGTGTGAAGAGCAGACCCAGGGACCTTTCCAGGGCCGGCGATCAATCCAGGGGCAGGACCGGGACCGAGCGTCCGGCATCTGAGGCGCCGAGCCCACTGTCCGCAGCGGAGCGGGAGGCGGTGTCCAGGCGCGCGGCTGGTGGAGGAGAACTGCCCTGTCCCCTGGCGAGGACGCTGTGTGGCGCAGCAGTGACACAGCTCCCAGTCCACTGCAAACCGAGCCGCTGCCGTCAGACAGGGGCGCTAGCGGTACAGGACCTGCCTGCCGGTGCCGGAGAGGAGAGATGCGGTTTGATCCCTGGGTCGGGAAGGTCCCTTGGAGGAGGGCATGGCAACCCACTCCAGTGTTCTTGTCTGGAGAATCCCATGGACAGAGGAGCCTGGCGGGCCGCAGTCTGTGGGCTCGCAGAGACTCAGACATGACTGAGTGACCACGCGTGCAAGCACACCCATCAGATATGCCAGCATAGCTATTGCACTGTCCCTAAGGTAGAAAACAGTAACTTTTACTATTGATAGAACCACATGTATTCTACTTATCAGTATAGGAAGGGCAGTGATAAGGATGGTGATAGGTTCATAACGCTGGCCAAGCAGCCCTGAAGACAGGCTTTAGCCAAAGGAGAAATGAAACAGCATGTTCCCTGCGCCCCGAGACCCTGCAGCCAGAGCCGGGCTGCTCAGCGCCCTCTCCCGCCCCTGGCCTGGCCCAGTTTTGCGAGTGTGTTTCTGTACCTCACCCCCGCCCTCTGCCTTTGGACCCCAGGGTTCAGGGCCAGCCTGTCTGTCCCAGCTCCAGCAGGACCTTTCCTGTGGTGGAGACCCCGGCGGCAGAAGCACCGCAGAAGCCCACGGCCCCTCCAGGGCAGGGCCGTGCCCAGGGCCCAGCTCCTGCAGAGGCTGTGAGCTGGGAAGGACCAGCCCTGCCCCACGCAGCCTCTCGCTGAAGCGTACGTTTATTTCCACTCACAGAGGACGGAAGGCCATGACCGGGGGCTGCTGACTCCAGCTCCTCCTCGTCTTCCCCCACTCCCGGACGATGGATAGGTTCACACTCATCTGGCCGAGGGGCTGACCTGGAGCAGAGCCCCCGAGACGACCCCAGAGAGGCGCGTCTGCTCGCAGGGCTGAGCCGGTGCTCCAGGGCAGCGCTGGGCTCCCACTTGGCTCGTTCCTGCGGCGTCAGGCCTTCTGGAACGTGCGTGCATCTCCTTCATGACCAAAGGAGGCGCTGGCAGCTGGTGCGTTCAGCGCCATCCGCGCACTCTGTCCCCCTCGGGTGATAGCACGCATTACTGCCAGCAGGTGTTCTTCCTTCTGGTTTATATTTGGAGAAGGGGTTCACAGGGCCTGGGACTCCACCTTGGGCCTGTTCACGCTGATCTTGCTTGGCCGGCTCTCCAATGGACTCTGAACTCTGTGTTTAGTGCCTGTGAAAACAACAGAAGGGTAAGACCCCCTCCAGACAGGGGAGCCTTGAAGATCACGTCTGGGTTACTCATCGCCTAAGAGAAAACGCGCACTAATCACCCCTTCCTCCAGACAGACCATAAATTTTTCTGTATCTATCAGAGTGTAACCTTGGGCTTATTGATTATTGGCTAATTGACTGTTTGAGCACATGAGCACACAGCACGTGAATGGTGGGGTTACTGGGATTGTATTTTCCTTGGTTCATGTAAGTCTCAAGAAATTTGGAACGGTGGGTTCAGACACGTACTCAAGGGGTATAAAAGACTTTCACAAATGCGGGTTGGGGTCCTTGGCTAAGAGGAGACTCTGCCTTGGGCGCACCGGTGTAATGGACTGCACTCCACTATCTGCATTGTCCCTCTGAGTGAGTTTGTTTCCCGGAACGCATGGCTACAACATATTGACCAGATTTTTATCATAAACTGGTGTTCCTTTGAAAGCCAGTCATTTCAATTAAAAAACTAAAAACAGATAAAGGCAACTGAGAGATGACCCCGTTTAAGGAAGTAGTGGCCTGATGGCCAGCAGGGGAAGGGGCTTCAGCCGTTCATAGACAGGACACAGTCCAGCCCCGAGGTGGGCATGAAAACACGGCCCGTTGGCCAGAGGAGGGCTTTCTGCAGCAGAGAGGCCGTGAGCTGCTGAAGCTGCTCCCCAAGCAGCAGACCCCAGCCCCCCAGCCCCGCCTCTGGCTCCAGGGGAGGCTGGGGGCTGGGAGGCCACAAGCCGCCAGGTTCTAACAGGACAGGAGAGCCGGCTTCTGCCTCTGTTCCCAGTGAGACTTGGCCAGCGGGACCTACTGGTCACATGCAGGAACCTGGGGATGCCCCATGGGCTTAACGCTACCAGGACCCAACCCTGGGGTAGAGGTGGGGGTATCCTGCTTAGTTGGGGGTGGGCATTGCTGGGTGGGCTCAAGAAACTTCAGCAGGCCCTGGGGACCAACAGGAGCTGACCACAGAGCCCAGGGACCCTCAGGGGGCAGCTGTCCTGTTCCCACTGTGCCCACCTCTGCCGGGCCCTGTGCAGGGGCCCACGGGAGGGACAAGACGGACCAGCAGCCGCTGTTGCTGTCACGGAGCGGCAGGGGGCACCCACTGGAGGTGGGGGGCACTGAGCTGGGGCGGGAGCAGACACATGGCCAGGGACACACGCAAGGCCTGGACCCTGGGGTGCACCCAGGACTGTGGCTTCTGCCCACGCTGGGTGCCCTGGGAGTGCAGGGCAGGCCCACAGCCCCACAGAGGGACCCCAGCCCCGCTCCCCCAGCCCCTGCTGCTCCCGGAGCCAGCTCGGGGGTGGCGAGGGGGCAGAGAAGGGTCTGCTCCCCACTGAGCGGGCGGAGGCTACTGACTGGAAACACACAGTGTGAGAGCTGGAAGCCACGCCGTATCTGGGGAAATGGAGACTGCAGGCCGGGAGATAGCGCCTCAGACTGAGAGCCTGCCCCGGAAAGGCGGGGGAAAGGTCAGTGCAAACGTGGCTCTGGTGGAGGGGGACACGCAAAGCCCAGCTCACACTTTTGCAGGTTTCAGCCGGTCTCGTGATGCTCCTGTGAGTCACGAGGAGCAGTCGTCACCGTGAAGGGTTTTAGTGCTTTTCTAGATCTGAAGAGACAGAAGAATCGGGCTCATAAAGCCGGCTCCTGAACACACCTCACCGTCCGAAGGCCTGTTCTGCCAGTTCCCCTCCGCCTCCGCCCGCGCCCAGGCCCTCATTCCTGCGCCGCCTGAGCTCCTTCAGGCACCGTTGAAGGTCAGAGGCCACAGCAGCTCACGGTTTAATCCGTGTGAGGTGGATTGCAAGCGCCAACGTGTAAACGTGTAGGTAACGAGGCCACGCGGGCCTGGGCTCCTGCTGCTCTCAGCTGTCCAGGCCCCCCCGCCAGAAGGCCCAGGGGTGACCCTCACTCACAGACATGAGTAGACTATCTGGGCTGTGCCCCTCCTCCAGGCGGGCTGTGCTCCCCACTCCAGGCGGGCTGCACCCCCTCCTCCAGCTGGGCTGCATTCCCCCCTCCTTCAGGTGGGCTGTGCTCCCCCTTCCTCCAGGCGAGCTGTGCTCCCCCCTCCAGCTGGGCTGTGCTCCCCCGTCCCTCCAGGCGGGCTGTGCTCCCTCCTCCAGGCGGGCTGTGCTCCCCCTCTCCAGCTGGGCTGTGCCCCCTCCTCCAGGCTGGCAGCCAAGGGGGCCCGAGGACCCTGGGGAGGACGGTGTGAGGAGGACTGGGCATCACTGGACCAGGCTCCGTGTCTCCCATTTGGGAAGCAGCACGTTCCCACCAGCAAGAGCTCATGCCCTCTGGACGGGCGGGGGAGCCCAGGTGCCCTCATCAGCCTGCTCAGTCCACCCTGAGCAGTAATCTCGTTGGCTCCGGGCTCCAGGCCTCTGATGCTATTCTCTCTGCTGCAGAACCAGCCCTGCCACGCTAACTGGGCTCCTTGATTTGATTCTGGATCCTCTGCTGGCCTGTCCAGGCCCTGGGGCCCCTCCCAGGCCGCGCTAACACGTTTAGCCATTTGTTGACCAAGCGCAGCTTTTCGGAGGCCGGCAGCTCTGCCTCCCGGGGCTGTCACTTCTCCTTAGAGACAGAACAGGAGGCCCCTCACGCACAGGCCCCATCCCACCTGCCCCCAGCCCTGCGCCCGCGGCCTCTGACCTCCGAGGAGGGCCAGCGTCACCGGGGAGCTTGTTAGAATGCAGAGCCTCAGGCCCTCGGGGCCCATGTAGGGCTCGCCTGCCGATGAGCCCACGGGGTCCAGTGTCCCTTGCGGGCCCAAGGCTCCCGTTTGGAAGGACCACTCTGCCCTCCTCAGACTTTGCCCCGGCCCACGGAGGAGCCGTCCATGCACGGCCACGGCCCTTCTCTGGAACACAGGCAGGGAGCCCAGGACCCCAAACGCCGCCCCACGGCCTGAGCCCACCTCCAGGGCCTGCAGGAGCCCGTGCCCGAGGCCTGTCTGCAGGAGACGTGGAAGCCCCCTCGCTGAGGATGAGGCACAGTGCCGAAGGCTTAGACACGTCTGTGACGGGGGCCTCAGTCACCCCTTTGCCCAGGCCCTGAAGGGCTTGCCAGGTGGCACTAGGGGTAAAGAACCTGCCTGTTCCAAGGCGGGAGACGTAAGAGACACAGGTTTGATCCCTGCATGGGGAAGACCCCCTGGAGGAGGGCACGGCAGCCCACTCCAGTATCCTTGCCTGGAAAATCCCACGGACAGAGGAGCCTGGAGGGCTCAGCCCACGGGCTCACAGAGTCGGACGTGACCGAGGTGACTCAGCGCACACAGCGCCAGGCCCTGAGATACTGCGGGCGCGCCTGCCACGGGCAGTTCACCCCTCTACCCGCACCTTCACTGCTCTGTTCTCCCGATACGAACCGGTGTCTAGAATGTGCCGGGCACTGCCCTGGGCGCAGAGCACTGCAGAGCGTGGCAGAACACCCAGCCCCACAGAGCCACCGTCCTGCAGCAGGTGGCAGATGGAGGAACCACTTGGGAGGCCCGGGAGCGCTGGCTGGGGAAAGCATGGAGACAGCTGGCACAGGAGGTGCCAGGGAGCCCTGCTGGGAAGGGGCCTGGCAGAGGAAAGCCTGAGGAAGGCGGCCCTGGCGCCCGAGGAGCTGTGTCTGTCTGGGAGTCAGTTTGCAGAGTCAGAGCTGCGTGGATATTAAACACTTCAGGAGAAGACCAACATGCGTCCTGAGCAGGCCAGGCCTGCGCACACACCCAGCCCTGCTCTGGGGGAGCTCTTTTTGGAACAGGGCCTTACAACTCTGTCTGGTCAGACTTCCCGATTTTTGCTAGTTTGCATTTCCCGCAGGACAGTGATAAAGGCCCTTTCTCCTCGTGGTCTGGGATCACTGTTTCCCTCTCTGCTCCTTCTCAGCTACTCAGGCCTTTCGCCCATTTTTACACTGGGCCATCTGCTTTTCCTTACACATATTGATACGTAAGTATGTATACATACATTGTAATGTACCTTGAAAAGTGCTGAATAATCATCATTTGCAATGTGCGCTTGTGCACTGCAAGTGTCTTTATGGGGCTTTCCCAGCGGCTCCGCAGGTGAAGAATCCGCCTGCAGGGCCGGAGACACAGGGTCCTCCAGGAAGAGCCCCTGGAGGAGGAAAGGGCAACCAGCTCCAGCATTCTTGCCTGGAGAATCCCAGGGACAGAGGAGCCTGGTGGGCTACAGTCCGTGGGGTCACAGAGAGTCAGACATGACTAAAGCGACTCCACGCAGCACGCACTGCGTATTTGAAAGTTGCTAAGAGGGTAGATAAGTCTCAAAAGTTCTCATCACAAAGAAAACAATTCGCCACTATGTGAGGTGAAAATACACAAACTTCTCCAGTCACTTAATTGGAAATATTTTCTCCATCTCCCCACAAGGCCTTTGCGATAGTGAACTATCATTTGTATGATTTCTAATACTTTGGCATTCAGTTACTTTAGTATTGAACCCTTTTATTTTACCCTAGCTGGTTTCCCTGGTGGCTCAGAAAGAAAAGAATCTGCCTGCAATGCAGGAGACGTAGGTTCCATCCCTGCATCGGGAAGATCCCCTGGAGAAGGCAACGGCAACCCGCTCCAGTATTCTCGCCTGGAGAATCCCAGGGACAGAGGAGCCTGGCGGGCTGCAGTCCACGGGGTTGCAAAGAGTCAGACAGGACTGAGCGACTGACACACAGGTGAGGTGACGGGGCTCAGCTTGTGGCCATGACTTCACAACATGTCCACAGAGTAGATCACTGTGTTATACAGCTTAGGTTTGAACAGTGTCATATGTCAGTTATATTTCAGTGAGACTGGGAACAGCGAACACCTTCCTCTGGTGAGTGGCTTGCGTTTCCACATGGTGCTTTCTGATGAATGGAAGTTTTGAATTCTGATACAGTCACTTTGTGGAATAGTTTCTACTATGGCTAACCTGTCTGTGTCTGGCCTAAATCTGGCCTTTTTATGTCATGACGTCTGCCTTATGACAATGTCAGAAAAATTACCAGGTATTTTCGTCTAATATAATATTTCGTATTATCTCACACCCTCACATTCCTGGGATAAACACAACTTGATCATGCGTGTCATCCCTTTTTAAAAATACACAGTTTACAGGGTGAAGTTTGCTAATAATTTATTTAGGATTTTTATGTCCTTTCTTAAGAGACTGGACTAAAGCGGGCTTCTTGTACTTTCTTGTCTGGTTTTTGTTTTGAAAGTTGTGCTGGCTCCAAAATAATTTGGGGAGGTTTCCCGCTTCATATAAAACTGAAAAAATCATTCTGGAAATTTGGTAGAATATATCTGAATAATCCCAGAAGTGAGCTGTCTTGCAGGACAATTTTCAGCTAATGGTCAAATGTCCTTAAAATGTCATAGAAACGTTTGGTCTTCTCTTTCCTCTTGAATCAATTTTTTTAAGTCATAATTTCCTGGGAATTTGTTCAATTGGAATAAGATTTCAAACTGAGCGGCTCATGATATTTTTATCTTTTAAAGCCGCCTGTGAGACGGTTTCCCCTTTACATTCCGAATGTTAATTCGTCCTTATCGCTCACTCCGCACCCTCCACCCCCGCCCCAGCCCCGCTTTCCTCTTCCCGGTCACCTGTCTTCGACTCTCCGCCCTCATCTCGCATCGCAATCATTTCTGCGCCTGTCGTTTGTTCGATTCTCCGCTCTCATTTCCTATCATTTCTGCGCCTGTCGTTTGGCTGATTGATCTCTGCGTTTTCCTCCTCCTTTTATTAATTTAGCGCTTATTTTTTGATTTCTGCTCTTCTGACTTAACTTGGACACTTGCTTATTTTCTTCTTTCCTTTCTTCTTCTCAGGCGACACAGCTTCCCCTGAGCCCCACTTGGCACGGCCCCACTCGGCGTGTCGCACCCGCGAGCGCCACGCGCGGGCTCTCCATCACAGTCCAGTTCTGCTTCCTTTCCGGACGCTTCCTGCGTTGACTCAGGCCTCGTTCGGAAGTGTTTTATTTCTCAAATGAACGGAGATTCTAAAAGATTATTTTCACAATTTGAAGTCATTAATAAGAGTATCTTCTAAGTATTGTTTTCACTTCTGGTTAATTGTGTTATGATCCGAAAACATGGTGCGTTCGTAAGGCATCATTTCATGGAAACCGGCGTGCTCGTTCCGCGTGCACTGGGGCCCGGAGGGTCGCTCTGGGGTCCGGGTGCCCGGCGGCGGGGGTGGGGGGTGTCCACTCTCACTGGGCAGCGAAGCCTGCAGGCGGGGCTGGGGCGCGGGACGGACCCCGCCTCCCCACCGCGCCATTTTAAAGCCGCCTGTGAGACGGTTTCCCCTTTACATTCCGAATGTTAATTCGTCCTTATCGCTCACTCCGCACCCTCCACCCCCGCCCCAGCCCCGCTTTCCTCTTCCCGGTCACCTGTCTTCGACTCTCCGCCCTCATCTCGCATCGCAATCATTTCTGCGCCTGTCGTTTGTTCGATTCTCCGCTCTCATTTCCTATCATTTCTGCGCCTGTCGTTTGGCTGATTGATCTCTGCGTTTTCCTCCTCCTTTTATTAATTTAGCGCTTATTTTTTGATTTCTGCTCTTCTGACTTAACTTGGACACTTGCTTATTTTCTTCTTTCCTTTCTTCTTCTCAGGCGACACAGCTTCCCCTGAGCCCCACTTGGCACGGCCCCACACGGCGTGTCGCACCCGCGAGCGCCACGCGCGGGCTCTCCATCACAGTCCAGTTCTGCTTCCTTTCCGGACGCTTCCTGCGTTGACTCAGGCCTCGTTCGGAAGTGTTTTATTTCTCAAATGAACGGAGATTCTAAAAGATTATTTTCACAATTTGAAGTCATTAATAAGAGTATCTTCTAAGTATTGTTTTCACTTCTGGTTAATTGTGTTATGATCCGAAAACATGGTGCGTTCGTAAGGCATCATTTCATGGAAACCGGCGTGCTCGTTCCGCGTGCACTGGGGCCCGGAGGGTCGCTCTGGGGTCCGGGTGCCCGGCGGCGGGGGTGGGGGGTGTCCACTCTCACTGGGCAGCGAAGCCTGCAGGCGGGGCTGGGGCGCGGGACGGACCCCGCCTCCCCACCGCGCCGCGGCCAGGCCCAGCCCCGCCCCGCCGCGCGCTCCGGCCCCCTGTGCGACCCCCGGGCGGGCGTCTCGGGGGGGCGCCTCCCGGTCTCCGCCCCGCCCCACTAGCTCAGGTCGGGGCCTCTTCCTCCCAGGGGTGCGGGGGCGGGGCGAGTGCCCGAGGCTCGAGCCCCGCCGCAGAACCCCGGGCTCCGCAGCCGCCTCCGCTGCAGCCGCCTCCGCAGCAGCCGCCTCCGCAGCAGCCGCCTCCGCAGCAGCCGCCTCCGCTGCAGCCGCCTCCGCAGCAGCCGCCTCCGCAGCCCGGGAGGCCCCAGCCCACCGGCCCGGCCCCGCTCGCCCGGGCGCGGGGCAGGGATGCGCGGGTGGGTCGGAGTCTTTCCGGCACCGTCAGCTGGTGCCGCGGTTTTAGCTGGAGGAGTCGCGGCTGGTTTGTGCCGAGGGGCCTCCGGCCGCGCCCCCGCCCCCGTGTCCCTCCTGCCCCGCCCCTCGCGGCCCTCCCGCCCCTCCCGGAGCGTGTTCCGGAGAGAGGGTGAGCTCCGGGCTCCAGGCCGCTCTGCTTTCTGGCGCTGCTTCGCTCCGCCCAGTCCCTGGGGGGCCGGCGCTGTGCTCGTCTGTGCTGATCTAGGGCGGGGACCCAGCCCGGACTTGGGCGGGTTGGGGGTGGGTAGGAGAC
>SJYR01002286.1:284980-304392 GCA_006410655.1 Kobus ellipsiprymnus
GCCCCCAAAGAGATGGAGAAGACTGAGAAACCGCCCAGTGACCTGGGACAGGAGGCCTCCCCAGGCTCAGAGCCACGCAGTGGCCTTGCTCGGCGGGAGGG
The DNA here is from genome assembly GCA_006410655.1 of Kobus ellipsiprymnus. Lineage (NCBI taxonomy): Eukaryota > Metazoa > Chordata > Mammalia > Artiodactyla > Bovidae > Kobus > Kobus ellipsiprymnus. Next base: position 285,082 of record SJYR01002286.1, read on the forward strand.
GGCCCCCAGCGAGCTGACCTGTCCCCTCCTTCCTTAGCCCCCCTGCCCAGGGCTGGACAGGCACCGTGGGCCTGGAGGCCTCTCCACACAGAGGCAGGTTACAGGGCTCAGCTTCCCCGGCCCTCCCTGCGGGCAGCCCAGGCCCCCAGTACCCCTGTCCGCCTGCACCCCGAGCCAGCCTGGCAGAGCCTCCCCGGAGCCTCTCCTGCTGGCCTTGGGGACATGGGGACGTGGGCACATTACAGGGTGCCTGCTTTCCGTGCAGACTCCCTGGCTGGGCCCCTCCCCATCTGGCCTCAGCTGGTCCCCAGCTCTGCGGCTGCGGTCCTGAGACCCACTCTCCAGACCGTGGAGGCTGCGGGAAACCCGACAGGTGCGTCTCCACCTGCTGTGGAAGCAGGGACAGCCCCAGGCCCTGGGGGCCGCTCCAGCGGGAGGCGTCTTCCCGCCCTGGCATGCGCTCCAGGCCTAAAAATAGACCTGTCCATCTGGATTGCATGTGGTGGCCGGGGAGGGGGCCGCTGGTGGCTTTGCAGGAATTACCAGGCTGGCCATCAGTGCCCTCAGCCCCAGGCCGCCTCTGAGCAAGAGGCTGGTGGATTAGGGCCACCGGGCCGGCTCGTTCGTGAGGCAGCATCACACGCAGCCTTCCAGCTTCACTCAGTGAAGCATGCCACACGGCCGCCCAGCATCCTCAGTGCCCACCGAGGGGCTCCCCTGGAAGTCTTCCAGGAAACAGGTGGCTCCTACTCTTTTCGGATCCCAGGGGCTTCTTCTGACCCCTCAGAGGCCTTGGGCTCTGGACGGGCCCAGGCCTCCCAGGTCATCTCAGGCGGAGCAAGTCACCCCACATGCAGGACGGTGAGGGACACAGGACCCAGGCAGGCGGTGGTCTGGTTACCGCAGCGCCACAGACAGGCCCTGCCGTGTGTCAGGCCGAGGGGAGGAGTCTGGAGACCCCCGGGGCCAGGAAGAGGGGTCTCCAGGTGGGGGTGGGGAGGGGGCAGGAAATGGAGCCCCTTTTCCCGAAGGCTGCAGGGGGCCTGGTGTCGTCAGGAGGGAGGTCAGGGGTGAGGACAGGTAGGGTGCCTGTTGGAGAAAGGGGTGGGTCCTGGGGCCCGCCCAGGGGCAGAGGGGACAGAGGGTTGGCCACCAGAGTAAGGGTGGGCGTCCAGGAGGCCCGCCCGTCCCCAGGGCCCTGGGGGAGGAGAGCCGGCTCCACAGCCCGCTGGGGGCAGCCCGCTGCTGTGGCCGCAGGGCCCGGGAGCTTGTGGGCGGTGGGGACAGAAGCAGAGGGCGATGCTGATGCACGCTGCTCTGCCGAAATGCTGCGAGGGGGCGGCGGACTCTCACACACCCCGGAGGCCACAGTGGGGCGCTGGACGCGTGCTCCCTCTGGATGGCAGGCAGGGGCTGGGGTCCTGGGCCACCTGCCCGCGCCCTTTCTGGGCCTGGGGCTTCCCAGACACGGCCCTGCTGGAGGCAGGCCCCAGGGTGCTTTGCCTTGGATCTGCGGTCTGTGATGGACGCCACTAACCCCGGGGCCACGGTACTCAAGCCCTAGCTGCCGGGGCCTCAGGATCCAATTCCCAAGGGGGACGACGGCCAGCAACCTCCGCGTGAGGTGCAGGGCCGGCAGACGGCAGGTGGCCAGGGGCACCATGCACCGCAGCTTCCGGCCACCGGCGTCTCCCTTCGTCAGGTGGCCACTCCAGCGTGACAGACATGAAGCACGCTCGTGTAGTACACACGCACACACACACATAAAAAAATAAACACACTGGCACACGAACACACACCCACACACACATGTGCAAGCACACGCAAACATACCAAACACACGGACACACGGTCACGCGCGCACACACTCCTGCACGAGTGCCTTCACACCTACACACACGTGGGCTCCCGCTTGTGCACACATGCGTGCATGGGTACAGCCCACACGTGTGTGCACATATGTATCCACATGCACCCATGTGCCCACACCCAAAAAACCCACTTGGGCCTGTAAAAAAAGTCTTCCATCCTGAGAGATGGAGAACGTTGCAATCAAGGTGAAAATGGAAAACACAGTTTGCAAAATATTTTCTAGTAGAGAAGAATATATATTTGACTGTCTGCTTCGTGCTTTCGTCAAAGATCAAGAATAAACATACTGAGGATACCAGAGAGGAACGAGGTGTGATTTAAAAGGAAAGCAGCTGCCGTAAGTTCAGGGAGAACGACAGGGTCACCGGCTAGCACGTGAGCAGAGGCCTGAGAGCCACCTGGAGGGGAGGGAATCAGACAGGCAGATGGCGGCGCCGCCTTCCTGCCCCCAGACGGGACGCTGGACCAAGGATACAGAGAGGAGGACATCCTGAAATTGGGAAAATTTGTAGTGAGCTTTTAGATCAATTACACATGGAATCAGTCTAAGTATCTGTATTTGGTTACAATGCAAAATTAAATGTCAAAAACAATTCTTAAAAAAGAACACAGTAGCATGCAAATAAAAAGTGAAGCCATGCATAACACTATTACAGCGTTTGCACATCTCAAAAAGGGGCTGATTTTCTAGGAAAATGTGCTTTTCCAAAATTGTCTCATGAGGAAACTTGAACACTGTAATAGATGAGTAAGTAACCATGGCCTAAACTGAAAGGACTGCCAAAGAATTATTCACAGAGGTGCCAGGCCAATACAATTTTATGGGTGAATTATCCGGTCCCATCACTTCAAGGCAAATAGATAGGGAAACAACGGAAACAGTGACAGGCTTTATTTTCCTGGGCTCCAAAGTGACTGTGGACAGTGACCAAAGCCGTGAAACTAAGAAACGCTTGCTCCTTGGAGGAAAGCAGTGGCAAACCTAGACAGTATTTTAAAAACCAGAGACATCGTGTTGCTGACAAAGGTCCATCTAGTGAAAGCGATGGTTTTTCCAGAAGTCATGTACAGATGTGAGAGCTGGACAGTAAAAAAGGCTGAGCACTGAAGAACTGATGCCTTAGAACTGTGGTGTTGGAGAAGACTCTCGAGAGTCCCGTGAATAGCAAGGAGGTCAGGCCAGTCCATCCCAAAGGAAATCAACCCTGAATATTCATTGGAAGGACTGATGCTGAAGCTGAAGCTCCAATACTTTGGCCACCGGATGCGAAGAGCTGACTCATTGGAAAAGACCCTGATGCTGGGAAAAACTGAGGACAAGAGGAGAAGGGGACGACAGGATGAGATGACTGGATGGCATCACCGACTCGATGGACATGAGTGTGAGCAAACTCCAGGAGATAGTGAAGGACAGGGAAGCCTGGCGTGCTGCAGTCCATGGGGTCGCAAAGAGTCAGACATGACTGAGTGAACAAGAACCTTTCAAAATTTAAGGAACAGAGATTTTCAATGCCATATGGTGGTTCAGTGGCTCCGTCGTGACTAACTCTTGTGACACCATGGGTTGTAGCCCACCAGGCTCCTCTGTCCATGAGATTTTCCCGGTAAGAATACTGAAGTGGGTTGCCATTTCCTTCTCCAGGGCCACATGTGTGTGTGTGTGTGTATACATATATGTGTATATATATATATAATATATCATATATGTCAACTGATTAATGAGAAATCTAGAAAACTTCCCAATTAATTTTATCCCACTAGATCAAATGAGTCAATTTTAAAGGAAAGCAACCCTGAATATTCATTGGAAGGACTGATGCTGAAGCTGAAGCTCCAATACTTTGGCCACCGGATGCGAAGAGCTGACTCATTGGAAAAGACCCTGATGCTGGGAAAAACTGAGGACAAGAGGAGAAGGGGACGACAGGATGAGATGACTGGATGGCATCACCGACTCGATGGACATGAGTGTGAGCAAACTCCAGGAGATAGTGAAGGACAGGGAAGCCTGGACAACCCTGAATATTCATTGGAAGGACTGATGCTGAAGCTGAAGCTCCAATACTTTGGCCACCTGATGCAAAGAACTGCCTCATTTGAAAAGACCCTGATGCTGGGAAAGATTGAGGGCGAGAGGAGAAGGGGACAACAGAGGGTGAGATGGCTGGATGGCATCACCGATTCAGTGGACGTGAACTTGGGCAAACTCCAGGAGATGGTGAGGGACAGGGAAGCCTGGTGTGCTGCAGCCCATGGGGTCTCGAAGAGTCGGACCTGACTTGGCAACTGAAAAACAGCGATGATTCAACCCTAAATGCTAATTTAGCATAGCTAGCATTATAAGAAAGCCCTTTTGATACAATCTCAATTATGAATGCAAATATAAGCATTCCAAATAAATTCTTAGCAAATTAAGTGTCACCGTCTTAAATCAACCATACACTGAGTGAGCTAATTTATCCTTTTTAGGCAAGAATGAGTTAAAATTCTGCAATCTAAATTGTATCGATAATTTAATCATTAGAAACGTGACAGTTTGATTATCAATAGACACTACCAAAAACATTGATAATACTTAATATTCATTAACCTAAATTTTAAAAATTTTATTTTATTAAAGTATAATTGACTTATGATGTGTTGATTTCTGCTTACATATTTATACATTCTTTGCTATTACGGTTTATCAAAGAACACTGAATATAGTTCCCTGTGTTATGCACTAGGATCTTGCTGTCTACCCATTCTCTTTAAAACAGTCTGCAGCTCCTCACCCTAAAACCGCAACGCTTCCCCCCCAAGCCCCTCTGCCTCGGTATCCCCAAGTCTGATCTGTGTTTGTGAGTCCCTTTCTGTTTCACAGATGAGCTCGTGTGGCATAGCTTAGATGCCACGCGGCAGTGATGGCAGATGCTGTTTGCCTTTCTCTGTCTGACTTCATTCAGCATAATATCCTGGTCAGTCCACGCTGCTACAGAAGGCGCTATTTCATTCTTTCTATGGCTGAGTATATTCCATTGTATATATGTACCGCATCTTTATCCATTGACCTGCCAGTGAACATTCATCATTCACCTTGATTTTAATCAAAGTAATACACATTTTGACTTTAAAACTCACAGCTGTCTGGGGTTTACAGCGTGATGCCAACCGCTCTTACTTTACTTGGTGCTGTTGCGAGGTCACAGCTTTCAGCTTTCTTTAGAAAGCCCTCCTGGTGCTTACCAATCCGTTTCTAGACAGCACACTCATCCCGCTGTGGCCTGATGTCTGTTGTAGGTGTTTTAAGCTTCCCCAGGGGCTCAGGTGGTAAAGAATCTGCCTGCAGTGCGGGAGACCTGGGGTTGATCCGTGGGTCAGGTTGGGAAGATCCCCTGGAGAAGGGCATGGCAGCCCACTCCAGTATTCTTGCCTGGAGAACTCCATGGACAGAAGAACCTGGTGGGCTATGGTTCACGGGGTCACAAACAGTCAGACATGACTGAGTGACTCCACACACACCCACGTACACACACGGTCTTTCTTCCTGGTTTGGACGATGAAGGTAAACTCTTCCATTGCCTCCACCCCACTACACAGACCCATCAGCTTTCTCTTCCCCTATTTTTATGGGATATATCATAATTTTTCATTAAAACTGATGGCTATGTTATCAGATTAGGTCAATGGCATTTAGACTCAAGCTGGAAATGTGTTTGCTTGTGTTCCCTTTGTTATACAACTTTTCATTTTCCCGGAGTTGGTAATCTCCTTATTTTTCATTGCTTTGATCTCTCTGCTTGAGGCCCGCAGAGCCTCACGGGTTGCCGTGGCTCGTGAGCTCTGGGCATCCTGGGTCTCCACCCGTTTGCACTCTGCCCCTGCCCCGCCACTCTCTTCCCTTTGTGTCTGCGTTCAGCCAGTTCAGTCCTGTCTGACTGTGACGCTGTGAGAGTCCAGCCCGCCAGGTTCCTCAGCCCATGGGATGCTCGGGGCACGGGAGTGGGTTGTCATGCCCTCCTCCAGGGCATCTTCCCCACCCAGGGATCGAACCCAGGTCCCCAGCATTGCAGGAGGATTCTCTACCATCTGAGCAGCAGAGGAGCCTGCTGGACAGAGGAGCCGGGGCTGGGCTGGTGTGGCCAGTGGAGACGGGGCTGGGCGAGGCCGCGGCTGCTGGAGTGAGACCAGGGCTGCTCCCTGCCTGCCTGCCCTAGGTCTCCCCCTAGGGCTGCGCGAGGAGAGGTGGGCTCTGGAGACTGCCTGGGGGAGGGGCTGAGGGGCTTCCCTTTCTGCACCCCCAGCCCTCACCCAGCGATGGGGCTGCAAGAATTTCCCTCCTCCTTGGAGAACTTTGCTGCCCAGCACTGGGGGAGTGGGTGAGGGCAGGGAGGCCAGGAAATTCTTTCCTGACCAGCTGGGCCAGCTTGCTCAGGAAGCTGTGTCTCTCCTTGACTGGTGGGGGACCCCCTCCATGCAGCTTTGGGCCTAGGATGCCGGGCTCCAGGCTCCTGGACAAGCCTCGGTCCTCTCTGTTCCCTTAAACCCTCCTGCGCCTGAGTGGCCACCTTGATTAAGCCTTAGTCAAAGTACCAGACCAACCACGAGAGCTCTGACTGTTGCTTAGCGAATGTTCAACAAACGTTGTCAGGACACTTGGTTAAATCTCCAGAGACAAAAGTCAGGTTGTATCTCTAACCAAGTATCCACGTAAATTAAATTCCAGAAGGATTACAGAAGCAATTAAAAAATAAAATCATGCTATAAGTTAAAAAGGCATGTGGAGGTGTTGCACTAATTTTAAATTTGATAACAACTTTCTAAGTACTAAGCCAAAGAAGAATCATGAAAGGAAAGTACAGATAAATTTGATTGCAGAGAATTTTAACATTTTTCTATGTACACATATCTTTAATAAATTAAAAATCGAGTGACAAATAAGAAAAAAATATTTGCAACAGATGAATTCCAAAAGTAACAAAAAAGACAAATATCCTAATGGAAAATGGGGAAAGACTAGGATAAAACAATTTACATAAAATAATTCAAGTGTCTGAAGTGAAAGTACGTAAGCTCCCTGGGCCATCGGAGAAATTAAATGGAAACTAGTCCTTCCGTCCTTCCCTCCGGCCCTCTCCCCGCCCCTCCCTGCCCCCCTCCCCCCTCTACAGACGGGGAGGTCACCTAACAGCTTCACTCCAGAGCACCTCCCTCCTGCTTGGCGGGCGGGGGCAGGGGGGGGCACTTTGACTCTGTTTTGATTCTGGGTCCAGACTGAGCCCTGGAATTTTCCTTTCAGAAATGAAAGGTCTATTAACATATTTTCCTAAACAAATAAGCAGTTTCCCCTGGAGACAACCTTGGCAATCCCACCAGCGCAGGAAGGGCACTGAAAGTCAACTCCCAGAAGCCAGGTTCCCCCCCTGCCCCCCACCTGCCTGCACCAAACACCTGCCCAGTGGGCCTGTGAGGGGGCGCCTGCAGGGACCCCCACCTCCCCAGGCCTGCCCCTCCAGCGGCCTCGCTCGCGGGCCCTGTCCACCCCCGCCCCCGCCGCGAGCTGCCCCAGCTCTGCCCGTCCTCTCCCCTGGCGGCCCCGCTGCCCCTCACGTGCCGGGTCTGGTCTATTTCTACACGTCTCCCCCTCAGCTGGGCCCCACCTGCAGCCAGCCCTGCTGCACCGTGGCCCCTGCCCTCCTGGCCACACCGGTCACATTCCTGGTGGGCCCCGACCACACCTGTTTCACACATCAGTGTCCCTGGCAGGGCAAGCGCCGGATGGCGACAGGGACCCTGCCCACCGCTCAGGCAGGCCCCGACCTGGCGGGGGGGCGTCCTGGGGACAGGCTCACGCAGTCGCCACAGGCCGTCCAGCTCCTGGCGTGCAGGTGACACCTGCCTTTCACGGTAGAGGAACCAGCTCCACCCCTGGAAGAGGCCGCCCACGTGGTTTTGCCGGAGAGCAGATGCCAGAAGCACCGAGTTCTCACCCTGAGGCTCCTCACAGAGGAAGGGCTGGAGTGGGCAGGCTGGGCCCTGGAGCAGCGTCCGGCTGGGCTCCCCTGGACTGCGGCCCGCTCAGAAGCCCCCAGGAGTCTGCGGTGGGCGCCTGCTCAGCCTGGGCCTCCGGGCGGTGATGGGGCCTGGGGGCCTCTGCCTGGCCACTCCCAGCCGCTGCCGGGGGAGGGGAGGAGGCCCAGAGAGCCCGCCCCGGACAGATCAGAGCTGCTGCCGAGGCCCGTCCCCGGGAGCCCACGGCCAGGGAGTCCCCAGGCAGCCCTCCTGGCCCCCGCGCCCCTGCCCGCGTTCCCCCTCTCTCATGTGGGCCCTGTGAGAGCCTCGGAGCCTCCGCTTGTCTGCGTGGGGCGGGGTGCCCTTTGAGCGCCCTGCAGGCTGACCAGCTTGTGGCCTCATCGGGAGGCGGCTCAGACCCCTGGGGCTGCCCCACTGGCCCCCGTCTGTGCCTCCGCCAGCCTCCAGGGCTCCCCTCCTGGGGAGCTTCACAGGGGGCTGTGACCCCTCTCCCCGATCCTGGGGCTCCAGGAGCCCCCTCCCCCTACAGTCAGCGCCCTCTGCTCAGCACCACGGCTCCCTAGGGGCTCAGCCTGGAAACCGCGCCTGCCTGTCAGGCCACGCCGAGCATGGCCTGGGTAGGGGGCTCCCCGCAGAAAGCCAAGCTTCCCAGCACCCGCCTTCCAGCCGGGAGGGGGCCCGTCCGGACCCCCACATCCGGGAGCCCCTCCTTGCCGCCCCCCAGGATGATGGTCCATGAAAGCAGCACGTGTGTCTTGCCAGCCGAGGAGATGAGGTTGTGTAACCGGCTTGGCTCTCCGGCTGGCTCTCCGGCCTTCCGATTTAATTGAATGTATTTCCAGCAGCAGGATCTGGGGCGCTGGGATGGGGTGTCCTGGGGGAGGGCGCTGGGCTGCGGGGAGGGGCTGAGGCAGCGGGCTTCTTAGGCCCCGGCCCCGCAGGCGAGCCAGAGCCCCCGGAGCAGAGGCCAGCCTGGGCCAGGCACTCATGGGGCTGGACGGTGGCACGGGTATGCAGCCTGATGGGCGACACCCCCGTCATCAGACCGCACCCCACAGAGCGTTCCCTGAGCCCACACCCAGGAGGCCTGAGCTGCAGACCCCTGCCAGACCCTTCCACCATCAGGCGAACGTCTCTCCAGGTATCGCCACCGAGTTGTCCCGAGTGCCCCCCGGTGGCCCCTGCCCTGGGCATGGCCTCGTCCTGGCCTCAGCAAGCCTCCAGCTCGGCGGTTGACGCCACATCACCTCAGCCAACAGTGGCTGGATGCGGAGGGTCTTTCTTTCCACCCACACCCCGGCCATCACAGCAGCCCTGTGACCCCAAGCCAGGCGGACCCTCCTGGCCTAGTGTGAATGCCCCTGAAGGGTCTGACCAGACAAGACCAGAGGCTGCCCAGGGCCCTGTCCCTGCCTGTCCGGTGCTCAGAGCCCGCAGTCCGTCTGCAGGACCCTCTGGCATGGGGGACACGGGGCCTCGACCCCAGGGGGACCCCTCAACTGGGGATCGGTGTCGCGCCTGCGTGCTGGGGTGCTTCTGGGCCATGGCGTGGCGGGGGGCAGACCCCACCCTGGAGTGGGGCTGAGTCCCGGGAAGCCTGGTGCCCTGGAGCAGGAGCGGCTTCTGGAAGAGGAGCCCCCGCCCTGGCCTCTCCCTCGGGCCCCTGCCCCAGCCTTCACCCCCGGGCTAAGGCGGCCACTCGGGGTTGTCTCCAAGGCAGGAGACAGACAGCCTTGGTCACCAGCGTGGCAGGCCATGAGTGGCCGTCTCTGGAAGCACTCGGTATGTATTTCCAGGAGGCGCCCACGCGGTCTGTGGGAGCGAGCAGGGCTTTCCGCGTGGCCCGTGCCTCGGGCTGCGTCCATGCGGGCTCCAGTGGGGCCCCTGGCCCTGGGGCGCTGTGTCCTGCAGGTCTCAGCCGGATCCTGCGCGACGCCAGGACGGGCTTGAAGAGGAGGCCCGAGTGGGGCCAGCGCGGCTCCAGGCCGGCTCAGGAGCAAAGAGCGTGGCCGCTCCGGGCGGGTGGGGGCCCAGCTTGGCCCTGGCCGCGTGGTCCTCGGGCCACTGCCAGCCCCCTCGGCCCGTGACTGCTCCGGAGGTGCCAGGCTGTGGGCTCCGTCTCACAGCGGTAGGATGGGCGTTCTGCAAGGTCAGCACAGAGCCCGCGCCCTGCAGCAAGCAGCTGGGTCCCCGCATGGGTCTCAGCTCCCTCCTCCCGCCTGGCCGCTGGCGGGTGGCTCCGCCTGCAGGGCAATCTGGAGGCTTCCCTCCAGGTCGTGGCGGGCACAGGCCCTCCGTGGACTCCAGCCAGAGAAGAAAACCGGCTGGCCTGTTGGGAACCAGGCCTGGCTCTGCTCTCCCCAGCCCAGGGCCAGCAGTGAGCGCCACTCCCGGAGAAGACCCAGCTGCCCTGGGAGGTCTGGTGCCCTGTGGTGCCCTCCTCGCCACCCAAGCCACCCCCACCCCGTCCCATCCCAGTCCTCCTGCCATCCGGGGCAGGCCCCTGGGGGAAGTGGCCCCACGAAACCCAGGCCTGTGGACACCGCGTAGGCCTGTCTGAAGCCGTGAGCCCACAGACCCGAGGGCTCGGGGCTGAGGGAGGTCTGGTGCCCTGTGGTGCCCTCCTCGCCACCCAAGCCACCCCCACCCCGTCCCATCCCAGTCCTCCTGCCATCCGGGGCAGGCCCCTGGGGGAAGTGGCCCCACGAAACCCAGGCCTGTGGACACCGCGTAGGCCTGTCTGAAGCCGTGAGCCCACAGACCCGAGGGCTCGGGGCTGGCCTGACCGCCAGGGGAAGTGACGACCCCGGGGCTTCAATTTCCCTTCACCCAGCCCAGATCCACAGCGGCCTGGGGTCAGCTGGCACTCAGAAGTCCCCCACCCCACCCCCGCAGGCCGGGCAGGCGGGCAGCACAGAGACTCTGGAATGCTGGAGCGGTCGGGCCGTCCCAGAGCCAAGCTTGAGACTCTGGCTGGCTCGACCTTTCCGGAAGCCGGGGCTGGGTCCAGGCTTGGACAGAACAAGCTGGTTTTCATCGAGGCCAGAAAACATGAGGCGCTGGCCCAGTGCGCTGGCCCAGCACGCTGGCGGCTCGTCCAGGGCCTGTGGGCGGGGCGGGGCGGCCTCCACTGCTGGGGCGGCCATGCCTGTCCAGTCCGGGTGCTGGCCTGGGGGGGCCATGTGGGCCCTCAGCTAGGGTGTCTGCTGGTCTGGTCTCCACCACTAGCTTGTGGGGCCTGCAATGGGGGCAGGAGGCGGGGCTCTGGCTCCGGGCCTCGGGCAGGGGTGGGGGCAGCATTCAGGCAAGCTCAGTTTGAATCCAGAACTGCTGTCTGGGGCTGGGGGGCCTGGGAGAGAGACCCTGCCCTCAGCCCCACAGGCCGGGGCTGATCCAGGCTCAGATGCACAAGGAGCGTGAGCTGGCCAGAAGCTCAGCAGAGGGGACCCTGCCCCGCGCCAGGGCCGGCCGGGCTGTGGTCCTCCATCGGGAGAGCGTCCTCTCCTCCTGATCAGAGGTCTCCAGGTGGGGAGAGGCCCCACTTCCGGTCCTGGCTGTGCTGGGGCCTGGGAGCTGAGAAGGGGGAGGCGGCGGGGAGCGGGGCTCAGGGAACGGGGTCCCTGAGCACAAGTCAGCTCATGCGCTGCTCTCGCCCGCAAGCTCAGGCTGACAAGGGGACAGAGGCCAGCAGGGCCAGTTCTTCCCAGGCCTGGAGCCCAGCCGTCAGGGGTCCTGGCTCCGTCTCCAGCAGGCCTGCGGAGGTTCCCAGACGCTGGCTGGCCGGGAGTGGAGGGAGTGGCCGCCATCAGCGCCAGCCCTCAGGAGAGGGGTCAGACGCCCCCCCCAGCCCTGCCCCTGCCCCGCCCCAAACCCCGGGGCCCCCAGCTGTGCTGGGCTCCTGAGCACCTCCGTCAGCTCTGGGGCGCCCAGCCAGCCCTGGCCACAAGCCCACCTGCCTGCCAGCCCTGCCCTGGTCCCAGCTGGCCCCCTGCCTGCCTAGCCTGTGCCCTGCAGCGATGCCTGCCCACCCACCCTGCCCTCAGAGAGGAGGCTTCGCTGTTCCCACTGGTCCCAGCCCTGGACCAGCCTGATGCCCCTGCCCCCGCCTTTCACAGAACCCTCTGCAGTGAGCTCTTCTCCCCCAGATGGTTTTGGAAGCGGCCAGGTCTGTGGGGAGCAGGCAGTGGGGGAGGGGGAAAGCCAAGGCCAGGAGGCGGACCATCTTGGGCTGCAATTCGAGGCCTCAGTTCTCAGAAGGNTTTTGGAAGCGGCCAGGTCTGTGGGGAGCAGGCAGTGGGGGAGGGGGAAAGCCAAGGCCAGGAGGCGGACCAACTTGGGCTGCAATTCGAGGTCCCAGTTCTCAGAAGGGGCTGCCCTGAAGTCCCACCACCCTTCTGTCCAATTTAGGAGCAATTAATGAGCCAGCTCCCCCTGGAGACAGGCTGCTGTGTGTCCTGGTTTCAGAGGCTGCCTCTTCATCCCACGAGGAAAAGCTGCGGCAATCTGATTTAGCCTGGAAGGAGGAGGAGGCTTCGGCGGGGCCTGGAGCTAGTGGAGCCCGCAGAAGCCAGGCGGGGAGCTCCGGGGTGCCCACCGAGGCCCCCGAGGCAGACCTTGACCCCAGGAAATGCAGGGACAGCGTGAGCTTACGCCCCAGGTCTGTGAGGTGCAGACTCTCGTCATGAAGGCAGTGCTCCTGGGTGGGCCCCGAAGCTGAGCTCCCAGGGCCCCCACAGACTGCCTTCCGCCACAGGAGACAGCGAGCCTGAGGTCTGAGCTGAAAGAGCCCCCCCGCCTGGATCTAGCAGCTGCAGCCCCGCTCCTGACCCAGCCCCCCCAGAGCGACACCCTCCCTGGGCCCCAGGTCCTCCCCAGGCAGGCAGTGCCCCGGCCTGCGTTTATCTGTCTAGTGTTTCCAGCACCACTTGCCTGACCTCCTCAGCATCTAGGCTAGAGCTGGGGGCCTGGAGCCCCAGGAGGGGAGGGGCTCTCGAGTGGGGCCCCGAGGGAAGGGAAGGCTCCAGCAAGGAGTTGAGGCCTGAGTTGAGTGCACTGTGGGTGGGAAGGGGCTGCAAGGAGACACGGGGTCTCAGAGCAGGAGAGGAAGGGGCGGGGCTTGGTGCTGGCAACTGAAGCCCAGAGACCAGTCCTGGGGGCCCCGAGCTTCCAAGGACACGGAGCGGCCCAGCTCTCTAGGACCAACCTGACCTGTATGCAGGCTGGAGAGGGGGCAGGAAGAGCCCGCCCAGATAGTTACCCAGGTACAGTCATCCGGTGCCCATCCGGCCTGTAGCTGCCTCTGGATCCGGGGGCTCAGGGCACCCTGGGCACCTCTGTGCTCACTCTGTTCACGCTCACCCACCGCTGTGTCTGGGTCGGGCTGTAGGCCTCCCCAGCCNAGTCATCCGGTGCCCATCCGGCCTGTAGCTGCCTCTGGATCCGGGGGCTCAGGGCACCCTGGGCACCTCTGTGCTCACTCTGTTCACGCTCACCCACCGCTGTGTCTGGGTCGGGCTGTAGGCCCCCCCAGCCCGCCGTCACCCCGCCCCCACCCCCAGCCACCTCTGAGGCCCTGGGGTAGCTGCAGGCAGCGTCCTGGAGCAGCCCCACGCTTGGACAAACCAGCAAGGTGGTGGCTTTCAGACCACAGAGCAAACAGGGGTCCTCCGTCCTTCAAGAGGCATCTGCTGATGCCTGTACCCAGGTGCCAAACCCACCCTGGGGCCAAACCTCTGAGACTAGGCGCCGTGCCCCTCTGTCCTGGGCAGCCCTCCCTCCCCAGAGAGGGCCTGCCTTGTGTGGGGAGGGTTGGGGCCCCTGGGAGGAGGGGGGCCCAAGGATGCCTGAACCCCTGGGCCGGCAGCCCCATGCTCACCCTGTGGGAGGGAGAAGCCACAGAGGCAGCTGAGCGGGTCCCAGTGAGGCTGCAGCCCCGGGAAGACAAGCGTGGTTAGCCCAAAGCTCTCGCACCCAGACTTAAAAAGAGGCAGCACGTTGCTCCCAAAGGTCTGTCTAGTCAAAGCTATCGTTTTCCCAGTGGTCATGTATGGACGTGAAAGTGAGTGAAAGTGAAGTTGCTCAGTCGTGTCTGACTCTTTGTGACCCCATGGACTGTAGCCCACCAGGCTCCTCTGTCCATGGGATTTTCCAGGCAAGAATACTGGAGTGGGTTGCCATTTCCTTCTCCAGGAGATCTTCCCAACCCAGGGATTGAACCCAGGTCTCCCACATTGCAGGCAGATGCTTTAATCTCTGAGAGAGCTGGACTATAAAGAAGGCTGAGCGCCAAAGAACTGGTGCTTTCAAACTGTCATGTTGGAGAAGACTCTTGCGAGTCCCTTGGACTGCAAGGAGATCCAACCAGTCCATCCTAAAGGAAATCAGTTCTGAATATTCACTGGAAGGACTGATGCTGAAGCTGAAACTCCAATACTTTGGCCACCTGATGCGAAGAGCTGACTCATTGGAAAAGACCCTGATGCTGGGAAAGATTGAAGGTGGGAGGAGAAGGGGGTGACTGAGGATGAGATGGCTGGATGGCATCACCAGTGTGATGGACATGAGTTTGAGTAAGCTCTGGGAGATAGTGTGCCAAGGAAGCCTGGTGTGCTGCAGACCGTGGGGTCACAAAGAGTCGGACACGACTGAGCAACTGAACACCACCAGCAGCTGTGCTCCCAGCTCCTGCCCAGCTGTGCTCCCAGCTCCTGCCCCAGCTGTGCTCCCAGCTCCTGCCCCAGCTGTGCTCCCAGCTCCTGCCCCAGCTGTGCTCCCAGCTCCTGCCCCCCAGCCGGCTTCTCTGGGGTGCTGATCACCCCAGTGGTGGCCTGAGTGCCGCACAAGTGTGTACTCCAAGCTGCGACTCTGGGCCCAGGGCCTGGCGCCCTGAGAAGACCCCACATGGTGAGAAAGTGAGGGGCTGCAGCTGGGGCTTCTGTTGCCACGTGGCAGGAGTGGGTGGAAGGAAGGCTGCCGGTCTGGGGCGGGGGGACAGTCCTGCGCCGCCAGGTGGGCCCAGCGCAGCCTCAAGGGGCCTCATGGAGGGGGACGCAGGGGGATCAGAGAGGCGGCTTTTGGCCCTGCCGCCTGAAGAAGGAGAAAGGGCCGCGGGCCAGGGTGCAGGCACCTCTAGGAGCTGGGAGAGGCGGGAAACGATTCTCCCTGAGTCTCTGCACGGGCGTCGCCTTGCCCCACCTGGAAGGAGCGCAGGGAGCCTCAGTTCAGGCTCTGCTTCCAAGACCCTCAGACAGTGAGTCTGCAATTTGTAAGCCACTCAGCTGTGGTCAATTGTTACAGTGGCCCCCGAAAGTCACACACCCTCCTGGAAGTGAGAGAGCTGGCCAAGAACAGAGTGCAGCTTGTACGTGCGCGTGCGCATACACACACACACACAGAGACACAGACACAGACACACACGCGCGCGGAGACACAGACACAGATACACACACATACACAGACACACACACACAGAAACACACACACGCGCGCGGAGACACACACACCAGTCCCAGCACCGCCCGTGGCCACCACAGGCCTCTGCTCACTCCCCGGCTGTGGTCCCAGCTCCGCGGAGCGAGGACCAAGGCCTGGGCTGTCCCGCCCACGGATGCCACTAACCGCCCCCGCCGCCCCTGGGGCCCCAGCCCCTGCTCCCTGCTCCCCTGGCCTTCGTGCTGGCCATGAACAGCAGATGGTCAGCCTGGGAGACCCTCAGAGACCATGTGGCCTCACAGGAGGGGCCTGTCTGGGGTCACAGAGGCACGGGGACCCTGCTGGGGACAGAGAAGCTGGACGGCCGTCTCCTCAGCCCCTCCTGGGCCACCCGCCCTGACGTCGGAGCCCCGGGGTCAGAGCTGGGAATCTAGTCGGCCGAAGCCAGAGAGGACTGGCCCTTGCGCTGACTCCAACCGCAGCTCTCAGACCACAGCCGAGGGTCCAGCCTCCACAGGGGGCGAGCGCTGGGGGCGAGCGCTGGGGGCGTGGCGAAAGCCGAGGGGGCAGCTTGCAGAGGTGGAGACGCGGCCGCAGCAGCGTCCTCGTCGTCATGGAGAGGGCTGGAGGGGCGAGCAAAACGGGAAGGAGAATGGCCTCCGGAGAGCGCGCCCCAAGGGCAGCTCACCACCTTTCTGCTCCAAGCCGCCAGGTCCCCCGCAGCAGCCCCATGGAACTGTAACCGGAGGGTCTTTGGAGAGAGCTGTGAGCGTCACCTCGAGAGGACGGCGGGGTCATGAAAGGGTCAGTGGGCCCAGGGGTCATGATGGGGCTTGGGGGTGATGATGGGGCTCGGGGGTGATGATGGGGTTCGGGGCGGGGCACAGCAGGGCTCGGGGTGCAGTGTTTGGCGCCCTCTGCTGGCGGCGATGGGTTTCGGGCCCGATTCCCCTCCTGGTGGGCCGACCCCTTGACCCTCGGAAGCAGCCCGCGAGCAGGATCTCGCTGCCCCTCCTTGGCTCCTTCTCCAGCTGTCAGAGTGCCCCCAGCCTCGGGGGACTTGCTCTCAAGTCTCGGGAGGGTGGGGCCACCTGGGCCTGCCCCTCCAGGGCGTCTCTGACACGGACACCTGCATCTGCCCTCCTGGGAACACGCTTGGGCGGCTCCTTCCCTGGCCGCACCCCAGCCCACATCGGCCGTTCCCAGGAAACGGGCAGGACTGGACCTGCCACGCCAGCTCTGAGCAGTGGGCAGTGGGCGGAGCGGGCTGAGGTCAAGGTGGCCAGGCCAGTCTCTGTGCTGTGCGGGTGGAGAAGGTTTTAGCTTTTCTAATAACAGGCAGGGCTCGGGGCCTGCCTGGGGCGGGAGGCCTCTCTCCTCGTGCTTGGGAGCCCTAATTGCAGGCGGCGTATTTTTGGTTCACGCTTGACGTCTGAGTATGACTCACCCCAAGGACCCTGTCATCAGCGGCTCACCGGGCTCCAGGCCAGGGTTGAAAATGACCACCGTCAGCCCGTTGGGCATTTGTGTCCACATCTAGGCCTCCGGCTGGACCCCGCGGAGGAGGAAGGAGGCGGGGGTGGGAGCCCTGCTCCTCCTAAGCTGGCCCTTGGGGGCGGGGCTCATCCAGGACCACGGTCTCCTTGTTCACCCCCGGGGCCTGGACGCCCTTCCCTGGGGAGGAAGCTCTCCAAGGGGAAGGAGGGTTGGGGCCCGGGCAGGGGCCTGAGGATGTGCCCCAGACTCCCGGGAGGCGCAGCTGGAGCCTCCCCACTCCGGACACTCCTGGGGGCCGCTGTCTTCATTAGCAGGACCCTGTGGCCTGGG
The DNA here is from genome assembly GCA_006410655.1 of Kobus ellipsiprymnus. Classification (NCBI taxonomy): domain Eukaryota; kingdom Metazoa; phylum Chordata; class Mammalia; order Artiodactyla; family Bovidae; genus Kobus; species Kobus ellipsiprymnus. Next base: position 302,224 of record SJYR01002286.1, read on the forward strand.
GCCTCTGCCCAGCCAAGGGCTCCCGAAACCTGGGCGCCGCCGCGGGAAACGCCAACGAGGCGCGGGAAGCGCCTCGGTTTCTCTGAGTCTCCCAGTGTGAGTATCCTTGCCCGCTGGCGGGCGGATCCTCCCCAGTCCCATTCACGTGCCGCCCCCTGCACAAAGACCCCCTTCCCCAGGCCTTCAGACCCCCGTCAGGTCTGCCTGGCGCCCCTCTGCCCCGAGGGCCCCACTGCTCCCTGCCAGGCCCTCAACATCCCGCCCACGTGTGCTCCAGTGAGTCGGAGGCATGGGCCTGTACGTCGGGGAACAGCCCGAGTCCACCCTCCTCAATGGCGGCTCCTCGAAGGCGCGGCTGCCTGCTCCCCGATGGCCCCTGCGTGGCAGCCAAGACCCCGTCCTAGAGCACGCTCCTGCTGGCACGGGGCCGCCCGCCGCTCCTCTGCTGCGTCTCGGCACTGTGGTGCTTCTGCGGTGGCCGCCGTGGCCAGCAGCTCGGGCCAGCGCAGAGCCCACTCTGGCCCGCCGTGGGAGCAGCGGCGTCCCGGGAGGGCAGGCCTCCCCTCCGGCCTTCGACCGGCAGGACTGGTGTTGCTCGGGAAGAGCTGGAGCTTCGAGGAAACCCAAGACCCTGGGAGCCCAGGGCCCGGGGAGTCTGGCTTGGCCACCCCTCTCTCAATTCTTGGTTGTAGAAACGCGGCCCTCAGATTCGAAAGACAGCTGTTTGGAACTTCTTGGCGGTGGAAACCCTTGAGCAGAACCTTGGAGGTCCCAAGGCGTAAGGCCGCAGACAGGGCTGCTCTGGGTAAGGGGTGTGGGGCTGGGAAGGGGGCTCTGGCCCTCCCTGTCCGCACGCTCCTGCCCTGGGTCTCTGGGTCCCCTGGGCTGGCCCATGTCCTGGAGAACCTCAGACACACCCAGGGGCGTGTCCTGGGTGCCCGCCCTTGCCTCCCTCGCCCGCTCGAGGCTTCTGTGAGGAAGGCAGGGCTGGGCCCCAGTTAGGGGGGCGGCTGAGGGGCCCAGGTCAGCCCGGCTGCCTGAGGCTGGGCTCCTCTGAGACGACCTTCTAAATCCTCTAACAGGGGCTGCGCTCACTGGCTGGGGCACGTGTGTGCGGCTGGGTGGTGTGCGTGCAGGGCTTCAGGGCGCCTCTGAGAGCCCCACTGGTCACGTCTGGGCCGCGGGTCCTTGGGGTGGATCCTGAACTCCGGCCTTCCATTAAAGCCACACCACCCGTGACCCACAGCCAGACGCGGCCGGGGTGTCCCCTGAGCCGCGGCCCAGAGTCCAGCAGCTGGGAGGCGCGTCCGGCCCACGGAGGGGCCAGGGCGGGTGCAGAGCTCCGCGCCACTGCCCGAGGGGAGAGGCAGGTTTGTGCAGCCAAGGTCGTGGCCACTGTGTCCCGAGGACGCCCCAGCGGGAGGCGCCCATCCTGCCCCGATCCCCTGGAATTAGTGCAGAGACGGGCAGGAAGCCAGGCCGTCCCAGGCAGCTGTGGCCACGGCGATGTGTCTGTGCACACTCGATCCTTTCTGTGACGCGTCGGAGGATGCAACCGGAGCGCCAGCTTCCTCGTGTCTGAAATTGTGACAGTCTCATCCTTGCAGGAAGACGGTGGCCAGGCAGCGAGAATGCTGAGCGAGTTTCAAGTTCAGGGTTTGAGCTTGTGACTTAGACTAGAAGTATGTCTCAGCGGAAAGCTCTGAGTCGCGCAGAGGGCACCGGATCTGACTGTCGCAGTCAGCCGGGCTCCACCAAGCGGGCAGATGGGGAAAGCCTGTGCCCTCCCCTCCCCCGGGGAAGCCAGGTCTTCCTGCTTTGGTTCAGTCTCAGGGAGCTTTCCGTGTGTCTGTCCAGAGTTTCTGAGACCATCTGCCTGCTTCCCCTTTTATTAACGAGTAAATAGTACCTTTAACATGAGCTAATTTTTATATCTGTGAGTCAGGATTTTATCTTTCACTGAAAATTATCTTTCAACAAACGTGTTAGGTTTCTGGACTTCTCAGGTGGCTCAGTTCAGTTCAGTTCAGTTCAGTCGCTCAGTCGTGTCCGACTCTTTGCGACCCCATGAATCGCAGCACGCCAGGCCTCCCTGTCCATCACCATCTCCCGGAGTTCACTCAGACTCACATCCATCGTGTCCGTGATGCCATCCAGCCATCTCATCCT
>SJYR01002286.1:330544-371324 GCA_006410655.1 Kobus ellipsiprymnus
TCTGATCACAGTCCTCCCTGTCCCTCAAGACCCCCGGCATCCACCTTTCCTCCTGACCTCTTCCTAGCTGTCCCCAGAGGCCCAGCCGACACCCCCCACCCGCCTCCCCATGTCCACACCCCCAGATGCACGTGGTGGAGTGTGATCCCACCTCGCCCATGTTGGAGATGGGCCTTAGGATGACACACTTTAGAGCCGCATGAGGGCAAGGCCCCACCGTGTGTCAGTGTCCTTCCTGGGGGAGGTCAGGCTCCCAGCCATAGAGAAGGCGTCTGAGCCAGTGCCCACCCACCGAAAACGCTGGGCCAGCCGGCGCCCTGGCCTGGGGCTGCTGGCCTCCACACGGTCAGGAGTATTAGTGAGCGCCCCTGGGACTCTGTAAGGCAGCCTGAGCCCCCGGGCTCCCCATCCCTGCCCCACCCACCTGTACCCCTGGGAGGGGGAGGGGCCTGCCCACTTGCTCAGGCTTTACTGAGCAGTGAAGCCTGAGCTCCACGCCTCTTGGGCTCCCGGGCCCTGGGCCCCGCCCTCGGCCGCACCAGGAAGGAAGGAGCCTCTGGGCTCTGCCTCCCTGTGCCTGGCCAGTCGTAAAAGCACGGGGTCAAGGGCACTGGCCGCTGCCCAAGGCCTCTGATGTCTGAAGTGAAAGGCAGTCCTGGCATCAGGCGGAGCTAAAAATACACCAGCCTGCAGGACGCCTCCAGGGGGCGGGGCAGGAAGCGAGGCCCTGGGGACCATGAGGCTGGCTGGACTCAGGGCTGGCCAGGCCACAGTGAAGGGCCCACTGCGGTGCCTCCAGCCTGAGGCTGGGAGAGGGGCTGCCGCAGCCCACCCCAGCCCAGCCCCTGCCTTCCCCTGGGGACTGAGGGGCTCCAGCCTGGGCGTGTCCTTGGGTTCTGGGGGTGCTGCACAGGAACGAACAAGCCCCCTAGCAGACAATGGTCACTCAGGCCCGGGAAGGGCCCCACTGGCCAGCAGGGCGGCTGTGCCCCTGATTTCCTCCTCCCTCTCATGTCCTCCACCTTCACTCCTCATCTCAGCCTGGTGATGGCCAGGGCAGAGCCCAGCTCGCTTCCCCACGGGAGGCCATGGGTGCTGGGGGCCCCTGCGTGACAGGGTCCAGAGGAGGCTGCCTTTAGTTCCCTCCAGAGACCACTGACTGCTCCTGCACAGCGTCTTGGAGCGTGGAGATGCCCGCTGTACACACCCCAGGCCCAAAGCAGGAGGCGAGCGGGGTTGGGGGGAGCCCTGGGGCAGGGGAGGGTGGAAGGGGGGTCGGGCAGAGCCTCCTGGGTGGCAGGAGGCCAGGAAGGCAGGGCCAGCATCTGCTAATGCCCAGGAGAGTCACGCAGGAAGACACACACAGCAGGCCCATGGGGGCGGGAGGCTGCAGGAGAGTCTTCTCTTCTCTGCTTTTCTTTATTTTATTAACTCTCTGCCACCAAAGAGGCTATTTTGTAATCAGAAGAAAAGCCTTGCGGAAAAGGAAGGGCTCCTGGTGCGGCAGGGGGACCACACCACAGTGAAGGGCCTTCAGCCCCGCCGACGGGACTCGGGGACCCCCTGGGGTGCCCCAGCCCCTGCCGCCCCAGCCTCGAGATGTGGCCACTTGCAGGCCCACAGTGAGGACTCCAGAAAGGTTTGCTCTGCCCCTCACACCGCCCCCCCGGCCCAACAACAGCCTGGCAGGGGGCATGAGGGGGGCCTGTGTAGTGTGCTTTATGGGCAGTGGTGTCCAGAGGCCCACGGGGAGGGGGCGCAGGGACTGAGGGGCACAGACGTTGGTCATCCCAGGGACCCCACCACCCCAGATGCCCGGGCAGGCCCCCCCCGGGAAGCCCAGGCCTGCTTAGGTCTGCGCCTGTGTCCAGAACCACACTGCCCTGCGCGGCCAGGTCACAGACCCCGTGGGGCTCCAAGGGCTGGAGGGGGGAGCGAGGGGAGGCTGCTCCCCTAGAGGACCTTCAAGGACCTGAAGGCTACCCAGGCGCCTTCAGCATCCCCATGGCCTAGCAACGCAGCCTCGGGGCCTCAGTGCCCCCACCTGAAGGATGGGGTAGCTGTGGTCCTCCCACCCCCAGGTTGCCATGGAAACAAGGAGTGTGGCACCATGAGGGGGGGACCAGGGGAACCTGCCCGGCTTCATGACCTCTGGCCAGCCTGAGAAGGGGCCCGTGGAGGTCCGCTCAGCAACTTCTCCATCTGAGGGCTCCTTTCTATCCCAGGGAAGCCCCCCCAGCCCCCAGCCCCACCTCCACTGGCTCCACCACATCCCCTCCTTGTAGGATACCGAGTGTGCAGAAGTACGCCATCAGGCCAGGGTGTTGGGGGCCGGGTCTTGTCTCTACTTTTCTTCTCCTTGAGGTGGGTCCAGCCCAGAAACGCCCGCAATTAGGGAGACCCCAGACCCCAGGCTCAGGAGTGCCCGTGGGCCCACCTCCACAGCAAAGTGCTGACCTGCACCTTCCTCCCAGGGGAGCGGGGTGGCTGTGGCCGTGACTGGAGGGCGAGCTGCCTGCTGGGGGCCCTGAGGGACCGTGGGGCTGGAGGCCAAAGGGCTGGGGGGCTCCCTCCCTCGGGGGGCGGCCCAGCCCCAGGAAGTCACACACCGGGCCTGGCTGGCTCCTAGGGCCACACTCACCGCCCACCAGTTCCCTTAAAGGCCAGATGTCAGCGCCTTGTCCACAGGGGAGGCCCGGCCGGCTGGTCCTCAGAGCAAACCAGCTCCTGCGAGGGGTCCGTGGGAAGCTGAACCTGGAGCCGGAAGGGCCCCCAGGGGCTCCCTCGGGCCCCTGCCCAGCCCTTCCTGCTCCTGGTGGCCTCCTTCACCCACCCCAGTGAGGGAACCCTCCCCGGGAACGGCTCCCCCAGGGGGTCCCTCCCCCGGGAGGCCCACTCACTTCCTGCAGCCACTGTGCCCAGCCTTCCAGGGGTGTGGCCGGTGAGGGACAGAGCTCAGGGTCCGACATCACTGGGGGCACCCCAGATACTGTGAGGGGTGGTTCTTGGTGTGGGTCCTGACTCTCGGCTCCTGGAAGGACTGGCACACAGACGGGTGGGCGTGGTACGGCGCCATGAAATCAAACCCATGAGAAAACAGGATTAATTTGCTGCTTAAAGAAACAGTTGCAAAGGTTTTTAAAAAACAAAACAAAACAACAAGCTGCCTTCCCTTTCGACTAGAACTGCAGTCGGTCCCTGCATGCCCAGGGATGGTGCACCCCAGCGGTGGTGGGGGGATAAAGGTGTGGGATTAGTGAGCGCCCCTGGGACTCTGTAAGGCAGCCTGAGCCCCCGGGCTCCCCATCCCTGCCCCACCCACCTGTACCCCTGGGAGGGGGAGGGGCCTGCCCACTTGCTCAGGCTTTACTGAGCAGTGAAGCCTGAGCTCCACGCCTCTTGGGCTCCCGGGCCCTGGGCCCCGCCCTCGGCCGCACCAGGAAGGAAGGAGCCTCTGGGCTCTGCCTCCCTGTGCCTGGCCAGTCGTAAAAGCACGGGGTCAAGGGCACTGGCCGCTGCCCAAGGCCTCTGATGTCTGAAGTGAAAGGCAGTCCTGGCATCAGGCGGAGCTAAAAATACACCAGCCTGCAGGACGCCTCCAGGGGGCGGGGCAGGAAGCGAGGCCCTGGGGACCATGAGGCTGGCTGGACTCAGGGCTGGCCAGGCCACAGTGAAGGGCCCACTGCGGTGCCTCCAGCCTGAGGCTGGGAGAGGGGCTGCCGCAGCCCACCCCAGCCCAGCCCCTGCCTTCCCCTGGGGACTGAGGGGCTCCAGCCTGGGCGTGTCCTTGGGTTCTGGGGGTGCTGCACAGGAACGAACAAGCCCCCTAGCAGACAATGGTCACTCAGGCCCGGGAAGGGCCCCACTGGCCAGCAGGGCGGCTGTGCCCCTGATTTCCTCCTCCCTCTCATGTCCTCCACCTTCACTCCTCATCTCAGCCTGGTGATGGCCAGGGCAGAGCCCAGCTCGCTTCCCCACGGGAGGCCATGGGTGCTGGGGGCCCCTGCGTGACAGGGTCCAGAGGAGGCTGCCTTTAGTTCCCTCCAGAGACCACTGACTGCTCCTGCACAGCGTCTTGGAGCGTGGAGATGCCCGCTGTACACACCCCAGGCCCAAAGCAGGAGGCGAGCGGGGTTGGGGGGAGCCCTGGGGCAGGGGAGGGTGGAAGGGGGGTCGGGCAGAGCCTCCTGGGTGGCAGGAGGCCAGGAAGGCAGGGCCAGCATCTGCTAATGCCCAGGAGAGTCACGCAGGAAGACACACACAGCAGGCCCATGGGGGCGGGAGGCTGCAGGAGAGTCTTCTCTTCTCTGCTTTTCTTTATTTTATTAACTCTCTGCCACCAAAGAGGCTATTTTGTAATCAGAAGAAAAGCCTTGCGGAAAAGGAAGGGCTCCTGGTGCGGCAGGGGGACCACACCACAGTGAAGGGCCTTCAGCCCCGCCGACGGGACTCGGGGACCCCCTGGGGTGCCCCAGCCCCTGCCGCCCCAGCCTCGAGATGTGGCCACTTGCAGGCCCACAGTGAGGACTCCAGAAAGGTTTGCTCTGCCCCTCACACCGCCCCCCCGGCCCAACAACAGCCTGGCAGGGGGCATGAGGGGGGCCTGTGTAGTGTGCTTTATGGGCAGTGGTGTCCAGAGGCCCACGGGGAGGGGGCGCAGGGACTGAGGGGCACAGACGTTGGTCATCCCAGGGACCCCACCACCCCAGATGCCCGGGCAGGCCCCCCCCGGGAAGCCCAGGCCTGCTTAGGTCTGCGCCTGTGTCCAGAACCACACTGCCCTGCGCGGCCAGGTCACAGACCCCGTGGGGCTCCAAGGGCTGGAGGGGGGAGCGAGGGGAGGCTGCTCCCCTAGAGGACCTTCAAGGACCTGAAGGCTACCCAGGCGCCTTCAGCATCCCCATGGCCTAGCAACGCAGCCTCGGGGCCTCAGTGCCCCCACCTGAAGGATGGGGTAGCTGTGGTCCTCCCACCCCCAGGTTGCCATGGAAACAAGGAGTGTGGCACCATGAGGGGGGGACCAGGGGAACCTGCCCGGCTTCATGACCTCTGGCCAGCCTGAGAAGGGGCCCGTGGAGGTCCGCTCAGCAACTTCTCCATCTGAGGGCTCCTTTCTATCCCAGGGAAGCCCCCCCAGCCCCCAGCCCCACCTCCACTGGCTCCACCACATCCCCTCCTTGTAGGATACCGAGTGTGCAGAAGTACGCCATCAGGCCAGGGTGTTGGGGGCCGGGTCTTGTCTCTACTTTTCTTCTCCTTGAGGTGGGTCCAGCCCAGAAACGCCCGCAATTAGGGAGACCCCAGACCCCAGGCTCAGGAGTGCCCGTGGGCCCACCTCCACAGCAAAGTGCTGACCTGCACCTTCCTCCCAGGGGAGCGGGGTGGCTGTGGCCGTGACTGGAGGGCGAGCTGCCTGCTGGGGGCCCTGAGGGACCGTGGGGCTGGAGGCCAAAGGGCTGGGGGGCTCCCTCCCTCGGGGGGCGGCCCAGCCCCAGGAAGTCACACACTGGGCCTGGCTGGCTCCTGGGGCCACACTCACCGCCCACCAGTTCCCTTAAAGGCCAGACGTCAGCGCCTTGTCCACAGGGGAGGCCCGGCCGGCTGGTCCTCAGAGCAAACCAGCTCCTGCGAGGGGTCCGTGGGAAGCTGAACCTGGAGCCGGAAGGGCCCCCAGGGGCTCCCTCGGGCCCCTGCCCAGCCCTTCCTGCTCCTGGTGGCCTCCTTCACCCACCCCAGTGAGGGAACCCTCCCCGGGAACGGCTCCCCCAGGGGGTCCCTCCCCCGGGAGGCCCACTCACTTCCTGCAGCCACTGTGCCCAGCCTTCCGGGGTGTGGCCGGTGAGGGACAGAGCTCAGGGTCCGACATCACTGGGGGCACCCCAGATACTGTGAGGGGTGGTTCTTGGTGTGGGTCCTGACTCTCGGCTCCTGGAAGGACTGGCACACAGACGGGTGGGCGTGGTACGGCGCCATGAAATCAAACCCATGAGAAAACAGGATTAATTTGCTGCTTAAAGAAACAGTTGCAAAGGTTTTTAAAAAACAAAACAAAACAACAAGCTGCCTTCCCTTTCGACTAGAACTGCAGTCGGTCCCTGCATGCCCAGGGATGGTGCACCCCAGCGGTGGTGGGGGGATAAAGGTGTGGGTAGGAACAGCCAGGACCGGCTCCCCTTCAGCCCCCGGGCCCAGCGGCCCTCCTTGGGCGTCAGGGTAGCCGCCCTGTCCTGGGTGCCCTGGGCTTCTGGGCAGGGAGTGGCGGGAGGGGGCCCTCACGGCCACGGGCATGGAGAGACCCCAGCCTAAGGCAGGCGAGCCCCGAGAAGGACCAGGGACATCAGGTTATCAGGAGTAGGATGGCCGAGGGACCCGGAGCCCCCCGGCCTGAGGGTCATCTCAGGGCCGGGCTGCAGTCCGCTAGAGCCCAGGCGGACTCTAGAGGGCGCTGCCTGGGCTGGTCCAGGGATGAGTCCAGGACCGGGGGCTGCCTGTGTCCTCTTCCCTGACCAAGGGGCTCCAGACTCCCGCTGCTGGCGGCCACCCCCGCTCTTGACCTTGGGGGCTGGTCCTGCCGCTCTGGCCTGCAGGGATGCGGTGGGAGACCCAGCTTGGTGGTCAGGAGTGCCCAGGCCAGGCTGCACACGGCTGTCCATCTCGGGACCGGGGTCCCGGGCACTCTGGTTTGAGAAGTGTGTCTCCAAGGAGCCTGGCCTACAAAGAGCACCTGGTTCTGTCTCTGCATTGGTCGGCGCTTCCTCCTCCAGTCTAGGTCTCTGTGCCCAGGTGGGCACCCAAGGGGGCCCTCCAGGACCGAGGCCTCCAAGCCGGGCTTGAAGTGGGCGACCACTCCAGGCAGCCATGCCTGCAGAGGGTCTGGGCGGCCCTGTCCCGAGTCGTGGCCTGGGCTCCGCTGGACCCCAGGGCAGGGGCCGGGAGGGGGCTCCCCAGGGAGGTGGGGGCAGGTAGGAGAGAACCAGCTCCCCTTCCTCCAAAGCAGCCCCTCTGCCCCCCGGGGATCCACGCAAGGCTCCCCTCCCGCCATGGACCCTGGGGGGCAGGCTCTCGGGGTAGAAAGGCCTTGACCAGAACAGCTCCCCTGAGGGGTTGACTGGTGAGACTTTGAGAGAAGGGCTCTGCTGCTCCACACACAAAGGTCAAGCGCAGACCCCCAGGCCCCCAGAGAATGGAGGCCCACCCCTCTTCTGTCCTGGAGAGGACCCCCCAGCCTGGCCTGGAGTAGTCCTGCTGTGTGGGGGGCGGGGGTCACACTGCAAACGTCCTAGTAAAGCCAGGAGCAGACAGAGGCCCACCGTCCACTCTGGGATGTCACTCGGCTCCGCAGGAGCAAACCAGGAAGCCAGGGGAGAGCTCTCACAGGGAAAAACCAGAGCAAAGCTCTCTATCTCCTGAGTTGTCGCTTCCCCCCCCAAAACGTCGTGCAGCCAGAAAGTCCTGGGCAGGCCAGGAGAGGCTGGGCCGAGCCCCCTGGAGAGGGGTGCTCCCCCCAGAGCAGGGGCCCGGCCCCCAGGGAAGCAGGGACGTGACCTCAGAGCCGCCAGCATCCGAGGGGTCAGTGGCCCCCGGGGGGACACAGCTCAGGCCTGCCGGAGCCAGGGCACTTCTGCTCACGTCTCTTTATTCTCCTGCATTTAAACCAAGCGCAGAGCTGACTTTATCTTTCTTCTTTTCCGTCTTTAAAGCGACAAAAAGGAGTACGGAACGGACTTTTGTCTTACAAATGACAGGTGAGGTGTTTATTCTTTTCACGTTGCAGTCACGTTGCAGTCTGACTGCAGGGCGGCAGCCTGGGACGGGCGGGGACCGCGCGCCCGGCGTGATGGGAGCCCCGGGCAGGTCAGGGTTTGTGGGGGGCAGCGGCAGCCCACCACGTGCCCAGGCCGGCAGGGAGGTGCTGGACGCTCTGCCCTCGGGGGGCTGCCCTCCCTGTTGGACTCTGGCCTTTGAGGAACCAGAAAAGCTCGAGTCTGTGTGGTGGGAATAAATACATTTGGCCGAGAAGAGCCGCTGTGCGCCGGGTGGGGGTCAGTCCTCACGGGAAGACCCACCGGCTCCCTGCAGAGGTGCGGAACCGGCTGACCCCAGGGCCAGGTCTCTGCATACAGCCAACCAGAAGGCTTGCAGCGTCCTCAGGTGGGGCGGGGGTGTGAAGGATGCCCGCGTCGTCGGGAGCTGCGGGAAGACAGCCCTTCCCTCAGCATTGGTGACCTGGGGGAAAGAAGAGAGGGACAGAGTAACTCATGTCAGCATCCAGGGCAAGGGGCAGGCCAGCCCCAGGCCAGAGTCCCCTCCCCGAGCGCTCCTGGGCCTGAACCTCGGCCTCCGTGGGCCTCAGGGGCCCCCACCCCCAGCCAAGAGACCCTCACCCCCAGCTCCCACCAGCCCAGGGGTCCTGCCTCCCATGGTGCCCTGCCCCCTCTCCTGAGGAAGGGCCCTCCACCCCTGCACCCCCGGGGCCCACCCTGCCTGCCTGGGGAAGGGCTGGGATCCTCCATGGCTCAGGGACCCAGACCACAGGCTGGTCTGGCAGCCCTGGCCCTGGGCCAGGCTCATGGAGGCTGAAGTGAGGCCAGCCGCTCTGGAACCTTCCAGCCACCTGGGGCTGGGGCTTTTGGAGAGCTGATGGCTGGGCGCATGGCCCAGAAGGCCCCAGTGTGGGTGTGGTGGGAGCCCCACCCACCAGAGGTGCCCTCCTGACTCAGGAGACCCCCAGGGGCTGAAGGGGACAGACCTTGGACAGGGAAATCCTTTCTCAAGCGGGTGGGGAGCCCAGGCTTCCACCCTGCCTCCTGACGCCCCCCCGTCTCCCATCTGATGACCAGGCGGCTGTCGAGCAGGTGAACCTGGCCACAGGGGCAGCGGACACCTCGGCCCAGCGTCTCAGGGTCACACCCTCCAAGGGAAGCAGGGGCTTGCAGGGAGGGGGCCGCCCGAGTGCAGCAGACGGGGGAGAGTGCCCACCAGCGCCCCAGCCCTCCAGCCCTCCAATCCTCCTGGGAGGCTCCGGGATGGGGCACAGCCTGGGAGGAGGAGGAGGGTGAGGCTGGGCGTCCAACAGGAACAGGAGGGCCACGCGCCCTGTGGCTCCCCACCCACGTCTCGTTCCTGCACAGGGATGAGAGGCAGGCTGGCCCGGGGCCGGGTGCAGACCCCGAGGGCGGGCTGCCTCCGAGAGCCCTGAGACTGCCCAGCCGCGGGAAAGCCCAGCCTGCCCTGGGGAGGGGCCCCAGGGTTGTGGGGGGTCTGGGGCCAGCCACCCCCGCCCAGGCCTCAGGGCCAAGAGCCCCTCGGACACGCCCTCGCAGCTGACATGCCTGCCCCGGGGCGCGCAGAATCACAAGACGTGATCGAGTGGCGGTGTCTGACGCCACCACGTTTCAGAGAGGTTTGTTCACAGAAACAAGCGCTCGGCGTCTGCAGGGCGCTGAGGCCTCCACTTCTCTCAGAGCGCTGGAAAGCCCAGCCTGCCCTGGGGAGGGGCCCCAGGGTTGTGGGGGGTCTGGGGCCAGCCACCCCCGCCCAGGCCTCAGGGCCAGGAGCCCCTCGGACACGCCCTCGCAGCTGACATGCCTGCCCCGGGGTGCGCAGAATCACAAGACGTGATCGAGTGGCGGTGTCTGACGCCACCACGTTTCAGAGAGGTTTGTTTACAGGGTGGTCGTAAACGGAAACAAGCTCGGCGTCTGCAGGGCGCTGAGGCCTCCACTTCTCTGAGCGCTGCGGCCCAGTGACGACGCACAAACGGCCCACAGTGAGGGAAATGCGACCCCGCAGAGAACGGAGCTGGAGAGAGACTAAGTGTGCCGTAACTACCTGTGTGGGTAAGCTGCAACTTTTACCATCAGCACCGAACCTTGATTTAGCCAGAAACTATGCTTGTGTGCGGAGAAGGTGATGGCCCCACTCCAGCACTCTTGCCTGGAAAATCCCATGGACGGAGGAGCCTGGTGGGCTGCAGTCCATGGGGTCGCCAAGAGTCAGACACAACTGAGCAACTTGACTTTCACTTTTCACTTTCATGCATTGGAGAAGGAACTGGCACCCCACTCCAGTGTTCTTGCCTGGAGAGTCCCAGGGACGGAGGAGCCTGGTGGGCTGCCGTCTCTGGGGTCGCACAGAGTCGGACACGACTGAGGCGACTTAGCAGCAGCTGTATGCTGTGTGTATGCTTGTGTGTGTATGTGTGGCAGGGGAACAGGGGTTATAAGGTTGCAAAATCTTCCTTTTCCACAGGAAAACTGCCCATAAAGAACGCTTAACTTGGGAAACCATGAAACAAGAAGCAGGATGAGTGTAGAAACGTGGAGAGAAATCCTTTCATTATACACTTCATGTCACTAGTGGGCTTTCAAACCGTGAATGTAGGTAATGTTGGTAGGTGGTTTAGCCTCTAAGTTGTGTCCGACTCTTACCATCCCATGTACGATAATAGCCTGCGAGGCTCCTCTGTCCATGGGATTTTCCAGGCAAGAATACTGGAGTGGGTTTGCCATTCTCATCTCCAGTGGGCCTTCCCCATTCAGGGATCAAACCTGGGTCTCCNTTTAGCCTCTAAGTTGTGTCCGACTCTTACCATCCCATGTACGATAATAGCCTGCGAGGCTCCTCTGTCCATGGGATTTTCCAGGCAAGAATACTGGAGTGGGTTTGCCATTCCCATCTCCAGTGGGCCTTCCCCATTCAGGGATCAAACCTGGGTCTCCTGCACTGCAGGCCGATTCTTTACCAGCTGAGCCGCCAGGGAAGTCCACGCAGTGTTGCTTCGGGTGAAAATTCAGTCAGGCCTCCCGGTGGCTCGGGTGTGAAGAACCTGCCCTGCAGTGCAGGAGACACGAGTCCCAACCTGAGTCAGGCCTCCCGGCGGCCCGGGGGTGAGGAACCTGCCCCTCAGCGCAGGGGACACGAGTCCCAACCCGAGTCCGGGAAGGCCCCGGAGGCTGTAGGGCAGCCACGCCCGCGCACCGCGGCTGCTGAGCCTGTGCTCTGGAGCCGGGGCTGCAGACACTGGGCCCTCGTGCCCAAGAGCCTGTGCTCCGCAACAAGAGAAGCCCCAGCAATGAGAGGCCCGCCCAGCACAGCCGGAGAAACGTCTGTGCAGCCACAGAGACCCGACACGGCCAACAGTGAACACATAAATGAAGAAAATCCAGCAGAAAGAGATGTGCTCAGGAACGTCTTGCTCTACTGTGGACAAGGAGCCAAAGCCTTCCTCCATTCCGGTTTAAAATGTAAAACCCCGGAGACGGATCTGCACAGAGAAATGCAAGCGATCCCGCGGTGGCCCGCCCCCCAGGGGCAGGGACGACCAGGAGGGGGCCTCCTGCTGCAGTCGCTGCTCTCAGCTCAGGCCTGTGAGCAGTGACCCCCCGGCCACGCTGTAGCAAAACGCACGGACGCTCGCCCGCCCGCAGCCGGTCAGCAGGCTGACTTCTCTCCTCCCCACAAGGCTCCAGGGAAGCTCCCAGCCTCAAGCAGCAGCCCGACTGGGGGTCTGCAGGAGGGACCCCTCTCTGCCCCACCCCCATGCCTTCCCACCGCCTCAGAGCTGGGTCACAGCATCTATGCGAACAGCCACACTTGGAAACTCCAAGTGCCTGGTTAATGCAATATTTATTTCAGCCTTTAAAGGGGCTCAAATCAAAGGCAACCCCACCTCACTGCAGACACTGGACCTGGGCTGATTCGAACGTCCACAGCCATGGCCCTCGTTAGGCAGATGCCCCAAAACAAACGGCCACAGCCGTGGCCCTCGTTAGGCAGATGCCCCAAAACGAACGGCCACAGCCATGGCCCTCGTTAGGGAGATGCCCCAACAGCCTGCGCCCTCTGCGACCAGAGGCCTCTCCCAGCAGGAGGAACACGGATGTGGAGGCCCTGGGGGGTCGGGTCCTGCCTCCCTGTCTGACTCTCCCTGCCTGGGGCAGCCAGTCAGTGGCTCTCGGAAGGCCTCGGGTAGCTTCTCTCACCCCCGCATCCCCGCCGGCCGACAGCACCCCTCTTCAATAATGGGGTGTTCCCTCTGGGCAGGGTGGTCCCTGTCCCTTCACCACAACAACCCGGGCAGCCCCCAGAGCCCCCAGCCCCATTGTCCCGCACCCCACCTGGACACTGCAGGAGGGGCACATGTTCTCGTCAGGCATCCAGGGAAAAGCTCACCCTCCTGGCTCCCCAGGAGGAAGCCCCCGGGGGGTGACTGTGGACTCACGGATGACGCCTGGGAGGGTGGTGCAGGGCAGCTCGGCGGCGCACGGCCTTCCACATCCACACACAGGGCCTCTGGCACAGCTCCGCCCGTCCTCGTCGCTCAGGAAGGCCTAAGGCACGGCCACTGCCCCTACCCTGCGGAGACCAGCACGGCCCTGGCCGTGGACCCTGAGCATCTGCCTGGCCAGACCCCCCCTTGGTCCCGTGGTCCCTTCAGCCACACACAGGCTGCACCAGGTCCGGTGAGACCCCGGCCAGGTAACTGGGGAAGGGGCGGGTCCCAGGACGCCAGCTCCCCGAGGCGCAGCCTGGAAGGCTGTGTTTGTTTCCCTGTGGGGACACGCGGAGGGTTGACACGTGGCCCACTTCCCCATCCAGAGACCCAGGCAGCCCTTTCCTCCAGCCAGTGCCCCCCTGCCTGTCCAGATCTGCCATGGGGATGAGCTGTGGGTGCCCCCAGCTCAGGGTTCTCAACCCAGAGGCACAGTGGGGCTGAAGCCAACCGGCCTAGAGCCTGTCCCCAGGCCCCGCCCTCTCCACAGGAAGTGCCTCCCGCCGCCCAGGGTGCTGAGCAGGCGGATATGCCCGGGCACAGCTCTGCCTCCCGAAGGCCAGAGCTGCTTGCTGCACAGGGAAGAGCCTCCCTGGGGACTTGTCTCCCCACTTGCAGGACAGGGTGCTGCAGCCCAGCGTGCAGGGCGCCAGGAACCCAGCACCAGGCTGGGCAGGGGTGGGCTGTGCAGAGTGCCCAGGCCTCCGTGGGCATTCCTACGTGCCGGGCAGCATGTGGGTCTGAGTGTGTAGGAGCTGATCTCCTCGAAGGGGAGACCCCAACAGGACCACAAAGAACAGGACCGGGGTGTGAAGAAGCCGTGACACACAGGGGTGTTGGGACGGGGAACCCTGAGGTCTGGGGCCCGTCGGGGTCACGGCCGTGCCAGAGCACTCAGGATTCCCTCCTTGACGAGGCAGCAGCGGCCAGCGGGCACAGGAAAGGCTGGGCACAGCTGCCTTACCACTCGGAGCCAAGAGACAGTGGGTGGTGCCCCTGTGTGTCCGCTTCCGTCATGAACACAGGACAAGCAAGCAGGGCGGGAAGGCGGCCTGCAGAACGGGGTTGGCCCGGAGGAGCCCAGATGACGCTCAGACTGGCCGGGGCCCCTCCATAACACACACCGAATTACAGACACCAACCAGAATGTACAGGAATCTCCAGAGGCGGGAAGAAAGATGGAGTCAGTGACCCTAACGGTGCCTGAGGTCATGACAACCCATGACTTGGAAACAGGACTCTAACGTGTCCCCTGAAGGGCAGACCCCAGGCACCAAAGGCCTGGGGTTCCCCAGATCGCCACAGCCGAGCCGGTGGCCTCCCTGTCCCAAATGAGTCCGTATATGATGCGGTGTGCACGTTAGCATTTGACAAATGTCAACTTTCACATGTAAGACGACTATGCTATTTATCACTAAGAACCAAGAATTTCAGCACAAGGGGGCAGAGATACAAATAAAATGGTAAACGAGTAAAAAAAAATCTGAATTAGAAGAGTCCATGTGAAATCACGATCTCTTTTCTCCTGAAAGAAAGTAGCTCCAGGTCTCTGAACTGCGAAGGGCGATTAATGACCTGGGAACAACACAACCCTCGGTCAGCAGCCCTCACCCAGGTAGGACAGCTGGACACCACGCCCCGGAGAGGACCCAGGGCCCTAGAGAAATGGGGGGCCCGGGCCTAGGCTGGAAACGCCACGGAGGCGGAATCCCGTGTCCTGGAGGAGAGCCAGGCCTGCCTGTGCTCCTCAGGTGGACTCGGGGGCTGAGGAGCGCACAGACAGCGATGCATCGGGGTCATCGGCCTGGATGAAAGGCGTGAGCCCTGTTTACCACAGGCCACTGGTCAGCTGGAAGGCCTGGGCCCCCGTCTGAAGACCGCGTCTGCAGGTGACCACTGTTGCTGCCCGTGGCGAAGGAGCAGATCAGGTCACTGGACAGAAGGGCCTCCCGGAAGGCAGCTGAGACCCTGCCGCCCGTGGAGGGTCCCACCCGAGTCCCGGGGCACAGCGGCGCAAAGCTCAGGGCCTGGGTCAGCCCCTGCCCACACGCCCAGGGACCTCGGACCCTGGGGGAAAGAGGGACGGGCACTTGGAGGGGTCCGTGGGGCCCCTGGCCTGCTGAGGCTAACACGCCCGCAGGAGGGGCGCTGCTGTCCCTGAAGACACAGGCCCTGGAGGCCCTCCCACGGCCCGCAGGGACCCCAGCGCCCAGAAGAGTGCCTGTGCACCCAGGCCGGTGTTCTGTGCTGCCCGGTGCCCACCTGGGAGGCCATGTGGAGGGGTGGAGCCCGGGCTTCGAATCACAGGCCTGAGTTTCCTCTGGAACAAAATAATTACCACCTTCGCAGACAACCTGAGCTCCCTGAAAGCAAGGCGGAAGTCAGCTGAGAAGTGGAGGCACGTTTTTATTCAGAGTTGGAAGAAAGCAATGCCTCTCCGGGAGTTGGTGATGGACAGGGAGGCCTGGTGTGCTGCAGTCCACGGGGTCGCAGAGGGTCGGACACGACTGGGCGACTGGACTGAGCTGAACTGAAAGCCTGTCTGGGACGCTGGGCCCGCAGATACAGCTCTGGAAGGGAGAAGCCCAGGAGGAAGCCGGAGCCTGGGGACAGGATCTGGCCGCCTCCGCCCACGTGTCACGCCTCCGGCGGGCGAGGCGGGGTGGACGCCTGGAGCCAGGCTGCAGGGTTTCCGGGCTGGCTTCCCGGCTGCTGTCTTCAGTTCCCAGGAGAGTGAGGCTGAAAGTGCTGCTAGGGCCCAGCCATGTGCACAGCCTCCCTGAGAGCAGGGCGCCTCCCTCACCCCGGACCCCCAGCCCAGCCAGACGGGGACACAGGCTGCTCCGCACCCGCGGGGGCTGCTGAGTGGGCAGAGGATGCGGTGGGTGACCAGGGTCCTCCCTGGAGCCGTGGGGCAGGCGTGACAGGTGTGGCGAGAGGAGGGCTCTGAGCGCGCAGATGAGGCTGGAGGGGCCTCCCAGGGCCTCGTGGTGAGAGGCAGACATGGCTTCCACACAGCGGGGGCCCCCACGATGAGCCTGCTGGTGCGGCCATGGGCCCGGGGGGCCCAAGCCCCCAGCAGCTGCGAGAGACTGGAGGACCCTCCTCGGAGCCCCAGGAAGAAAACCTGGGTTTTGCATTCAGCCTCCAGAGGTTCCTGCATTTCCGGCTGGCCTGAGACAGGTCATCTGGGACAGCAGCCTCGGGAAGCCGAGGCTTGCCCCAGGGTGCCCTCCGCTCAGTAAAACCAGGAGCTCCCCAGGGAGGCGCAACTGAGAGACCCCAGAAGCTCCGGCCTGCGGGAAGCAGCGGCCTGGGGCCTGCCCGGCTGGTGGAGAGCCTGTGAATATCCCACTGGGCTGAGACACGGGGCACTCACCCCAGGGAGGTGAATGGGTCTGTGGGGCCTCGGGACACCTGGGTGCTGCTCCCACACCCCTGACTGCCCAGGGCCCAGGGTGCGCGCCCAGGGACAGAGAGGAGGGCTCTGAGCGCGCAGATGAGGCTGGAGGGGCCTCCCAGGGCCTCGTGGTGAGAGGCAGACATGGCTTCCACACAGCGGGGGCCCCCACGATGAGCCTGCTGGTGCGGCCATGGGCCCGGGGGGCCCAAGCCCCCAGCAGCTGCGAGAGACTGGAGGACCCTCCTCGGAGCCCCAGGAAGAAAACCTGGGTTTTGCATTCAGCCTCCAGAGGTTCCTGCATTTCCGGCTGGCCTGAGACAGGTCATCTGGGACAGCAGCCTCGGGAAGCCGAGGCTTGCCCCAGGGTGCCCTCCGCTCAGTAAAACCAGGAGCTCCCCAGGGAGGCGCAACTGAGAGACCCCAGAAGCTCCGGCCTGCGGGAAGCAGCGGCCTGGGGCCTGCCCGGCTGGTGGAGAGCCTGTGAATATCCCACTGGGCTGAGACACGGGGCACTCACCCCAGGGAGGTGAATGGGTCTGTGGGGCCTCGGGACACCTGGGTGCTGCTCCCACACCCCTGACTGCCCAGGGCCCAGGGTGCGCGCCCAGGGACCCTGCGTCCAGTAGAGGCTCCATCACGCTCGCCCTGGGTGGGGCCCGTGGGCCAGGCGCGGCCCCCACCCCATCCGGGCTTGCCTGCCACCTCCCCGGGGGTCCTGGGCCCACCCGCCTCTCCACGGGCCTCCTTCCTGGACCTCCTTTCTCCAGCCTCAGGGGTCTCACACCTCTGGTCACTGCTGTCTGCCTCTCCACCACTCCGAGCCCCCCAGACTCCACGAGGCCCCCTCCCCACACCCCCTGCCCCTCCCAGTCCTGAACCACTACTTGGCCCCAGCCCTCCTCTGAGGCTAGACCCCAAGCCGCCTCTGCACTCAGACCCAGGCACGGGGACGCTGACGAGGTGCTGAGGCTGGCGTGGGTGCAGGGGTCCCGGAGCTCTGGGCATGCCCAGCAGCCCCAGCCCGCCCCCCGGGGCCTGCACCCCTGCTCCCTGTAGCCCCCTGACTCCCCGTCCTGGTCTCAGCTGCTGTTCTGGCACAGCGTCCCCCCACGACACCGCTGCCCACAGCCAGGGCATCCTTCCAACACAGAACCGTCACCCCCGGCTCAGTTTCCCACTGTGGCGCCCCTTCTCTGAGGGCAAGGCCACAGCTGGTGGTCTCTCCCTGACCCCAGGAACAAGCCTGGCTCCCTCCTGGCTCCGATGCCCATCCTCACCCTATTAGCTTCCTGTTCTAACCTCGGCTCTATGTCACCTCCTCCAGGAAGCCTTCCCAGAGCCCCGGTCCCAATCAGCTTCCTCGGCAGACACTCCGCCCGGAGGCCCTCGTCCCCTTCTCGGCACATTCCTGTGCGTGATCACACAGGAATCTGGGGTGGTGAGTCACAGCCTCCCCCGGCCGCCAGGCGAGGGCCACGGAGCCTGCACGCATGGGGAGGGAGCGGTGACTGCCACGCCTGGCAGGTGGGGGGCCTGCCCCGCCCTGGGGGCACCCCCGTCAGTCACACCTGTGGGGCCCTCACCCCTGGCCAGTGGGCACTAGGAGCTGCCCGGCCCATCCAGTCAGGAGCACCGCCCTGCCCCACCAGGGGACACGGAGGAGCCCGGAGTACACAGCCAGACAGGCCACTCACTCAGCCTCCCCCTGGGGCACGCGCCGCTGTCACCCCAAGACAGACGGGAAGCTGGGGCTCAGACGGGGCCGCGTCCGCACCTGCTGCATGCCCGTTCCCTGCCGTGACCTGCTGGCCTCCCCAGTGCCCTGGCCGCCGGCCCCTGGGGAGCTCTCAGGATGCTCAGGCGGGCACCCACCTCCCAGCGGAGCCTCCAGCAGCCCTGCGAGGGGGCGGGGCGTCTCGGGGTCGAGGTCTGCGCATGTGTACCCCCCTCTGCGGGGCTCTCCGGAGTCCAACCCCACGTTCCCAGCACGGCCTCCATCAGCCCCTGGGGACAGCAGGGCCCTGCGCCAGGCTGGGAAGCCACGTGGGGCCACGGGACTGCCTTTCCCGCAGGCCTCCCTCCGAGCTCCCAGCCCTGGGCCCACCCTCTGGCACCCCGCTCCTGGACACCCCGGCCCTGCCCTCAGCACCCCGCAGGGCACCCCACCTGCATCTCACACAGGTTCTGGGGGATCCCCTGGGCCAGCCCTAGCGCCCTCAGCTCACCCGGGGAGCCCACTGGGGAACCCACCTTCCCCAGCAAAGGCGGCTTCCTATTTCCCCTTCAGAGAGCAGGCCAGACAGGCTGCCCTCCAGACACCTGACACTTGAAAGCGAGTGTGCCCACCGGAAGACCACAGACCCCACCCGAGCGCGAGACCCCGGCTGGCTGATGCCCACAGACCAACCACCTGGCTGGCAGGAACCTCAGCGCAGTCTTTAATCCTCAAGAAACAAAACCCAAAAGCCCATCTAGCAAAACCACATTGCTTTGGCGCCGAAGGATTCAGCAACACCCCCTGCCCCCGCCAGCCCAAGCTCCCAGAGCCCCAGAAGCCCGCCCCCGCAGCAGGCAAACCTGTCTGGTGAGATTCCTCCTCTGCCTCCAGATAAACAGAGCGGGCCCTGAACCTAAGGGGCTGCCTTCTCTCTCTCAGGGTGTATGGCGAGCCGACCACCGCCCCAGGCCAGAGACAGGCTGGGCCGGCATGGGAGCGGAAGGGCACGGACACAGACAGGACCCACGTGGTCCCCAGGCCAGCAAGATGTGGCCACAACAGAGATGCCAGGGAAACGGGAGGCCGGGCATCGGGGCCTTCTCTGGGGCCCTCCCCACAGGGTGTCCTGACTCGACACCCTCGCTGGCTTGACACCCCCTACCCCAGGGCGGTGCCACGCCCACACCCCACACTAAGGCCAGAACCGATGGGGAATGTGCCAGGTTCCTGGGAGGAGTTTGTGCCCAGAGTCCTGGGAGCACTCAGGAGGCACAGGGAACGGGGCCGGGGGGGAAGGGGGATGAGGCCTCAAGAATCCCAGCAGGGACCCCAGCCCAGACAGGCCCCTCGTCCCTGCTTCTTCAGTCCCAGGACCCGCTGCAGCCGGCCCAGCAGTGAGGCGGCAGCAAGCACTCCCTGAACCCCCTGCCCGGCCACCGGCCAGCCGAACCACCCAGCCCTGAAGGCTGGCGTTGCCCGGGAAGTCAGCACAGACAGGTGGACGAGCTGGAGAGCCAGGTCAGACGAGGTCACCTGAAGGTCCAGAGATGAGGGCGGAGGCCCAGATGAAGGACAGAGCCCAACTGAGTCAGGGGCGCTGGCCCAAGGCCACGGGGCCAGGAAGGGGCCACGGGCTGCCCCACACTGGGGACCCCAACGTGCCCACTGTGGTCCACCGAGGCAGCCTGGAGCCTCGGGTGGCCACAGCCTGCCTGGAGCCAGCAGAGGAAGGGGCTGGCCCTCAGACCTGCCGCCGCCCAGGGCCAGGGCCGGGGCATCAGACAGTACCAACCCTGCCTCCGTGTGTCTCAGGCCCCGGGAGTGCCCACAGCACACAGGTCGGCCCCTCGCTGTCCCCCGACAGCCCACGAGGCGACCAGACAGGCCACACAGTGACCCACCCCACCCGGGGACACCCGGCCCCACGGAGGCTCTAGGTGGGGCCACGGCCAGGGCTCCCACAGAGTCCCCTCGGGGGTGGAGACGGAGGCCGTGGCACTGGACGGGGCAGATCCTGGACGCCCTCCAGGAGCCTGGAGCCGCAAGCCCCAGGCACCACGCCCCGGCTGATGAAGGGGAGTCCCCCTGGCACCAGGAGAGGGGTGCTGGGCCACAGGCACCACCTCCGGGGGAAGGCAGCTGAGCGACCTTCCTCCTTCCTGCGAAGTCGGACCCTTGGACGCACCCGCCAGCCTGCAGTAGGGAGATCTCCCCGTCCATCTGGGAGGGAATGAGAGACAGAGGAAGCCTCTCCTGCGCCCACCCCAGCCACCCGCTCGCCCCTTTCTCCAAAAGGCGAACGGAAGAGCAAGCCGATCTTCCGTGGCCTTTGAAAAATGGCCATAAAACACAAACTAGCTCTGTGCTCTGCCCAGGGGGCTGACGACTCGCAGCTCTTACAGCGTCTCTTCTGTGATCCGAAACGTTGGGGGAAGTTGCCAGTGAGCAGGACAGTCTTCCAGACCACCCGTTTAAAGCGGCGAGCCAGCCTGGCCAAGGGCATCCCTCACCCCCGGCTCACCGAGGCCCAGGCTGGAGGCACAGCCCAGCCACGAACGCAGGCTCAGGGCAGCTGGAGAGAGGCAGCCCTCCACGCACACACTCACCTGGGTGGGAACCCGGGTTACGTTTCGAACTGGGTTAAGAGCTCCCTTATTTCTGGGGCCACGTGCTGGGCGGCATGGGCAGCCTCTGTGATAGCTTTCCGATACATCCCCTTCTTCTTACGGTTAAATCTCAGTTTGAAAAATTCAGAGAAAGGGGACAGTTTTGAGATAGACAAAAATGACGTAGTTGGAGAACCAAACCACGAGACTTTTGCTTCTTGCCAGGAGGGCTCCCCGTCCTCTTTCTGGCTAAGACTAATGTCCAGGACACGTGCCGGCCACCAAGGGAAGCCGTGAACCTTACCCCACACGATGTCCCCTACGGCCACGGTCCTCCCGTCCTCAGTCACGCACTTGGAGACGCTCTGCGTGTGCAGCCTGACCGTCAGGGGTGGGACCGTGGGTCTTGTGCCCTTGGAGGAAGAGGGCACGCCATCGCCGGGCGAGAGGTCGCAGGTGTCTGGCAGCGTCACGTCCGAGCCGGATGACTTGGACTCGTCCAGGCTGTCGCTGTTCCACGCTAGCTCGCCGGTATAGCCGCTTCCCCCGGGGCAGGTAGGGAGGAAAGCCAGCCCGGCGCTGTCGGGCCCATGGGCACCCCGGGGACACCCCTTGCAGTCATCATCCTCGCCAGAGCTCGCGGAGGACGAGTCCGCCAGCCGGCCGCGGTGCGCGGCGCCGTCGGCTGGGGGCCCTCGGCCCTTGAGGTCCTGCACCAGCTCGGCCCTGTAGACTGGCTCCTGCTCGCCAGCCCCCAGGCGGCGTGGCTTCAGGCGGATCTTGGGGGGCGGCGGGGCGGCCCCGGGGGCCAGGGGCCGTGTCAGCTTCAGCTTGGGGATGGAGGCGGGGGCACCGGCGGCCAGCCGGTCCCTGGGAGGCTCGGGGTCCGGGCCTCCGGGCAAGGCCGGGGGTGGACAGAAGGGCTCCAGGGAGCCGTGCACGCGGGGGGGGATCTCCACCACCTCCCCGGTGCCCTGGGGCGTGCTGTAGGAGATCTTGATGGCCGGGCTCCGCGGCACCCCCGCCCGCGCCTCCTCCCGCCGCTCCCGCCTGCTCCTCTTGGCGGCGGTCGCGTCGCCTCCTCCGTCGGGGTCCTCGGGCTTGCGGGGCTCCCTGCGTGGCCGGGGAGCAGCGGGGGGCCCGGGGCTGGCCTCCGGGGGGCTCTGGGTGCTCTTGCACTTCTCACACAGCACTTGGCGCGGCCGCAGGCGGATGGGGCTCAGGGCCAGGCGGCCGGGGTCGCGGTTGCGGGACAGGCGCCGGCGGGTCCTCTTGACGCCCCGGGGCGGCGGCTGCGGCACCCACTGCCGGTAGGTGTTCCTCAGCCAGAGCGGGGGCGGGAAGGGGGCGCCTTCGAAGTAGGGTGGGAACGGGGGCAGGTTTCCGGCCGGCAGCGGCGGGACCAGGGGCGGGGGGGGCTCAGGGGGCCCGTCCCCACTGGCAGGCACCTGGGGGCCCGTCCCGGGGGCCATGGCCTCCGTGTCTCCCTCCGAGGGGGATGGGCCGTGGCAGCCGTTGACAGGGGTGTCCTGGGCCTGGGTCAGCGGAGCCAGCGGGGGCAAGCCGAAGAGGCCGGACCTGGTCGTGGGGAGACAGAAAGAGGTGGTCAGCACAGGGAGGACCCCCACGCCCAGCCCCCACGCGAGGGGCGGGGGCCCAGCAGGATCTCCCGGCTTTAACAGAGTCACGCCCCCCAGTACCCGCCCGGGGCAGCCCAGGTGCAGGCTGTGTGCTCTGAAATCAGGTGCTCAGCATCAAGCCCACGGGCTGACAGACACTGACCATCCAGGCCTCCGTTCCTGGAACAAGGGCAGCTCACAGCTGCAGACCCGGAGGCCCAGGAAGCTGGCAAATGGGGCCTCCGTTCCTGGACAGGCCTGGCCCAGCCTGTGGGGACCCAGCTGCTGTGTGGCCAGTGGCCCCTGCCCACAGGTCTCATCCGCTCACCCCCTCCTCCCTGAGGGCAACACTCCCAGAAGGAAGATCCCAATTGCGTCCCTAGGAGGACCTTCAGCCCCAGGAGAGCCCACGGGACCAGGTTCCCCCATGCAGAGTGTGTCTGGAGGCGGGGGCCACTCACGGCCAGGCCCAGTAAGCCCCGGGCGTGAGAGTCAGCCTGCTCCCCACTGAATGCTGCTTTCAGGCGAGGGTGGCCACCCCCCACAGGCCGCCCTGCCCACTATGACCTGGAAGGACCGCCCCTCCTGCCTGGTACCCCCGGCCCCTCCCCTCCGTCCTGCAGGTCCAGAGAAGGCAGGAGGCCGCCCTCCCGCAAGGATACACAGCTGAGGCCAAGCACGTGGCCAGCACCCCAGGGCTCCCCAGAATGGCGCGCGCTTGCTTCGAATGGCTTCAGGGCAGCACCCTTCCAGAGCGCTGGCCAGCCGGCCTGTGTGCTGGGGGCGTCTGAAGTCACATCTCATGAGGGAGCCGCTCCTGAAGCAGCCGAACACTGCTCCGAACCACGACAGCCGAGCCCAAACAGGCTGCACCTCCCCTGGCAGCGGCACAACCGCGGGCACACGCCGCTCCACTGGCAAGGCCGCTTAAGCTAAAAGCTGCTAGTTTTCATTTTCCAGCGCAGAACAGACTTTCAGACAAGAGTTTCGAATACTGCACCTCCGTCTCTCCCTCCCTTGTGTAATTCAATCACAGCAGAAAAGATAAGTGAGCTTTGCTGTTTCGCAGCTTCCAAGGGACTTCTGCTTCTACTGTTCCCCAGAAGAACCAAGGCTGGTGAGACCGACCGACCCCCCATGGCAGCTCCATCTGCACCAGGTGGCCCCGGCTCCTGCGGCTGGAAGGCTCCTCCCCGCCCCCCCCAGGGGGGGGTGCCCAGGGACGCAAGGAGGCTGGGAGCCGGGTGCAGGCCACTTGAGAAGCATGGACCACAGAGGCGGGCAAGAGGGCGTGCAACATTCTGAGGGCAGCAGCCAAAGGCCCACGGCCTTCCTGACGGTCCGTCCCGGGAGGGCACGTCTGCCATGGGAACACCGTCCAAGTTCTGTGGAATTCCCGATCGCCAGTAAACACCCAGCGCGTGCGCTGTGCTGAGTAGCTTCAGTCACGTTCAAGCCTTTGCAGCCCTGCGGCGCAACCCACCAGGCTCCTCTGTGCATGGGACTCTCAGGCCAGGTCACTGGAGTGCACTGCCGCTCCCGACGCCAGGGGATCTTCCCCTCTCAGGGACTGAACCTGGGTCTCTTACAACTCCTGAATTGGCAGGAGTGGTGGCTAGCGCCACCCAGGAATCACATCAAACTTTATCAAGTCTGAAAGTGAAGTTGCTCAGTCATGTCTGACTCTTTGTGACCCCATGGACTGTAGCCTGCCAGGCTTTTCCGTCCAAGGGATTCAAGGTTCACACTTCAATGCCCAGAGGGTCCAGCGAACCAGGGCCCCGGCCTCCTGTCCTCTGCTTGGCTACCAGGTTGCAGCCCATTCAGCCGGCTCACTGGTGGCCTGTGACTTGTGAGTGTGACTGAGGGAGGAGGGGTGAGGGGTGCAGAAAGAGAAAGGTGGGGAGACGGGGGAAGCAGGGCCAGCCAGGGGCAGCGTCCAGCCCGGGGCCAGCAGTGGGGACCTGGCCCCTCTGGGGCAGATTCTGCTTGGGGTGGTGGGCAGCCGTGGCGGTCTGGCAGTTGATCCCGCCCCCCACCCCGTCCCCCCAGCCCTAGCAGATCAAACCAGGAGGCCGTGGAGGCCATGAGCCCTGCCCTGGGGTGCAGACCCCCCGAGCGTGGGGCTGCGGCCCAAAGGCGGTGCCTCTCTCCAGACGGTGGGCGGCCGGGGACCGAGGCTGTGGCCGGCACGGCAGGCCCCGTGACTGGGGCACTTCCTTCCCAGAGCGGCCTCCCAGCCCCGGCCTCGGCCACACCCATGCCTGCCGGTGGGTAAACAGGGCCGGCAGGACCCTGGCTGCCCAGCCAGGGGCCATGGGCAAAGCCCCGTCTACAGCCCCGCGAGGTGTCCTGGTCACCATCTCAGCTCTTGGCTGGGACAGGCCAGGGGGCGGGCAGGGTCTGTGCTTGCCCCCCAGCTCAGCTGCCCCAGGGCGCAGAAATGGCTCCAGCCCAAGCCCCTCTCTCAGGGAAGGACCTCAGCAGCCTGCCCCCACAGGGCGCCTCCTGGACCCCGGGCACAAGGTGTGGCACCACTGAGGTTTGTGCATGACCGTGGGGCTGGGCCCCTGGCAAGGCCGGGCTACGCCCACGTGGGCCTGCACTCAGGGAAGGAGGTGCGGCTGGCCTGGCAGAGCCCCATGGCGACAGTGCAGGGCCTGGCAGAAGGTGGGGGCCCTGGGGCCAGAGACACGGTCTGCCAGGCCCTGGGGAAGGACCTGGGCCCCACTGTCTGCCCACGGCTGTGCTGAGGGTTGGAGCCTACTGGGCCCTCCAGGCAGCCGCCCCCGAGGTGGGGAGAAGGAGCTGGGAGGGGAGCCTGGGGGCTGAGGAGACCCACGGGCGGAGCAGGCCCCCCACACCCGCTTAGACCAGGAAGCCTGAGGGGGCCTGGAGCAAACCGCAGCCCCGAGGACGGACAGGGGGACAGAGCCAGGGTGAGAAAGTGGGAAGTTTGC
Source organism: Kobus ellipsiprymnus (assembly GCA_006410655.1). Lineage (NCBI taxonomy): Eukaryota > Metazoa > Chordata > Mammalia > Artiodactyla > Bovidae > Kobus > Kobus ellipsiprymnus. Next base: position 355,124 of record SJYR01002286.1, read on the forward strand.
ATGGGCGGCTTCGGCCGTGAGGCTCATCGGGGGTCAGATCCCAGAGCGGGGTAGTTCTGCCCCCAAGGGCACAGGAGACAGAGTGCCCAGGGTCCCCCACTGTCCAGGGAGGGCACAGCTGCCCGCGGGGGCACGGGGCCTGGCCGGCCGTCCTCGGTGCCACAGCAGTGGCCAGGCCTCCGCTCACCCTTGTCCTGGGCTTCACGTGTGCTTCCGGCTGAGCAACGCCCCCAGGGCCGCCCTGGTGGGCCCACGGCCAGGAGGAGCCGGCTGGGCAGCCTGCTGGAGCACGAGACCCCCCGCACGCCCACCGCGGCCTCCCCTCCGCAGGCCTGGGGCCCAGCAGCAGCCTCTGGGCCCAGCCTAGTTCCCCAGACCTTCCTGCCTCATCCTCCCATGGGGAGAGGCCACCCTGGCGTCCTGTGAAGAGATGGAAGACCTGGCTCCTGGAACAGAAGAGCCCCAGGGGCCCACCCCCGGGCCAGGGTCCAGGGTCGCCTCCTGCAGCGGACACCCTGTAGCGGACGCCCGTGTGGGCAGAGCCCGCAGCCCCGTGCCCCTAGGCGAGGCCCACCCTGCGGCCGGCTGAGTGCCCCAGCTCTGGTTCAGAAAACACTCAGCAGCTTCTCTCTCCCACAGGCCTGCCAGACAGATGGCCCTCCAGACAGACGGCCGGCCGCAGGGCTGGAGCCGGGGCAGGGGAGGGGCGGGCGCTGCGGGAAAGGCGGGCAGACAGCGCCAGGCTGCCCTGAGGTCCACCTCTGCTCAGGGGAGCCGGGAGACAGGAAGTGCAGCCTGGACTCCAGAGGGGCCCCCCAGGGCCACCCAAGGGGCCCTGCCCCCTCCCCCAGGGCCACCCAGGGGGCCCTGCCGCCCTCCCCCAGGGACACCTATGGGGCCCTGCCCCCTCCCCCAGGGACACACAGGGACCCTGCCCCCTCCCCCAGGCCCACACAGGGGGCCCTGCCCCTCCCTGAGGGCAGCAGACTAGGATCTCTGCCCAGCTGCTCCCAGGGTCTTGCATCCAGGGTTTTAGAACCATCAGCATCATCCCAGTGCGACTCAGCTGTGTCCCTCTCACCTCTCTGAGGGTGCCCCCAGAAGCCCAAGGCCAGCCCCTCTGTCCACCCCCCACCTGCCTTGGAGTGGCTCCAGAGATCAGCCATGCCGGCCTGGCCCCCCGGTGAGGCATCTGCCCGCTGGCTGCAGGTCAGGCTGGCCTGTGGTGCGCTGGGCACCCCTGCCCTCAGCTCCCCGAGGGCAGGGGAAGAGCCAGTGGGGCCTGGGCGGGTGTGCCCAGGGTTCAGCCAGGGCGGGGATTCTTGGCTGGTTCCCAGAGGCTGGGTCTCCAGAAGCCTCACCCGCCGCCCTGAGTGACTGAGTCAGTGAGTGACAGTCGCTCAGTCGTGTCTGGCTCTTGGCGCCCCCGAGGACTGGAGCCCACCAGGCTCCTCTGTCCATGGAATTCTCCAGGCAAGAGTACTGGAGTGGGCTGCCATCTCCTTCACCCCACCCCCCTGGGAGGGTCACAAAGGCCCACACCCAACCTTTCCAGCAGAGGGAACCAGGTGTCTGTGTGGTGATGGCCCGGGGGATTCACACTGGGAAGTTGAAGAAACCCCGGCTCACAGGTCAAGGCCAGGCCTGACAGGCAGCTGGCCCTCATGCCCCGCCTGGGGACCCCCTCTCAGAGCCTTCGCTGTCTCTGGGCCGCCCCCATGAGGTCCCTGAGCAGAGGCACACCCCCAAGTCGCCCGTGAAACAACGCCCACAGCCGCCTGGGCCCCGGCCTGGACACAGGAGCCCCGGCCGTGTGGCAGGAAACCTGGGCAGCCGGCCCGAGGCTTAGGCGGTCTCCTCGCGCGCTGACTGGGTGTGGACTCAAGAGTCCCCGAAGACCTGGCTTCAGCCCACACGGCAGCCAGGCAGCAGGTTCAAGGCTGGATGGGGGCACCGGGCACCAAGCGCCTCCCACCTGCTGGGACCTCGGCCTGGCCTCCGAGGACACACGTGTATTCGGCTCAGGGCCCACAGTGAGGGGCACCGCCTCCCAAGTGCCCTCAAATTAACACTGGTAGCTGGGCCCCCCGTGAGAACTGCCCGTCCCGGAGGATGCCCCGGGCTCTGCCCGCGTGCTCCAGCAAGGCTAACACACAGCAGTGAGCGGCCTGTGCCCCACGGGGGCACTGCGGGTGCAGTGGCCTGCTGCCCTGGCCTGAGCCCACACTAGCCCGCTGCTTGGGGACTGCAGGCCCTGGGAGGGGGGCGGTGCCTGCAATCCGAGCCCCCAGCTGCTCTCTCTGCCCGTCAGTACCCATGCCCCGGGAAGGGGCCTGGCTGGTTGGCCCTGCCCCCGTGGCGTGGGGGGGAGGGGGAGTGCTCCAAGGAAGGCAGGTGGGTGCTGGGGACCCTGAGGCCTGAGGCCAGGCCCCCTCTGCCTGGGACACCCAGCCCAGGCCTCTGGACCCTGCCTGACAAGCTGGCTGTAAACTTGAGCACTACAACTCATAATATTATGGGAGAAAACCGAGATCAGGATGAAACTGAAGGTGACCGCAGAGGAGAGGTGGGGTAGGCAGGGGCAGGGACAGCTTTGGGGCCAGGCTTCAGACAACCAGGGGGCTGGGAGAGGCCAGGTTAAGCCTCAGACTCTCTGTGGGGACTGGGGGCCCCACTCAAGCCAGAAAGGGGCGATGCCCAGCTGAGCTGTGCCCACCGAGCCCAGCCCCTGGCTCCGTGGGCGGCTCCGGTTACAGCCTCCTGTGGCCGTGGCAGGGCGGACGCCCACACGCCCTACAGCTGCCAGTTCCCATGCTGGGATCCCGCAGAGCCTGCTTCCTCGAGAGGGTGGGGAGCGGGTGGGGAGCCGTGCAGGTCTCTGAACCAGGGCACCCTCCGGCCGCAGGCCCGGAGCCCTGGCTGGAGGCAGAGAGCAAGGGCAGTGAGCCTGCAGCCTCCGCAGACACCCCCAGCCCGGAGTCCGCCCTGCAGCCTACTGGTTCAGAAAACACTCAGCAGCTTCTCTCTCCCACAGGCCTGCCAGACAGACGGCCCTCCAGACAGACGGCCGGCCGCAGGGCTGGAGCCGGGGCAGGGGAGGGGCGGGCGCTGCGGGAAAGGCGGGCAGACAGCGCCAGGCTGCCCTGAGGTCCACCTCTGCTCAGGGGAGCCGGGAGACAGGAAGTGCAGCCTGGACTCCAGAGGGGCCCCCCAGGGCCACCCAAGGGGCCCTGCCCCCTCCCCCAGGGCCACCCAGGGGGCCCTGCCGCCCTCCCCCAGGGACACCTATGGGGCCCTGCCCCCTCCCCCAGGGACACACAGGGACCCTGCCCCCTCCCCCAGGCCCACACAGGGGGCCCTGCCCCTCCCTGAGGGCAGCAGACTAGGATCTCTGCCCAGCTGCTCCCAGGGTCTTGCATCCAGGGTTTTAGAACCATCAGCATCATCCCAGTGCGACTCAGCTGTGTCCCTCTCACCTCTCTGAGGGTGCCCCCAGAAGCCCAAGGCCAGCCCCTCTGTCCACCCCCCACCTGCCTTGGAGTGGCTCCAGAGATCAGCCATGCCGGCCTGGCCCCCCGGTGAGGCATCTGCCCGCTGGCTGCAGGTCAGGCTGGCCTGTGGTGCGCTGGGCACCCCTGCCCTCAGCTCCCCGAGGGCAGGGGAAGAGCCAGTGGGGCCTGGGCGGGTGTGCCCAGGGTTCAGCCAGGGCGGGGATTCTTGGCTGGTTCCCAGAGGCTGGGTCTCCAGAAGCCTCACCCGCCGCCCTGAGTGACTGAGTCAGTGAGTGACAGTCGCTCAGTCGTGTCTGGCTCTTGGCGCCCCCGAGGACTGGAGCCCACCAGGCTCCTCTGTCCATGGAATTCTCCAGGCAAGAGTACTGGAGTGGGCTGCCATCTCCTTCACCCCACCCCCCTGGGAGGGTCACAAAGGCCCACACCCAACCTTTCCAGCAGAGGGAACCAGGAGTCTGCGTGGTGATGGCCCGGGGGATTCACACTGGGAAGTTGAAGAAACCCCGGCTCACAGGTCAAGGCCAGGCCTGACAGGCAGCTGGCCCTCACGCCCCGCCTGGGGACCCCCTCTCAGAGCCTTCGCTGTCTCTGGGCCGCCCCCATGAGGTCCCTGAGCAGAGGCACACCCCCAAGTCGCCCGTGAAACAACGCCCACAGCCGCCTGGGCCCCGGCCTGGACACAGGAGCCCCGGCCGTGTGGCAGGAAACCTGGGCAGCCGGCCCGAGGCTTAGGCGGTCTCCTCGCGCGCTGACTGGGTGTGGACTCAAGAGTCCCCGAAGACCTGGCTTCAGCCCACACGGCAGCCAGGCAGCAGGTTCAAGGCTGGATGGGGGCACCGGGCACCAAGCGCCTCCCACCTGCTGGGACCTCGGCCTGGCCTCCGAGGACACACGTGTATTCGGCTCAGGGCCCACAGTGAGGGGCACCGCCTCCCAAGTGCCCTCAAATTAACACTGGTAGCTGGGCCCCCCGTGAGAACTGCCCGTCCCGGAGGATGCCCCGGGCTCTGCCCGCGTGCTCCAGCAAGGCTAACACACAGCAGTGAGCGGCCTGTGCCCCACGGGGGCACCGCGGGTGCAGTGGCCTGCTGCCCTGGCCTGAGCCCACACTAGCCCGCTGCTTGGGGACTGCAGGCCCTGGGAGGGGGGCGGTGCCTGCAATCCGAGCCCCCAGCTGCTCTCTCTGCCCGTCAGTACCCATGCCCCGGGAAGGGGCCTGGCTGGTTGGCCCTGCCCCCGTGGCGTGGGGGGGAGGGGGAGTGCTCCAAGGAAGGCAGGTGGGTGCTGGGGACCCTGAGGCCTGAGGCCAGGCCCCCTCTGCCTGGGACACCCAGCCCAGGCCTCTGGACCCTGCCTGACAAGCTGGCTGTAAACTTGAGCACTACAACTCATAATATTATGGGAGAAAACCGAGATCAGGATGAAACTGAAGGTGACCGCAGAGGAGAGGTGGGGTAGGCAGGGGCAGGGACAGCTTTGGGGCCAGGCTTCAGACAACCAGGGGGCTGGGAGAGGCCAGGTTAAGCCTCAGACTCTCTGTGGGGACTGGGGGCCCCACTCAAGCCAGAAAGGGGCGATGCCCAGCTGAGCTGTGCCCACCGAGCCCAGCCCCTGGCTCCGTGGGCGGCTCCGGTTACAGCCTCCTGTGGCCGTGGCAGGGCGGACGCCCACACGCCCTACAGCTGCCAGTTCCCATGCTGGGATCCCGCAGAGCCTGCTTCCTCGAGAGGGTGGGGAGCGGGTGGGGAGCCGTGCAGGTCTCTGAACCAGGGCACCCTCCGGCCGCAGGCCCGGAGCCCTGGCTGGAGGCAGAGAGCAAGGGCAGTGAGCCTGCAGCCTCCGCAGACACCCCCAGCCCGGAGTCCGCCCTGCAGCCTCCTGTGTCCTGAGTCAGGGAGCCCAGAAAATGGGGGGGGGGGGGCGCCGCTCCTGCAAGCGTCCGCTGCCGAGAGGAAAGGCCCGGCAGGGCTGTGCAGGAAGGCTGGAGTGCGGCCTGCCTGACAGGGAAGTGCCGGCCACCGGCGGCAGGGGACCTTGGCCACCCCAGGGCGCGGGCTAGGCCCTCCCGAGGGGCTGTGCCTGCAGCCTGCGGGGGTCACTGGGTCCCACCAAGCGCTCTCTGCAGTAGCTGGCTCCGAGAAGGGTGACAAGTCACCTGGGAGGCCATATGTGAAATCACATGACTTGTACATAAATGGCTCTGGCACATCTAATGAGGAGATAATGCCAGCAGGGTGAGTGTCGAAAGGTGACGGTCCTCCCGTCACATCTACGCGGCGGGCACAGACCCGGCCTGCACCGAGAAGCGAAGCTGGGCCTCTGCAGAGGGGAGGTGGTTTAGGATAAGGCCCAGCCCGAGCCTCGAGACATTAGCGCCTGATTAATGCCTAATCATTTATCTGCGCGACAGCTCTGCCATGTGACACTGTATCCAGGAGACTTTCCCGCTGCGGAGCTCCCTGCCGCCGGCGCACAGGTGCCTCTCGCGTGGACTTGCCCCAGGCCTGCCCGGGGACCCCCTCCATCAGTGGCGCCCGGCTCCCCAGGGGCGCCCCTCGCAGCTCTGCAGCTTGTCTCTTTCCATTCCTGCTCCGCCTGGGGGCTCCGCAACCCCGAACAGTGTTCTCAAATCCTGCCGCCGGACACACTGTCCTCACCTCAGCCCCGACTGCGCCCGGGAGCCGGAAGAGGGCATTTCAGGGCCCGCGGAACCCCCTCTTGTGAGTAACCCCCAGGCAAGTGCGGCAGCGCACGGGAGCCCCCCCAACACACACCGAGGGATGACAATTCTGAACAGAGCCGAATTCAACAGTGCGTCTGAACAAAGAAAAGTGCGTTAATTATGGCAGACGTGCGGAGTTAGGAGCCCGGCATCGCGGCGCTGGCGCGGGGGCTCGGGATCCACGCGCCGCGCCCGGGCTCCAGCCCGGCGTCTCCCGCTGTCCCCCGCCCGGCCGCGCGACCCCCCGCCCGAAAACTCGCGACGACTTTGAGAACCACTTTTGCCCCCCGAGAGGCGGCCGCGCTCGCGCACCCCGAAACTGGGGCTGGGGAAAACGAAAGCGCGCGGGCGCCACGCCGCCCCGCCCCGGAGCGGGCCCCGGCCTGGGGCCAGCGCGGGGGGAGGGGGAGGTGTCCCGAGGGGAATCCGGGGGCGTCCCGGGCTCGCGCCCCCGCCCCCGCTCACTTTTTTGTGCAGTCCAGCAAGATCCCGGCGAAGCTGCGCTCGCCGCAGCTCGCGGTGACCAGCAGCGCGCCGTTGACGACCTGCTCCACCCGCACGGGCAGCCGGCAGCCGGCCCGCGGCTCCATGCTCCGCGTCCCGGCCCGGCCCCCGCCCCGCGCCGGGTCAGCCCCGCGCGTGACGCCGCCCGCCGGCCGCCTGACGTCACAAAGCTCCGCTCGGGGCGGCCTCCGCGAGCGGGCCGGGGGCGCGGGGAGGGGCGCGCGGGGCACCGGCACCCTTGGACGCGCGCCGGGCCGTGCGGCCTCCACACCCGGCGCGGAGACGCACTGCGGAGCCCCACCGAGGGGGCAGAATGGGCCGGGATGGGGCAGGGCCGCGCTCCACCCCCGGCGACGCCGGCCGCGAGCGTGAGCCGAGAGGACCTGAGAGCCGGCGCCGGGAGAACGCCCGGGCCCCGGCCCCAGGGACCTCTCCTCGGCGGCCGGGATCGACCAGGGGCGCCTGCCCCTCTCTGCCCCACGGTGTCGCCCCCTCTCCTCGCCCCGGCCCTCCCTTCTCGAGTAGGTTTTTTCCTCAGATTATCCCTAACCCTCTCCCCAATACCCTCCAGCAGGACTGTGATGGGATAGGACAACTCTGCCCCTGTCTCTTATACACATCTCGCGCGGCCTCCACACCCGGCGCGGGGACGCACTGCGGAGCCCCACCGAGGGGGCAGGATGGGCCGGGATGGGGCCGGGCCGCGCTCCACCCCCGGCGACGCCGGCCGCGAGCGCCAGCCGAGCAGACCTGCGAGCCGGCGCCGGGGGAACGCCCGGGCCCCGGCCCCAGGGACCCCTCCTCGGCGGCCGGGATTGCCCAGGGGCGCCTGCCCGTCTCGGCCCCACGGTGTCGCCCCCTCTCCTCCCCTCGGCTCTCCGTTCTCGAGTCCCCGGCTTCCCCACCTTCGGGTCTGGCGCTCGGGTAGCCACCCGGGCACCGCGGGGAGGAAGTCTCGGCGGCGCAAGCAGGAAGCCCGGCGGGCCGGCGCGAGGAGGCGCGGGGCACCGAGGGGACACGGCGGCCGCCGCAGCCGCCAGGGGGGCACTTGACGACCCCCGTGTGCTCGGCGCCTCCCCGGGTGACGGGAGCCCGCGCGCTCGGCCCCAGGTTGCCTGCCGCGGGCTGAGGCAGGGTGATCTGCCCTCAAGTCTAAGTCGCATGGCCGCGGGGAGCAGGTTCTGTGCGACCCCCGGTGCGGCCAGGGCGCCACGCGGCCTGGTCACAATGGGAAGGTCAGCCTTCCCGAGCGAGAGCGCGGCTCGCCGGCGCGCCAGCCCGGCCGCGGGTGGGGGGATTGGGGGTGCGGCGCGGAGCGGACGCGGGACCCCCGCCCGGGCCCCGCTCCGGCGAACCTTCAGCCCTGGTGCCCGTTCTCGACTTTGCCGAGCACTTGAGCGTCCCGCACGCGGCTCGGGCCCCCGGGCCGCCCCCAGGGCCCAGTCTGTTGCAGTGACCTTGCCCCGAGCGCCGCGCGGCCCGGCCCGGTTCCCTAAGCCGGGATCGCGGCGCTCGACTGGGCACCCGCGACCGGCGGGCGGCCGGTTGTCCTGACGACCCGGACGCCGCCTCTGGCCGGCCCCGCCCCTCCGAGGCGGCCAGGGCCCGCCAGGCTCGGACCTGCGCCACCCCCGGCGCCGCCGCGGACAGTGGGGCCGCCGCGGCGCCGCTCGGCTTCGCCCTCGGGCGGCATCGCTGCGCGGGGAGCCGGCTGGGAGTTCGACCTCGCAGCCCCACACCGCCCTGCGAGGCCAGGGCCCGCCAGGCTCGGACCTGCGCCACCCCCGGCGCCGCCGCGGACAGTGGGGCCGCCGCGGCGCCGCTCGGCTTCGCCCTCGGGCGGCATCGCTGCGCGGGGAGCCGGCTGGGAGTTCGACCTCGCAGCCCCACACCGCCCTGCGTTGTACGGGCTGGGAATCGAGGCCCGGGAACTAGAGTCCGGCGCCAAGCATCCTCGCGGTGGTCTGAGGCTTGGGTTCCCAGAGACGACTGCCTGCCCCTTCCTCGCCCAAGAGGCCTCGGGCAGTGCCCACCGCGGCCCCCTCCTCGTGACTGCTCTCCGCACCCCCGGCTTCTGGAGCCTGCTCTCTCCAGAGCTGAGCATGGTTGCTTTGGAGCAGGAAGGCCAGGCAACAGGGACCCCTGCTGGCCCTCGGAGGGGGCCTGACCAGAGGCTGCCAGCTGGCTCAGCACAGGCGCCAGAGTGCTGGAGACGCCTGCTGGGCGTTGCCCTTCCCCGGGCACCAGGGACACAGCACCAGGAACTGGGCAGTGCTGGTAAGCATGGTTGCTTTGGAGCAGGAAGGCCAGGCAACAGGGACCCCTGCTGGCCCTCGGAGGGGGCCTGACCAGAGGCTGCCAGCTGGCTCAGCACAGGCGCCAGAGTGCTGGAGACGCCTGCTGGGCGTTGCCCTTCCCCGGGCACCAGGGACACAGCACCAGGAACTGGGCAGTGCTGGTGTGAGTCAGCTCCGAGCCGGCGGGGGGCACCCCCTGATGGGAGCAAGCCAGTGTGTGCGCAGATGGGGGTGTCCAGAGATAAAGCCCCAGCAGGCCTCCCCCTGGTGGAGAAGGGGCCCCGAGCCTGCTGCAGGGCTGGAGCGCTGGGTGTGCGGGTGCACAGGCGGGAGCCTCTGAGAGGGGCCCGGGGTTGGGGTGAGGAAGGGGGCTTCTGGGGTAACTCCCAGGTGTCAGCAGGAGCAGCCATTTGGGGTGGAGAGGCAGGTACACCCGAGAATGAGCTGGGCTTTGGGGGGAGCGATGGGGCAGTGGTATGTGTTGGGGCGCACCAGGGGGTGCCAAGGACCACGCCGGAGCTCCCAATTTCGAGGGGGCAGTGTCGCGGAGCTGAGAGGGGACAGGACCTGAGAGAAGGGTGGCCCGCCCTGCTTCCTCTCGGCCTGGGACCCAACCTGTCCGCGTGCCAGGTATTTTTAAGTGAGCGTGGAAGCCATTTTTAAAAACACTGTCTCCACAAGGTAGGATAGTGAAAGGAGAGTCAGCTGACTGGCAAATCGATTTGCATTTTAAAGGGTCTCTGTTCAGGACCTCATGGGGCAGATCCGCCCCGCCCACAAGCTCTCTACAGGCTCCCTGGCTGCTTCCTGGTCTAAACTCCCAGGTGTCAGCAGGAGCAGCCATTTGGGGTGGAGAGGCAGGTACACCCGAGAATGAGCTGGGCTTTGGGGGGAGCGATGGGGCAGTGGTATGTGTTGGGGCGCACCAGGGGGTGCCAAGGACCACGCCGGAGCTCCCAATTTCGAGGGGGCAGTGTCGCGGAGCTGAGAGGGGACAGGACCTGAGAGAAGGGTGGCCCGCCCTGCTTCCTCTCGGCCTGGGACCCAACCTGTCCGCGTGCCAGGTATTTTTAAGTGAGCGTGGAAGCCATTTTTAAAAACACTGTCTCCACAAGGTAGGATAGTGAAAGGAGAGTCAGCTGACTGGCAAATCGATTTGCATTTTAAAGGGTCTCTGTTCAGGACCTCATGGGGCAGATCCGCCCCGCCCACAAGCTCTCTACAGGCTCCCTGGCTGCTTCCTGGTCTTTGGAAGGCCTGGGGAATTTTCTGATACCCTGGCTAAAATGCGGAGTCCTTCAGAGCGGGCTGATCAACCCCGGGGTCTCCAGGCCACCACCTCCTCCTCACCTGCGTCCCCTCCTCCAGGCCCCCTCCTGGACTGCCCGGTGCTGAAGGCCCCTTGGGGCTGGGAGGAGCTTCCGAGTGGCTCTGACCCAGGGAAGCTGGGCCAGAAGCCTCTCCCTAGGTCTCCGGACTTTGCCCTAAAGCTGTCACTCCTTGGTTGTGGGCACACAGCCACTGCCAGGCCTGCCCGGCACCCGGCCCTTGGCCTGGTCTGCCCCGGGTGCCAGGAGAATGACCCAGGCTGGCTGGCCTGGCCCGATGGGTAGGGAGGTGGCCTGCAGGGGGCAGAAGATGGTCCAGCACCCACTAGGGTGGAGTCGGGTGACCGCAGGCTGGTGGGAGGAGGGCCGCAGAGGTGTTCCGGGCAGTGGCTGCTTTCGGTGTCAGCCTCCCCCGAGGTCCTGCACTGGTCCTTGGACGAGCCCAGGACCCACCGAGTGGCAGCCTGCCCCCTCACTCCCTGACCACCTGCCAGTGCCCCCATCTCTCAGGGTGACCCTCCGGCCTTTACCCGCAGGAGATCCCCTGTGCGCCGTGGGACATAACTGCACCTTTGTCGTCCTGTCTCTCCCATGAGGTGGGAGACTCCCTGAGGCCTCCCTGAGCTCGGAAGGAATGGCCTGTTGTGGGTTTGCCGGGCCAGGTGGCTGGTGCCCCGCCCTGCCCCCCCAACCCCACCTCACGCCCGGGCCTCCTCCCACTTGCTTACTGAAGCTCCCCTGGGCTGCCTGGCAGGCACGCCTCCTGCAGCCCAGCCCCAAAGCCAAGTGCTTCTGAGGTGGAGCCAGGGTGGCTGGTCACAGGAGGACCTCAGGCCAGAGCAATGGGTCCGCAGAGCCAGTGCCCGGAGTGCCAGGGTGTGAGAGCCGGGAGGGGCCTGGACACTGCTGGTGTGACTCAGTCCTGGCAGTCAGTGGCTGGGAGGAGGAGACTAGGGCCGGTGAGGGTGCTGACTTCACCAAGCACCCGCTGGCCACCCGCCGGCCCACGGCCAGAGCACAACCTCGCGGCTGTCGTTGTCGTCGTCTTCTTCCCTGTGGGTCGCAAAACCCGCTGGAAAGTTATCCTGGTCTGTTCCAGCCTGGAAGCCCTGGGTCTGTAAGACTGACTTCTTTCCATCTGCCAGCCTGGAGGGTCGGGCCTGGAGCCTCAAGCCCACTCTGTGGACGATGAGGGTGATGATCATCTCACAGGCCTGGCTGCGAACAAACTCCACTGGAGGGTCTACAGAGCTGGTTAGGAGCATGAACTTGGGCCTGATGGCTGGGATCCTGCTGTGCAACCTTGGGGAGTCTGCCTAAACCCCTGTGCCTCGGTGTCTTCATTTGGAATGTGGGAGCCCTACAAGATGGGCTTGCTGTAGAGATTAAAGAAGTTATTATTATACGTGATGTACTTAGCACAGCACCAGCCCCTAGTAACGTGTATAAGAGTTATCTGCTATCATCCTCTTCACCACCACCATCACCACCACCATCTCCACCATCACCAACACCATCACCACCAGCATCACCATCTCCACCACCATCTCCACCATCACCAACACCATCACCACCACCACCACCATCACCACCAGCATCACCATCTCCACCACCACCATCACCACCGCCATCACCATCGTCACCACCATCTCCACCATCACCAGCACCAGCAGTACGTCCTGTAGCTGGGTTGGCTCCTGTGTATCATCCAACCCCACCATTGGTATTGAGCCTGGTCCGGTGGAGATGCTGAAGGGCCCTGGCAGGGGGTCTGGTCCCACCTAGAGGCCTTTCCTATAACCCACCTGCCCTGTAACCTGGCCCCTCTGCACCTGGGCCCACATGCCCACAGAGGCCTGAGAACGCAGTTGCCCCTGGCCCCCGACCCCAACCCAGCACAGGGCTGGGGGCACGGGGGGCAAGGGAGGGGGCACAGGACGTGGGGCCCAGGGCAGGGGTGGGGCAGAGTTTGGAAAGGCCCAGAGTTTCTTCCTACTGCTGGGCTCTCAGCCCTCCCAGAGAAGGAATGGAGGCTGATGGTTTTGTGCGAGGTGGGTTGAGCGGTTCTTCCCTGAGCCCTGCTCTGTGAGGGGCTCAGGCTGCCTGGAGACCATCACCAGCCATTCCTAGCCTGAGGGAACACTGCCCTGGGATATGCAAGCAGGAAACAGCAACTGAAGCCCCGAGCCCAGGACTGCTCATCCCTCCAGAGCAGCGGGCTCCCTGCCCTGCGGGAGCCCTTAGGCCCTTAGGCCAGAGAAAGGCCCCCAACAGGCACGGTGTCCCCGAGTTAGGATATGTGTCTGCACCCCACCTTGGGACGCCGGTGAGCACCCGGGACTTCACTGCGTCCACAGGGCCCGGAGCGCAGGTCCTGGCCACACCCACACACCACGGCCCTCGGAGCCAGGCCGCGGGATGGCGCCCCTGGGCCTGCCGGTGGACAGTGCAAGGCGAGCGAAAGGCGCGTCCGCGGGCTTGACCAGGGTCCTGGGAAGAAGAAGGGGCCAGACCCGCCCCTTTCGGTGCTCCTTTCGGACCCTTCACTCGGGAGTCTCGCAGCTCCTGGACTGTGTACCAGCTGGGCCCCACCCCGGCCAGCGGCTGCGCTCTGGGCGAGGCAGGACCCAGCTGGCGCCACCTGCAGGGGACCTCGCAGCAGGCCCAGACCAGGCCGCCCAGCGGTCCCGATCGCACCCCTGGCCAGGCCCCTGGCCAGGCCGCCGCGGCCCGGATCGCCCGAGGTGGACACACCCGGCCAGCCCCGCCCCGCCCCCTGCGCCCGGGTTCCGCCTTCTCCGCGGGATGCTCCTCCCCCCACCTGCCCGGGCCGGCCGGCTGGCGCGAGACACGCGCGGTCAGGCGTGCCGGGGGTGCACTGCGGGTGAGGAACGAGCGGACACCAGCCCGGGGCGGGCGGGCCAAGGGAAAGAGGGACGGAGGGGGTCCCCCACCTGGACACCCCGATGACACGGCGGGTGGCGCCCCGCCCGCACACGCTCTGAATCCCGGGAGCAGGCCGCTCCCAGCAGCCCAGCCCCTTCCAGGCAGTGAGAGCTGCTGTCCCAGCGGGTCTTGGGGAGCCAGGCGTGCTCTGGTAGAAGCAGAATGAACACATGACGGCCATGAGGCGCCTGGGGAGGGGCCTCCCCCTGGCTCCCAGCCTCAGCCCAGGCCAACCTGCCTGCCTGCCTCCCCGAGTCAGATGTAGACCGCCCACCCCAACCCCCCCGCTGCCCCCAGCGCGCCTGAGGGCAGCGGTGGGGACAGCCGGCCAGAGTCTGGGGGCCGCTGCTCACGTCCCGGGGGCGGGCCTGGTCTAACCCTGCCCCCCTCCCGCCGAGAGGCCCAGAAGGAACCAAGGCCACGGAAGTGCCAGGAAATGGGGCGGGGCTGCAGGAGGGAGGGGCGAGGGTCCACAGCGCGGCCCGGAAGGTCAGGGGGGCCAGCCTGCCCCACCTCGGGGAGCCAGCTTCTGGCCAGCTGACGCAGGAGCCCCTGCCAGCAAGCTCGGCGGAGGAAGAGGTGGCCCAGCAGGCGCCCACGTCAGACCCTCCAGGGCTCGACAGTGAAGGACCCCCCAACCCCCCTGGGGAATTTCCGTCAGTGACCCAGTGGGGAGGACACTGTGCTGAGATGCAAATGACAAGCGTCTCCCGGCAGTGAGCACAGAGTCGGGAAAGAAGAGACCACAGCTGGGGGCAGAATCCATGGGCAGCAAGGGCTTGGAGGCAGAAGGGCCAGGAGAGGCAAATGCCAGTGCTGATCTGGGGAGACTGGCACCCATGGCCAGGGAACCCCTGGCTCCAGACAGAGCTGGTGGTGTAGCCCCCGGAGAAGACAGCCCCACGCAGGACCCCGGGACACAGGCTCTGCCTCTGCAGGCGGGGTGCCGAGGTCGGCTCATTGCATCAACATCCAGGCCGGGGGCAGCCCCCTCGGGCGGCCATCGCCTGCCCGGGTCAGAGGGTGGGCTCGGTGGGGACGTGCCCACCACCCCCACAAGAGCAGAGGCGGGAAGAAGGCCACCAACAGGGGCAGGAGGGGCTGGAACCGAGACCCGGAGGTGAGGCAGACATGGCGGGGAGCCGTGGGCCCATCTGGACTTTGTGTGTCCACGCAGATGTCTGCCAGCTGGGCCGTGGCCCTGACACGCCAGAGGCCCTCCTTCACTGGCCTCTCCTGGGCAGAGCCCAGAGGCCTGCAGAAGGGGAGCACAGGGCCCCGCACAGCAGAGGGCTGGGCGGCCTGCGATGGTCCATGCAGGGCACACGGGATGCGTGCTGTGCCGGTTTGTGGCCCGAGCCTCGGGGAGGCCTGGGGGCCTCTGCTCTGCACCTGTGAGCCCCAAGAAGCCTGAAGAGGGCCAGGCACCTGCCACAGAGGCCGCGTAGGGGACCACGCCTGTGGAGCGTGCTGGGGAGATGGGTAGTGACGAGGGAACTGGCCCGAGGAGGCCCGGTGACCCAGGAGCAGCCACACACGCTTGTTCCACAGACAATGAGCTGCCCGCCCCCCACCACCATCCATGGCCACTGTAGGCTGCCACGGGGTCTCCCGGCCGCGGCACGACCAGATCCTCCAGTGCCACCTGGAAATCAAACCCCACACAGCTCAACCTTCGTAAAAAAATCACTCTGCTGTAAGAATGACTTAGAAACAGCATAAAAGTCAGACTGTCAGACGGTGGGTTGCTTTTTTAAATAATAGAACAACTCAGCATTAGCAAGTTCAATATAATCATATAGTATTGTTTAACTGTGGAATTAGAAAAATGATAGAGATGCAGAAATAGACACAGACATAGAGAACAAATATGCGGATACCAAGGGAGAAGGGTGGCAGGATGAACTGGGAAATTGGGATTGACATACATACACTACTCAGTATAAAATATTGAAGCTCCAATACTTTGGTTAGAACTGGACATGGATCAACAGACTGGTTCCAAATCGGGAAAGGAGTACATCAAAGTTGTATATTGTCACTCTGCTTATTTAACTCATATGCAGAGCACATCATGTGAAATTCTGGGCTGGATGAAGCACAAGCTGGAATCAAGATTGCCGGGAGAAATATCACTAACCTCAGACATGCAGATGACACCACCCTAAAGGCAGAAAGCGAAGAGGAACTAAGGAGCCTCTTGATAAAAGCGAAAAAGGAGAGTGAAAAAGCTGTCTTAAAACTCAACATTCAAAAAACTAACATCATGGCATCTGATCCCATTTAGTTCAGTTCAGTTCAGTCCAGTCGCTCAGTCGTGTCCAACTCTTTGCGAACCCATGAATCGCAGCACGCCAGGCCTCCCTGTCCATCACCAACTCCTGGAGTTCACTCAAACTCACGTCCATCGAGTCAGTGATGCCATCCAGCCTTCTCATCCTCTGTCGTCCCCTTCTCCTCCTGCCCCCAATCCCTCCCAGCATCACAGTCTTTTCCAATGAGTCAACTCTTCTTATGAGGTGGCCAAAGTACTGGAGTTTCAGCTTTAGCATCATTCCTTTCAAAGAACACTCAGGACCGATCTTTAGAATGGACTGGTTGGATCTCCTTGCAGTCCAAGGGACTCTCAAGAGTCTTCTCCAACACCACAGTTCAAAAGCATCAATTCTTCGGCGCTCAGCTTTCTTCACAGTCCAACTCTCACATCCATACATGACCACTGGAAAAACCATAGCCTTGACTAGATGGACCTTTGTTGGCAAAGTAATGTCTCTGCTTTTCAATATGCTATCTAGGTTGGTCATAACTTTCCTTCCAAGGAGTGAGTGTCTTTAAATTTCATGGCTGCGGTCACCATCTGCAGTGATTTTGGAGCCCCCCAAAATAAAGTCT
>SJYR01002286.1:460143-471450 GCA_006410655.1 Kobus ellipsiprymnus
GGGAAGGCGGCAGGGCCTTGGCTGGGAACCCGAGGCTGCAGATGGAAAGCTGTGGGCAGACGAGCGTTTTCCAGCCCCTGAGCCGAGATACCCATCTCGCCATGTGCGGGCCTCGACCTCTAGCCAGGCCCTCCCTGTGTCTCCAGCCGTCAGGACCGTCTCCTTTTCCCTCCAGGGGCTGGCTGCCTGCACACAGCCCAGGGCCCGCTGCTGCCGCCTGGGTGCAGATCCTGCTCTGATCACGTGTGCCGCCAGGCCCGCTCTCAGGGGTCGGGGCTGGGCTGCTGTGGATGCAGGCCTGGGGGGCTGCCCGCTCCCATGGTGCCTGGCTCTGTCCCTCTCCCGGCGGTCTGCACCCTGGCCCAGATTCTCTTCCTGGAGGACCCAATGCCGTCTCCCAGAATTGGCCCCCAGCATGCAGGAGGCACACTCCCCAGAATCCAGACTCACGTTTGCTGGGGTCTCCCACCGTGCTGAGGAGGACGAGGTGCCCAGAAGGTGGGCGGGGTCGTGTCAGGACAGGGGTTGGTGTGCTTTGCTTGGCAGACCGGCCTTGGGGCTGGGGGTTCGGTTTGGGCTCCTCCTCTCCTCCCCTGCCCCCACCCACCAGCTAAGCCGGGGCACCCCTCCCAGCACCTGGGGCCTTGGTGCCCTCCTGTCTGTTTGCACGGCTGGTCTGCGGGCCCTGGGCAGCTTTCACGGCTGGTGAGGGGCCCGGAGTCCTGTCCTGCTGGTGATGCTGGTACTGGGTGAACCTGGCTGATGGAGGCAGCCAGAGGTGGGCCTTGGGCTGCAGGACCCCCTGGTGGCCCGGGGGCAGCACCGCTGCCCAGCCTCAGCAAGTGGAGAGCCTGTCCGCCCCGGCGACCTCCCTGCGGCTCCAGGAGCTGGGCCAAGCGGTGGAGACACTGTATCGATCCGACTGTCAGCTTAATCACTAATTCATGACAATTCCGGAGACGCTGCTGTCAGGAATGGGACTGGAGCCAGGATAGAGGGGGGCCTCTGCAAGGGTCCCCGAGGCCCCCGGGTGGGCAGTGTGGCCTTGGCCACCTGCTGGTCCCCCATCCACGCGGCCCCCCGCCTCCGGACCCCAGGGGCAGACTGTTCCGGAGCCTGGCCCCCAGAGGCCTGCACTCTGCCTCCTGGCAGCTGCCACATCCTGGCGTGTCTGCTTCTCAGAGGGACAGGGTGAGGGCATGCCCCTGCCCTCCGGCTGGGCGCCGGGCTGCCGGGAGAGACGCAGTGGGGGAAGGCACGGGGCACTGGGTGCCCCGCCCCCGCCGGACGGGCTGGGGGGCACGGGTGGACACTGACCCCCAGAGCGGGCAACGAGTGCTCCGAGGGGCCTGCAGGGGCTTCCGGGAGAAGGGCCTGAGGGTACAGGTAGGCAGGGCCCCTTGGGTGCAGATGGAGGGACGCACCGGCCCTGTTGGGGGGTTGCCGGGAAGATGACCCCTGACGAGGGGCAGAGCCAGGGAGGGGTGCTTGGGCACAGAGGAGGCCTGTCCCCCGTCCAGGGGCCTGCCGCCCGTGCCACCCGGGGCAGGACAGTGGAGGGGGTGGGGGTGCTGACGGGCCCTCCCCCTCCGGTGGGCGGTGCATGTGGTGCTTGGCGGTTGCCCGGTGCCCAGGAGCGGCCTGAGGGTGCCCTCCCTGCTGCTCGGGAACCTGGCGCGCTGGCCAGAGCGCACATGATTCCCTGTTTTCTGCCTTTCACCTTCTCGTCCAGGGGTTTCTAGACGTCCTCGGGGCCCAAGGAAGCCCCTGGTCACAAGGCCTTCTGCCAGGTGGGGCGGGCAGCGGAGAACCGAATCCTTCTCATCCTGGGTCTCTCAGATACGCTCAGGGATGCCTCCCCCACATCCTGTTGCTCTGAGGAGTAAACACGATGCTGACCGTGGGGCCCCTGCGGACAGCCTGCTCTGGCCCCTGGGTCTCGGTTCCCGCAGACCTTCAGCCTTGGAGGACAAGCGGTGATGAGCAGGTCAGGGCCTCGGCATGTCCATGAGGTGCCCATCTGCTGACCAGGCCCCTGTGCGTGCCCGTGTCCATCACACAGGAGGGCTGGCTTGGCACCCTGGGAGGCAGGGTGGACGCCCCGGGAGGCAGGGAGGCGGGGTGGGTGTCCTGAGAGACAGGGTGGCGCCCTGGGAGGCTGGTCGGGCACCCTGGGAGGCAGGGAGGCGCCCCGGGAGGCAGGGAGGTGCCCAGGAGGCAGGGAGGCGCCCTGGGAGGCTGGTCGGACACCCTGGGAGGCAGGGAGGCTGGTCGGGCACCCCGAGAGGCAGGGAGGCGCCCCGGGAGGCGGGGTAGGCTGGGCCTGGGTGCATGGCCAGGCGGGAACCGCTCTGTGGCCACACAGCTCTGCGGGCCTCGGAAGCGTCGAGTGATTTTCTCTGATGGGTTTTCTGGGTCAGTTCAGTCGCCGTGGGTGTGAGTGTCCACAACACGTGACATGTGGTTTGTGACCACCCTTTCCATGTGATCCCTGCTTTGGGGAGGATTCTCTCGAGGCCAAGAATGCTCTGAGGGCCTAGGTGCCCAGGGGAGGTGGGCTGGCCTGGATTCCGGCTCCAGCCTGGGCCGGGCCTGCCCCCCGGACGCAGCTGCCACGCTGTCTCGGACTGCGGGAGGCAGGGCGTGGGGGCGGGGGTCATGAGCCGGGCTGCCCCTCCAGGCCTCTGGGGAGCTTCCACCCCCGGGCTCCAGCGTCCTTGCTGGTAGCCATGGCGGTGACTCACGACTCAGCCGTCTATTTTTACTCTGCCTTGCTCTCCTCGCTGGAGGCAGCTTTGTCTGTTTTAAGAAAAGCCCCTGTCTGTGGGAGCAGTGCTGTCTGCACCTGGAATCTCAGGCGACCCTGCGCGCTCTGTCCAAGGCCTCGGCCCCGGGGGGTGGGCGCTGACCCGGGTGCTGAACCCTGACGGCGGTCGGCGCCAGGGCGTCCCCCTCTCATGGGAAAAGAAAGCTGCACCAGGCGTGCACAAAGCACTGATGTTTTATTGGAAAAAGTGTTCAGACGTTACTGGCCTTCTTGCTTCGGGTCTGGTGGTTCTGCCCAAGAGGTAGCTTTCGCCTTTCTCTGCTGCTTCGCTGGGTACTCGGGGGGCCGCTGCCCCTCTCATCCCTGCCCTCCTTTGCCTGTGGCCTTCCCCTCCTGGCCACCAGCGGGACCGGCGGTGCAGGCTGAGAGCAACAGGGCCAGGCCCCCTGTGTCCGGGCAGCTCAGGGACAGTAAGCAAGTCTTCCTGGACACAGGGCTGTCGGAGCGTCGGCCCCGCTTCCAGAAAGGAGCTCCTTGCGTTTTCCTGGGGGGGGGGGTGGTCTCCTGGGGAAGCCCGTAGATCAGACGAGAAACACCCCATCTGGGAACGTGGCCGAGGACCCCGTGGGGAACAGAGTTCTGTCTGGGCGTTAGTGCTGAGATGGTTATAAGGAAAGCGGCCCGTGGCCCCGGGGCTCAGGTCGGTGATGGTGGGCCAAGCCAGGGCCCGCGGAGAGGATGCTGTGGGCTCCTGCGAGGCCCTGGGTGCTGCTGGGCGCTGGTGCTGGCACCTTGGCCCTTGTGAAATAGAATTAAAACCTCCCTCCACTCGTGCTTAGTTGGCTGGGTCAAAATGACCCATTTTCGTAGCAACCGCCGTGCTTCCGATGGCCAGCTCTGCACATTAAAGCCCGCCTTGAAGAATAAATGTTCTCAAAACCCTTGTTTTAAAATATTTATCCACCTCAAGAGGAGTCTGTGCCCGTGTGGCCGCGGGGGCCCCTGGTGTCCTTGCGGGCCTGAGCAGACATGTGCAGTACTCAGGCTCCTGGCAGAGACGGGTCAAGGTCAGACAGGATTGCTGGGGCCTCTTGCGGGCGCTGTGGCCCGGGAGGTGTTGGACGCAGGGCGAGTGTGCTGCGCGTCCCGGCAACCCTCCTCCCACTGGGGCCTTGTTCCTCTGTTCCTTGGCACCGGGGCCCCCAGCGCCTCCCTGGGCTGCAGGGCCCTGCCCAGCAGCGGCCGGAAAGTTGGGAGGAAAGTGGACATGGTGTGCCCCACCTCCCCTCTGCCCTGGGACCCCCGCCTCTGTGCACACACACGTTCCTCTGTTGGCCTCGCGGGTCTGGCAGCCCCAGCCCCCTCCTCTGGTTGGTTCAGCGTTGGGGGGCTTGACCCACGTTTTCAGGGCGCCCTCGGTGACCTGGTGTGAGCGGCTCTCACTGCGTCCTCCGAATTGCAGCCTCGCTGTCGCCGACCCGCCCCCACTGTGTGACGGGTTCCGCTGTCATCGGAGGCCCGAAGGAGAGCCAGAGGTGGGCTGGCACCGGCGGGGAGGGGGGCTCGCGGGGCGTGCCGTGGGCTGAAAGCCTCACCCTGGCACCGGGCGGGGGTGAGGGCGCTCACGGGGCGTGCCGTGGGCTGAAAGCCTCACCCTGGCACTGGTGGGGTGGGTGCTCACGGGGCGTGCCGTGGGCTGAAAGCCTCACCCTGGCACCGGGCGGGGGCGAGGGCGCTCACGGGGCGTGCCGTCCTGCCCAGAGTGGGTCCAGAGGCTGGTGTGTTGCCCAAGCCAGCTTGGGTGCGGGAGGGGCCCAAGGCAGCCTCTGGGCCTCAGGTTCTCGCGGGCTGTGAGGCAGGTCTGGGGATGGGTGGGAGCCGTCCTGCGCGGTGGCCCTGGGGCGGGCAGGGGCAGACTAGGTGTGGGCGTCAGGGCGGATCCGTGGTCCAGGGGCCCCCGTCACTGGGGCTCAGAGTGACCCTGGTCAGTGGGTGGGCTTGAGGCTCACCTGGAGGGGTCCAGGCCAGCCCCACCTTGAAGCTGGGTCCCCAGGGTGGGGACCACACTCAGGGACGATCCCTGCTCGTGGCCTCTGGTCTGACGCTGTGTGCGCCTGCCTGGCGCTGGGCCTGCCCCAGAACTCGGCCCCAGCGCTCCTGAGACGCCTGGCAGCCTCGTCCGGGCTCCCTTCCCCCCACCCCCCGCTTCTAATGGGCAGCTCCCCTCATGGTCCAGCACGCAGTCTGCGGTCTGGGATCCGCAGCCATCCTGGTGGTGTCTCAGGAAGCAGGGAGAGTTGTGTCAAAGCCACAGGCTGGCACTATGGGCTGCCCGGTGCAGACCACAGGCTGGGGGCGGCTAGGACAGCTCCCGGAGTGCTCGGCCTGCCCCATGGCCTGGCTTGGTGCCCGGGGCCTCTGACGTCTCTGCCGACCGTCCACTCGGCCCCATGAGGAGCCCCCTTACGGGCGGGCACGGGGCTGCCTTATGCTTCTGGCCTCTTACTTAATGTGGCTTTGTTCCCATTTTCTTCTGCTGGAAACACAAAAGTCCGGAATTCGTGGCTTTCTCTAAAAGCGACGGTTTGTTTGCTGAGCACCTTGCTAGCTCGTGGCTCGGAGGCGCCCATGCTCGGGGCTCTGCTGGGGCCGTGGTGGGGGCAGCAGGGCATGCAGCGCCCAGGGAGGGAGGGACCACCGTCTGCCCCGGGCCCCTGTCTAGCCCGTGCACAGTGGACGCCCTCCACAGGCTTGGCGGGGGTTCCTGCGGTGGACACGGATGCGGCCTCGTCCTCTGCTCTGCACAGAAGCAGCCAAGCTGTGCTGACCGTGGGCACACAGGCGAGTGAGGAAGGAGCTGGGGGTCTTCAGGCGGCAACTGGCCAGACCCAGGAGCGGACTGGGCAGGCAGGTGGGGAGCTGGGCCCTGAGCCCCGCAGACCCATCCGCCAGCTGCTCTGCCCCGTGCCCCGATGCCCCGCCCTCTCCCCTGCTGCCCACGGGAACCTCCGTAGATCCCAAGGTCCCGCAGGCGCCTGGGGCAGAGGGCAGTCCCGCGCTGGCTGAGGGACCCTGTCCCTGCGAGGACCAGGTCGCCCGCGCCCGCCTCTCGGGGCGTGAGAGCCGTGCAGCGTTCCCGGGTCTGGCCGGCGCCCGCCCGCAGGTGGACAGGCTTGGGTGGGTTTCTCGCGGACGGATCTGTGCGCGGGGGAGCGTGTCTCAGGAGGCTGTGATGGTTACAGACACTGGACTCTCCCCGGGGCTCGGGGGCTCTCTGTCAGACTCCGTGGAGAAAGTCCATGGAAGTGAGGCCTTGAGGGGTCTCTCTTAGACAGTGGGCGGCTCTGTTACCATGCTGGGGCCCTTACAGGCCTCCCTCGGGCTGGTCCGGAGACACCCGCGGGGCACAGCCCCTGAGGCTGCGGGAGGGGTGATCGAGGGTCTTTGTGGGTTTGCGGCAGCTGTCACTGGGGGCTGCTCTGGGTGCCGTGTGCTCTGATCATGTCCCGTCTGTGGGCGGTGTGGCCTGGCCTCCCTCTACAGTGCACCCAGGAGAGGGTGCTGCCCGGCCCCGGGGCACCCTCTCTGCCTTGGCTCAGGCCCCCCCTGCAGCACCATGGCTGACCTGACCCCTCTCAGGGTGAGGTGGACCGCTGGGTACCTGCAAGGGCGCCCTGCAGTACTGGGGGACTTGCTGCAGTGTTGAAGGGCTCCCTGAATTGTGAGGGGAATCCCCAGAGTGTTGGGGGCTCCCTGCAGTATCGGGGGCTCCCTGCAGTGTTGGGGGCTCCCTGCAGTGTTGGGGGGCTCCCTGCAGTGTCGGGGGCCCCCTGCAGTGTCGGGGGCCCCCTGCAGTGTCAGGGGCTCCCTGCAGTGTTGGGGGGCTCCTTGCAGTGTCGGGGGCTCCCTGCAGTGTTGGGGGGCTCCCTGCAGTGTCGGGGGCTCCCTGCAGTGTTGGGGGGCTCCCTGCAGTGTCGGGGGCTCCCTGCACTGTTTGGGGCTCCCTGCAGTGTTGGGGGCCCCCTGCAGTTTGGGGCTCCCTGCAGCATGAGGGCCTGGCAGGCACTGGCCTTGCGGCCCCCTCACCTGGCGCCCTCTGCTCTCTCTGCAGTGAACCTGGACCACTTCCAGATCCTGCGTGCCATCGGGAAGGGCAGCTTCGGCAAGGTAAGGCTGCGGGCGGGCGGGGCTGGACGCGTGTGGGCGAGGCCANGTCGGGGGATCCCTGCAGTGTTGGGGGGCTCCCTGCAGTGTCGGGGGCTCCCTGCACTGTTTGGGGCTCCCTGCAGTGTTGGGGGCCCCCTGCAGTTTGGGGCTCCCTGCAGCATGAGGGCCTGGCAGGCACTGGCCTTGCGGCCCCCTCACCTGGCGCCCTCTGCTCTCTCTGCAGTGAACCTGGACCACTTCCAGATCCTGCGTGCCATCGGGAAGGGCAGCTTCGGCAAGGTAAGGCTGCGGGCGGGCGGGGCTGGACGCGTGTGGGCGAGGCCAGCCGCCTGGGTCTGGTGGAGCATGTGGGTATGCTTCCCCCAGGGCAGGCCAGCGATGCTAG
Organism: Kobus ellipsiprymnus; assembly: GCA_006410655.1. NCBI lineage: Eukaryota > Metazoa > Chordata > Mammalia > Artiodactyla > Bovidae > Kobus > Kobus ellipsiprymnus. The sequence continues at coordinate 467,463 of SJYR01002286.1, forward strand.
GGGCCTCAGGTGGGCTGCCCCTGAGCCCACTGCCGCTAGGCTCTCCCAGTCCAGGTCTCTGGGTTCTTGTAGCTCGGCTGGGAGCTAGGGGTGCGGATGGCGCGTCCCTGGGCTCTTCTGGGGCTGAGACCCTGAGGCCATTCGCCCTTCACGCAAGCCCCATTCTACAGCAGCAGAGTGGCTCAAGGCCTGGGAAGGACATGCTTGAGAAGCCTCTCCATGGGGGGCCGGCCCCCTACGTCTGGAGCCCAGAGGCCAGGCCTGTGCTGGTCCCTCCAGGTGGGCAGGAGCAGGACCCAGGTGGCAGCCACGTGGCCCTGCCCCACACTGGCCATCTGAGCCCATTCTCCACTTTCTCTTGGCCGCGTCCAAGCTCCTGATTGCAGCCTTATCCTGCCCGGAGACTGGGAGTAGTTATAACTCCAAAGGCTGAACAAGTCTCTGCAAAGGTTAGAATTAGCTCCCGGGACTCTGCCTGATGGGCCTGTTGTAAATGAGTCACTTCTGAAAGGACAGTTGCTTTTCGGCTCCGGGGCTGGGGTGGAGGGGGCCTTTGCGCTCCGTGTTTCAGCCCAGGAGGCTCGTGCGGGCACTGGGACGCCCTTGCCCACCCCCCGTCCCTATGTCACACCCAGTGCTGTCTCGGGTTGCGGGCCGGGGGGATTGTAGGCCAGAGAAATGAGCCCCTGGGCACAGAGGCCCTGAAGTGTCCCACGCGTTAGGGGGCAAGGACCCAAATGATGGACCCCGGCCCTTTGTCGGTTGTGCAGAGACAGTTGATCCAAAAGATGAGGTTCTTGGTTGGTGAGTGTGTCAGACCGTGGCACCTGGGGCAGTCTCTGCCACCTGGCTTCTCCCAGTGGAGAATGGGGGTGTGGGAGGTGGGTGGGCAGGTGGGGCCTAGAGGAAGCTGCCTCCCCCACCAGGGGGAAGGCAGGACGTCAGCCAAGACCGAGTTTGGGAGGGATGGCTTCGGGGTCAACCAGATGTTCCCAAAGTGGGCCTTTGAAGGAGAGTGGGGACCCTCAGGGCAAAGACTGACTGGGGGAGGTGAGGCTGGTGACGCCGCTGGGCCTGGCGCTGTGCCCTCCTCACCCCCCACCCCCAGGCTGAGCCCTCTGCACCCCTGCCCAGGGACAGTCCCCCCACCTCACGAGCACAGCGGGCTGCCCTTCTGCCCGCAGTTTCCACCGACCCCAGGATTCTGGCTCCTCCAGCCAGGTCTTGGCTTTGAAAAGCAGGGTCCCAGAGATGGGTCTGTGTGCAGTGGAGAGAGAGGAGGGCCCAGCGACGGGGCTGGTTTTGGGTAACTAGAGGAAGCATGAGGTCCTGCCAGGCTTATCTCAGATGCAAGTCACCGTGTAATTGTAGGGCAGCTTCCTGCTTCCTAACTGGGCCCCCAGTCAGGCCTCCAGGGGTCCCTGGGCCGCGGGGCTGGGTGCCAAGGTGTCTGGAAGGTGGGCGCTGGCCCCTCCACTTCTCTCCGTGGCCGGGGCGATGACCCCACCAGGAGGGGGTGAGGACTTGGAATCTGCTTCCATGCGCAGCTGTCTGCATGTGGCCTTGTTTCAGAGGGCGTGCCAGGGCTCAGGCGTGCCCAGACGCCCAGTGAAGACTGGCCTTAGGGACTGCTGGGAGCCACCTTCAACCCAGCGGGCAGCCACTGTGGAGGGCAGCCGCCCCGGACACGCCCCCGCAGCCCTGCTGGAGGCAGGCACGGGGGTCGGCATGTTGTGTGACCTGTCTCCCTGGCGAGGTGGCTGGCTGTTCACCTCATGGCAGCCGCACCTCTGGGGGGGAGTGCCTGGAGATGGATTGTCCAAACTCTCTGTATCTGGTCCCGAGGGCAAGACTGGACGTCATGCGCGGTTCTGATCCCAGTCTTTACGACGGAGAGTGGCCAGTCACGTAAAAGCTGCCGTCGCGCCGCACTCAAGTGCTCAGCTCAGTGGCATTAAGCGCCTCCCTTCTGTCGCGTGGCCGTCAGCCCGTCACCCCCGGGCTCTCTGCATCCGGTAGGACTGAACCTCCACACCCTGTGAACAAACCCCATCCTCCCCCAAGCTCCAGGTTCTCCGAGAAATCGTCTCCCAGGATAGGGGGCCTTGTTCTCCGAGGCAGAACAGAAGCCGTGCGTGGTGAGAGCCCAGCCCGCGCTGGCGTGGGGGTGGACGGGGCTCTGTTGCTGGGTCTTCCGGGTCATCTTGGCCACCTGGCTGCTCGAGGAAGCTGGCCTTCCTCAGAGCAGAGAGGCCGGGCAGGACCGGGGCTGCCCGTCACCCACTCCCCGTTCAGCTCCCCTGGCCGAGCCAGCAGTGGGCCTCGGGGGGTCGGTGAGCACTGCGGTGCAGCTGGGCCGTGGGCCTGCGTGGGCCGCCTTGGTGTCCGTACCTGAAATCTCAGGCTGCAAGGGACATGTCTGTCCAGAGAGCTGAGAGGGGGTGACAGACATGAGTGAGTGTCCTCGGTGTGGACGGGTGGGCTGGCGGGCCCCCAGGGTGGCTGGGCCGCTCATGGTCTCTGCCCTCCCGGGCCCGCTCTCCCCGGCTCAGCTCAAGGTGACCTCTGGGCAGGTATGGGGGGTCCTGGGGGTCAAACCTCTGCCTCGGGGGGCCCCAGGGGGTCTGAGCTGGCCGGGCTTAGCCAGCTGCCACCTCGAGCAGGTGTTTGGGAAACCGCCATTGTAAAGAAGTGGTTGTTACAAATGGTAAACGATCAGCATATTAGTTTTTTGTCTACAAAGATTGGTCCCCCCAAAAGCAGAGATGTCCGTAGGGCTGGCCTGCGAGTGGACGCTCCAGCCCTATCTGCCTTCCTGCTCCTCGCCCTTCCTCCCTTCCCAGCCTGGCCTGGCCTGCGGCTGAAGAAGTGGTTGTTACAAATGGTAAACGATCAGCATATTAGTTTTTTGTCTACAAAGATTGGTCCCCCCAAAAGCAGAGATGTCCGTAGGGCTGGCCTGCGAGTGGACGCTCCAGCCCTATCTGCCTTCCTGCTCCTCGCCCTTCCTCCCTTCCCAGCCTGGCCTGGCCTGCGGCTGCCCTGGGGAACCTCAGACCACCCCTGACTCAGGGGTGGGAACACCAGCCCCATGGACCAGGCTGCAGACTCCAGACTGCCACCTCTCCCCGCCGGGCATGGGCTGGCATGTGGGGTCTCCACCTCTGCCCCAGCTTCCGGGTCTGGCTCATTAAACAGCAAACTCCCAGAGGCCTGTTTCTGTGGGACTGGCTGTGGCTTCGTCTCTGGAGTTCACGAACACCAGGGTAGCTCCAGACTCAGGACTGGGGGGTCCTATGGGTGAGGGAGGAAGAGCCCCCTCATCCTGTGCTGGGGAGCCCCCTGCCCCCCACCAAGGTGAGCTCTCCTCAGTACCCTGGATACGTCCTTATAAGGACCCCACCCTCAGGCTAAAGCAAGGCCACCCTCCGATTTCTTTCTTCCAAACATGCCCCTCCTCCCTCTTCCAGCTGGGGGGTCCACTGGGGTTCAGTCCTTGGCTCTGAGAAGCCCCCAGCCCCTACCTGTCACCGGATCAAGAACCCCCCACCCCACCCCAGGGCCCTGAGGGGCGTGGGCACAGCTCTCAGGAAGCTCAGCTGCTCTGGCCACCCCAGCATGTGGACAGTGCCCAGTGGGGCCTGAAGGAGAGCCCTGGGCTTTCCAGGGGGCCCGCTGGCCCCTGGGGCCCCGTGGCAGCTCCGCTTCCCTGGAGGACGGACCACTTCCCCTCCTTGACCCCCCCGGCTGCCCTGGGGCCCGACTAGGGAGCTGCGGACTCCATGTTTTGTGCGCCCCCGCCTGGACACCCGTCTCCTGTCTCAGCCCAGGTGAGCCTGGCATGTGGCCGTGCTCCAGGCCCCTCTGCTCCTGGCTGCCCTGTTTTCCACACGTGTGGCCACAGGCCCCTGACCCAGGACTTATGGGCCTCCCGTGGGGAGGGGCCTGGTAGGAAAGGTCTGCCTGCCCGAGGCCAGGCCCTGCCTCC
>SJYR01002286.1:471994-510044 GCA_006410655.1 Kobus ellipsiprymnus
GTGTCTTTGTGTGTGCCTGTGTGTGACCTGTGTGCATGTGTGTACGTGTCTGTGTGTGTCTCTGTGTCTGTTTATGCGTGTGTGCCTGTGTGCCTGTGTACCTATGTGTGTGCATGTGTGTCTCTGTGTGTATGTGTGTATGTGTCTGAGTGTATCTCTATGTGTGTCTGTGTGTGTGCCTGTGTGTGACGTGTGCATGTGTGTACGTGTCTGTGTGTGTGTCTGTGTCTGTTTATGCGTGTGTGCCTGTGTACCTATGTGTGTCTGTGTGTGTGCCTGTGTGTGAGGTGTGCCTGTGTGTGTGTGCATGTGTCTGTGTGTACGTGTCTGTGTCTCTCTCTGTGTGTATGGGTGTGTGCCTGTGTGTGTACATGTGTGTATCTGTGTGTACGTGTGTGTGTGTACCTGTGTGTCTGCACCTGTGTGTGCCTGCATGTATGTACATGTGTGTGTGTGTCTGTGTCTGTGCAGCGAGGCCTCCCCAGCACCGCAGGCAGGGTCTGTTCTGCGTCCAGGAAGCTGGTTTCCAGCTCCAGGCCACACTCGGCAGGACGCTCGCGGGACCTGCTGGCGGGCGCTTGGAGCCCCCGAGCCTCGCGGGTCAGTGGTGTCTGCAGCCCCCCAGGCCAGGCTTGGTTGAGGGGCACCCCCTTTGTGCCCCTTCTAAGACCACGCTGACCCTCAGGCGGGGGCCACAGGCTGCTGTGCAGGTGGGGGCGTCCTTGGCCCTTTTTGCTGCTCCTCCCAAAAGCCTGGACTCTCTCCCTGGGGCTCTGGTTACCTGAGGACACGGAAGCTGTGTTTACTTTTAGATCGAACGTCTGTCGCTTCCCCACCTTCTTCCTGGCGGCGGGTGGTGGGCGGTGGAGGCAAGAATCAAATGCCCGCCCGCCTTCCCAGATGCAACCTGCCTCCCCGCTCCCATCACTGCCGCCCCCTCGCCCCGCCTTCCTCTCCTGCCCACCCGGCCCCCTCCTCAGGCCTCCAGGCAGCCTCCCTGCGCTCTCCTTCTCGGGAGGCCGTCCTGTCCGCCGGGGCCCACCTGGGGCTGTGTCTCACTCTGGCCTTTGTTTACAACCAGTGTTACTACCGTGATACTCAGAACAAAGGAAGTGTTCCGTTTTGGAAAAGCACTCCATCCGGAACGGAGCATCTTTAATCGGCCAGCTCTGCTGCTCTGTCGTCCGTCCGAGTCCTTGGGGCTCCACCCTGACGCGGGGACTCCGTTTATTCTAACCCGGGGCCTTCAGCGCGTTTACAGCCTGGCTCGTGCCCTCCACAGCGTCAGCTGCTCTCACGTATTCCTATTTCTCACTGAACTCTCAAATGCCTGTGGTCAAGCTCGGGAATGAGCTCACTGAAATTGGGCAGGACTTGCACTTTAGGATTGAATGGGAGGAAGCTGGTGCTGTGTGCAGCCGGGGACCCACACTTTCGTCGTGTTTGTCGTATGTTGCTCTCATGGTTGTTTCACGTTGAGCTGTTACGGATCATCTTTGTCGCTGAGGATGGCTCTCTTTTCCAGCCTTCCTTCCAGGTTATTGGAGATGGTGGCTTCTGTGTCCCTGCCCACCGTCCTGCCCTCTGTCCCCGCTGCCCTCTGCCTCCCTGCAGCTGCTGAGGGCAGGGCGTGCCGGCTGGGGGCGGGGTGGCCCCGGGCGTGGCTCACGCACCCTCCCCAGGTGTGGGCGGCGGGCCCTGCCTTTGCCACCTGTGGATGACCCGTCCTGGGAGCAGCAAGGCCCGTCCTGGCCCAGCCAGGGGCGTCTGGGCTAGATATTCTCCGCACTGAAGTGTTATGCTCCCGCTGACGCCGTCCGGGGGGCAGGGGTGGGTCTGCAGAGCCCCCAGTGGTGGGCAGCCGGGCAGCTGGGCAGTGTCAGGAAGCGGATGTCTAGGCTTCTGGTGGGCACAGCCCTGTGGGAGGAGACCGCCTCCTGGGGGCCGGGCTGGGCGTCCCTCTGCAGGTCCCCGGGAGATCATCTTTGTCGCTGAGGATGGCTCTCTTTTCCAGCCTTCCTTCCAGCTTATTGGAGATGGTGGCTTCTGTGTCCCTGCCCACCGTCCTGCCCTCTGTCCCCGCTGCCCTCTGCCTCCCTGCAGCTGCTGAGGGCAGGGCGTGCCGGCTGGGGGCGGGGTGGCCCCGGGCGTGGCTCACGCACCCTCCCCAGGTGTGGGCGGCGGGCCCTGCCTTTGCCACCTGTGGATGACCCGTCCTGGGAGCAGCAAGGCCCGTCCTGGCCCAGCCAGGGGCGTCTGGGCTAGATATTCTCCGCACTGAAGTGTTATGCTCCCGCTGACGCCGTCCGGGGGGCAGGGGTGGGTCTGCAGAGCCCCCAGTGGTGGGCAGCCGGGCAGCTGGGCAGTGTCAGGAAGCGGATGTCTAGGCTTCTGGTGGGCACAGCCCTGTGGGAGGAGACCGCCTCCTGGGGGCCGGGCTGGGCGTCCCTCTGCAGGTCCCCGGGGCCCAGCCCGGACACGGCGCCTGCACAGTGGGCAGGATGTGCGGTTTGACCAGGAGCACCCCAGCTCCCTCCTGCACCCCGGCCCCTGTGCCCCAGGCCTGGTCCTGACTGGGTGGTTCCTGCCCCCACTGCCCAGGCCTCTTCTCACCCACTGCCCTGCATACCCTGCACCTCACGGCACCCTTTTCCTTTGCATCTGCACGAAGGCTGGGCTGGGCTGCCGCGGGGCCTCTGGGGCGCCTGCACCGTCGGTGTTTGGGTGGGTGGGCCTGGCCACCCTCTGCCCTCCTGCAGCCCGGGCCCATCGGGAGGGCGTGGGGTCCGAGGCAGGACACTCGCTGTGAAACGGGGCAGGGATGGGGGCGCTTCTCCGGTGGGAGGTCCGGGGACCCTCCTCTGGCCACCTGGGCCCTGCCTGCGTGAGACGGGCACCCTGGCCTCTCGCTTCTGCATGGCTGGTGGGAAATTATCTGGGGCCGAAAGGGAAGCACCGGCCTCAGGGGACAGAGTGGCCGGCACCCGGGCCATGCCTTCACATCTCTCCGGTTACAGGGAGAGGACTAAGACGGTCTCGGCCACCTGAGGACTCCCCTGACCCCGATCCTCAGGCGGACCTGGCAGGTGTGGGCAGAAGGGCGGGAGACTGGTTGCAGGCGGGGCAGCCTCCGGGCTGCGCCTCGCTCCCTGTTTTCAAGGCCCCCTGGGGAGGCCACCTCGCCCAGCCTCCCCCCGCTGCCATCTGAGTGAGAAGCCTGCGCTCACGGTTGCTGTGGCAACGCCTCGGCGGGTGGCGAATGCTCGGCCCTCGGGGGCGCTGCTGTGACATCTCGCTGAGTTGGCACAGCGGGAGCCGTTCTGGGTCCAGTGCCGCCCTCACGGCCGAGATGCTCTGGGGCAGAGCGCGGCTGTGGCCGAGGCTCGGGCGTGCCGGGTTCTGGAGTGGTGCGCGAGCCTGGCTGCCTGCAGCCGCCCGGGCCGGGGGTGCCGCTGGAGGCAGCTTCGCCTGCAGCCTGTGCTCGGCTCTGGCCCTTGCCATCAGCCTCCAGCTTCCTGAGCAGGCTCTTCACTCCTTCTCCTGAGATGTCCAGGTGCCAGATGTGGACACTGGCTCTTAAAGTCGGTGCCTACGCGCCATGCCAGGGACCTTCAGCCCAGGCTCTGCCTTCCCACCACACCTCAACTGCTGCTGCTTGGTGGTCTTGCGAAGGAAAGGCAGTGGTGGGCGTCAACAGCATCCCATCCTGGGCCTGGGCGGTCGCCCCATGCACCCAGACCTGGTTTCCCCATCGGGGCTGCCCTCGTGGGCCCAGCCCTGGCTCCTTGGCCGCCTGCTCCCACCTGCCCGCCCCAGCTCGCTGCCCGCCCAGGGCAGGGCTGACCCATGGCTGCAGCCCAAGAGATGCCATGGAGCTTCCCCACAGTCACAGGCCCGTGCCCCTGGCCTTTGAGCAGGTTCGTGACTGGATTAGTTGGGGTATAAGTTGGCTTGGTATTAACTTAAGAAAAGTTAGAGTAAAACACACACAAACTAAGACTTGGCCTCTTTACCCCTTGGAGCACGTAGCTCAGTGGCACTGGGTCTACGCACACTGCTGTATAGCCCTTCATCTCCAGAGCTTTCTCATTTTCCCAAACTGAAACTCTGTTCCCTGTTAACACTAACTCACTGCACCCTTCCCTAGCCCTTGTCCAGTCACTCAGTCCTGTCCAACTCTTTGCAAACCCATGGACTGCAGCACGCTAGGCCTCCCTGTCCATCACCATCTCCTGGAGTTTACCCAAACTCATGTCCGTCGAGTCAGTGATGCCATCCAGCCACCTCATCCTCGGTCGACCCCTTCTCCTCCCGCCTTCAATCTTTCCCAACATCAGGGTCTCTTCCGGTGAGTCAGTTCTTCGCATCAGGTGGCCAAAGTACTGGAGCTTCAGCTTCAGCATCAGTCCTTCCAGTCAGTGTTCAGGGTTGCTTTCCTTTGGGACTGACTCAGCGCTGGTAACGTCTACTCTCCTCTGTCTCTAGAGTTAGGCTCGTGAGGTGGCGTCACACAGGGTCCCTGGCGGAGTGCGGGTAGCCTGAGGTCCTCGGGGTTCACCTGGGCTGCAGTTCGTGTCAGAACCTCCTTCCCTTGGAGGCTGAGCGGTGTCCTGTCCAGGACGTCGATGGTCCAGGTCGCGGATGGACCGCACTCCCGTATCTGCTGGTCCCCTGACGGGCGCTGGGACTCTTTCCGCCTTTCCCTGGGTGTGAATCAGGCTTCCGTGAACGTGGGAGTGCGAGCCTCTGGGTCCCTGCTGTCAGTTCTCCTGGGCACACACCCAGTGGTGGGTTGCCGGGTCGCACGTGCCTGTGATATTCTAACGCTGGGCGTTCACTCCTGTCTAGGCCTTGTTTACCGGTGGCTCGGTGGCAAAGTGTCTGCCTGCAGTGCGGGAGACCGGGTTCAAGCCCTGGTCGGGAAGATCCCCCGAGGAGGAAATGGCAACCCACTCCAGCATTCTTGCCTGGGAGATTCCACGGACAGAGGGGCCTGGTGGGCTGCAGCCATGGGGTCGCAAAGAGCGGGGCACGACTGAGCGACTCACACGCGGGCCTGCTCAGGATTCAGGCTCCTTCATGCTCCGCTGGGTGGTTTTCTTCACTGCTCCGTTTTGTTCCGCTTTTTGTTGGGTTTTCCAGCTGCGGTCATGTGTGTTGGTTGTGAGATGAGGGTGCCCTGGGTTGGGACAGGCCCCTCACCGCCGAACTCGCATGCGGACGCCGGGCCTGGAAGGAGTTTCCGGAGCTGAGCTGACGGCGCGTCCCTGAGGAGCCCGGGGCCAGATCCGCCTGGGAGCCCGGGGCTGGAGGCCTGGGGTGCAGCCAGCATCACGCCTTGCTTTGCTCTCGGTGTGCAGAGAGCCCCTCTGCCACGTCCAGCGCTGCTGTGCGAGCCTCGTAGGCGCCAGGTCAGGTCTGTGCTCAGGCAAGTCCGGCCTCGGCTGCTGCCCCTTCTGTCCTCCTTCCGCCTTCCTCCCGCAAGTCCTCCTCTGAGGAAGCTGGGTTTATATCCCCACTGGCTGCTCTCCCGTGTCCACAGGACCTGCTTCTTAGATCCCGGGCAGCCTGGTGTTCACACTCTGTCCTGCTCTGCTTTTGACCTGACGGTATTTCTGGCCGTCCTGCTCATCCGCGAGACCACCCCCATCCCTGCACAACCAGCCCCGAGGCGGGCGAGCAGACAAGCTTCCGAGGCTGCAGCAGCAGAAACGCGTCCCCCGACAGTCGCGGTGCCGGACGTCCAAGCTGGGTCGGCCCTGGGCTGCAGTCTCCGTGGGGCAAGGCTGGGCCTTCTGCAGCTCCGAAGAGCCTGTGTCTGCCTCCTCCAGCTTCCAGAGGCCTCTGCTCCCCAGTGAGGACACTGGGGCCCCCTGGATCACCCAGGACAACCCCTGCTCTCAGCGTCCTTCACGTCACCCCGGCAGCAGGGTGCCTCTTGCCACGTGGGGCGGCATGTTTGCAGGGGCCTGTCGGGCTGCAGGGCCCCTTGACCTGCAGCCACGTGTGTTCCTGGGGAGTGTTAGGCTGCACCCAGCTCTGAGGCCGCTGGCAGGGCTGCAGGCGCCACGCCGCGTGCAGGGGAGCCGGCCCATCTTCAGCTGGGCTCCTAGAGGTGGGCGGCGCGGGTGCGGCTGGGTGTGCGTGTGATGCTGCCAGACGCGCTGGCCCTCCGTGGGGCCTGTGCTCTCCGGGGCCCCCGTCCAGGGCTGCCAGGGCTGGGCCTCTGCCAGCCCGACAGGCGAGGGGGGAGCATCGCGGAGCTTTATGCTGCATTTCTTCATGAAAAGCCGGGTGGAGCATTTGCTTTTTCTTCCGTCACGTCTGTTTCCTTCTTCATGTCAAACCTGTTATACATCTGGACTTGACTCTGACTTACAGCGCCGTGAATGGCCCATATTTTACCTCTTTCATGTAACTGTTCAGTTATTCCAGCACCATATTTTAATCAAAAGTCTAGTCTCCCCATAAATTTGGGAGGCCGCCTGTATCACATACTGAACGTCCTTATGCAGGTGGCTCTATTTCTGGGTTTGCACTCCATCCTGTGGCCCACCCGTCTGTTCCACGGTAGGACCACACATCATCACAGAAGGTTTATATAACATGCTGATACCCGACAGGGCTCACGTCCCTGGCTCCTTCTGCTTTTAAAGTTTTTTTCCTGGCTATTTTTGCTTGACTGTCTTTCCCTATGAATGCTGTGACCAACTTGTCAGCTGCAGGAACAACAAAAAAGAGCCTGCAAAGCGAGAACAGCGTTCAGTTAACATGGCCACGGCCCTGCCGTCGGTCGCCGACTCCTCCGGGTCATCAGTCATCGGGCGTCGCGGGAAAGCCTGGGGCTGCCCGGGGGCCCTAGGGTCCCCAGACTTTATTCCTTTTCACACCTTAGATCTAATTCCATTTCCTCTTTTTCTGCCTTAAGTCGATCACGGGAGGAAGCAGCTCAGAAGCGAGGCCAGTCCCATCTGAGGAAGTGGGTTCACAGGGCCCACGCTCGCAGACCTGGGGGCTGCTCACGAGGGCTGAGGCTTCCGGCCCTTCCATCGGTGCTGCTCCGTGCGACATGGGGCCGCGCTGCCTCTGCTCTGGGAGGCACCAGACCCCAGGCTCTGACCTGCCACCACCGGGGCTGCTCCCCCGTCGGGGGCTCTGCGGAGCCGCAGGGGCCAGGCCCATTCAGCCTCTTCCGGCCGGGTCGCTGACCACCTAAAGCCCTTGTCAGGCGCCCCACCGGAGTGCTTTGGGGTGCGCCTAACTCTGCAGGGAACGCCCGGCACAGGGCTCAGACAGCCACGCGAGTGCCTGACGACCGTGGGCCTCCAAGGGCCAGTCTTGGGCCAGCGGGGGCCATGCTACCCGCCCCCTGACCTGGGCTGGCCGATGTGCAGGAGGTCAGGGTGCTGGCTGGACTCTGCCCACTCGGAAGAGAGGAGGGAGCAGTGAGCGGGGGAAGGCAGTGAGAGGTGGGCACCGTCCGTGCCCGCAGGCCTGGCCAGGAGCACTGCAAGGAAGCAGGGTGCTCTTACAGCCCAGCTGGCTTGGAAGATGTGTCCCGTGGTGGCTGTGACAAAGCGAACACCTGGGTGGCCTCGGACAGCAGAGGTGTGCCCTCCCACAGGCTGGAGGCCGAGTCTGCAGGGGAGGGGAGTGCAGGGCTGGAGGCCGGAGCGGGGCAGGCTCTCACCCTCCTCCTGCGGGGTTCTCAGTTGCACCTGGAAATTAAAGTGACTTAAGTCAACGGACATTACTTGGCCAACAAAGGTCCATCTAGTCAAAGCTATGGTTTTTCCAGTGGTCATGTATTGATGAGAGAGTTGGACTATAAAGAAAGCTGAGCACCAAAGAACTGATGCTTTTGAACTGTAGTGTTGGAGAAGACTCTTGACAGTCCCTTGGACCGCAAGGAGGTCAAAGCAGTCCATCCTAAAGGAGATCAGTCCTGAATATTCATTGGAAGGACTGATGCTGAAGCTGAAACTCCAATACTTTGGCCATCTGATGCGAAGAACTGACTTATTGGAAAAGACTCTGATGCTGGGAAAGATTGAAGGTGGGAGGAGAAGGGGACGACAGAGGATGAGATGGTTGGATGGCATCACCAACTTGACGGACATGAGTTTGAGCAAGCTCTGAGAGTTGGTGATGGACAGGGAGGCCCGGCATGCTGCAGTCCATGGGGTCGCAAAGAGTTGGACATGACTGAGCAACTGAACTGAAGTCGAAGGAACGGAGGTGTGCATACACATTTGTTTAATGTGAGTTTGGGGACACGGGAGCCCTCGTAGGGAAATGAGGACCCACAGAGCAGGCAAAACCTGAATGTTTTGTGCTGGCTTAGACAAGGTGGCCACATGGCAAGGTAGCTGGAGTCCGTGGGAGGCTGAAGGGGAGGAGGGATGTTCTAACAAGGTCCACTGCACCGAGTCCTCCTGGCCTCGATTTCCTGTCCTGGGGATGAGGTTGTCTGCCTAGGGTGATTCCCTGGTTTCAGGAAGGAAGGAGAGGGCAGGTGCCTTCCTGACCCTGCTGTGCCGTGAGTGTGGTTGGCTGGAGATGACTGTGAGCAGAGAGCGGATTTCAGGGTGCACCCGGCTCCGTTCACACACACACACGCCCAGGAAGAGTCGCGCGGTGAGCCCTGTCTCCGTGAGCCGCTTTCTCAGTCCTGAGAGCAGGTCACGGTTTCTAGACAGTCGCGTCTTCTTTTAGGAGGTGGTGTTGGGAGGCTGGGCCCCAGTGGAAACAAGTGAAGAGTGAAGATTGCAGGGTAAGCCACTGTCGGCTGGATCAGACGAGAGGGCAGCCGGCTGGGGCAGCGCCCAGGAGGGAGCCCTCCAGGCCACACTGGCCGGGGGCTGCGGGCAGGCCCCGGTGGGTGCCATGCGTTTCCCGGGCTGTGGTCGGAACGTGTCTGGTGACTGAGGGTGCTGCCCCCACACCGGCACAGATGTCCACATATGGCCTGACAGGGTTTGCTGAGGGTCACACGGAGCTGTTCCACTTCAGCTAGTGGGGAAGTTTTTGCTTCTTGTGATTCCACGTCAGAAGGCTGGGAGACGAACCGGAAATGTGAATTACTGAGAGGGGCGTGCCCATTCGACACCCCACGGGGTGTGTGGTTCTCTCCCTACAGACATGCCCTTTCTTATTGAAGATAAGCAAAGATTGATTTGTTTGCAAAACCAGTCTGGTCTCATTAAACATGACCTGATTATTGAGGTCAGTACAACAAGAGCAGGTTGAACACGTAGGTCCTTTTAAGTTCCTGCTTTGCTGGAACTTCTGTGAGGAATTCCTGATCAGACTTTGAACAGCCTCCTGGGGCTAGAAGCTAACTTAGAGCATCTCATCAGCAGACTGAGCCTCTGATACTCACACGTTCGGGTGAGTTCCTCGCTTCCCAACGTCCCCAAGGTATCCTGAGATTCCTGGGACCTGCCAGGAAGTGACTGTAGTCCTCTGTATCGTTGCACCCCGTAAGGCAGGTGCCAGGCTGGAACTTCACACGGTTTTACAAGCTGTAAACATCATTGTCCCGAGCAGTTTCCCTGCACATCTACTTGGCCATCAAAGATAAAATAATTGGTTGATGGTTTGGTTTGACAGTTGGGTTTCAATACCGTAAACGCCTGATTGCAAACTACACTGGAAAATGATAACATGTCAGTCAGTAAATCCTTTGTGGGCACAGCCATCCTTCCCACCTGTCAAAGCCCAAAGTTTCCAAACTGCAGCTAATATCAAAGAGGTGGCGAGTCCTTCAGCACAGTCTTGGAGACCCTAACGATCGACTCTCTAGCTTAGATACATCTCATGTGCGCTTTCCGCAATGTATTGTGCAATGCTAGAAGCTGGCAGAAAAATAAGACAGGCTCCTCCGAGTCCCCGCAAGGAAGTGGTTACCTGATTCTTGATGAGCATATATTTTTTGAAACCCTTTTGCTATTCGATGGTGGAGAACGTGACATAAACAGAATTTTGGTGCTTGGCACAGAATCCAGCCAGGTGATGCGAGGGCTGAGCTTGCGGTGGACCACTTCCACGCGACCCACACGTGTGCCCCAGGCTGTTCCGCTCCTTGTGTTGATAAGAAACAGCAGCGTCCCTGGATTCCAGGGACATCTCAATATTAAGACTGCAAACTTACATCCACCATTAAATGCTGAATCCTTAATGGTCAGTCGACTTTAACAGAAGAAGCATCACCACTTTCTCTAAGACACCCAGACACGCTGTGGTCGTGAACCCACACCCCTTTCTCTAAGACACCCAGACACGCTGTGGTCGTGAAGCCACACCCCTTTCTCTAAGACACCCAGACACGCTGTGGTCGTGAAGCCACACCCCTTTCTCTAAGACACCCAGACACGCTGTGGTCGTGAAGCCACACCACTTTCTCTAAGACACCCAGACACGCTGTGATCGTGAAGCCACACCACTTTCTCTAAGACACCCAGACACGCTGTGGTCGTGAAGCCACACCACTTTCTCTAAGACACCCAGACACGCTGTGATCGTGAAGCCACACCACTTTCTCTAAGACACCCAGACACGCTGTGATCGTGAAGCCACACCACTTTCTCTAAGACACCCAGACACGCTGTGGTCGTGAAGCCACACCCCTTTCTCTAAGACACCCAGACACGCTGTGATCGTGAAGCCACACCACTTTCTCTAAGACACCCAGACACACTGTGATCGTGAAGCCACACCACTTTCTCTAAGACACCCAGACACGCTGTGATCGTGAATCCACACACGTTAAATGAGGTCAGGGTTTTAGCCACAGGCATATAAGATCTTAGTTAGATCAAACCTGCTCCCCCTGCCCTGGAAGCGAGGAGTCCCAACCACTGGCCCACCAGGGAAGTCCCTATTATTTTTATATTTTTATTTTCACATTAAAATTCTTAAAATTTTTTGCTGTTTATTTTCATGTTTCATTAAGTCCCTTTAAATGTCCCTCTTGTTATTATGTTATCGTTTATGGCAAAATTATATTATGGCCAATTGTCTCTGCTCGCAGCAAGAATTCTCGTGGTGAAAAAACCCAGAGAACTGCTACATCATTTTACAATACGACACTCCAGCCAAAGCCTGGCAACATGACCAATGTTTTAAATTAAATAGGAGAACATATTCTACTGACCTCATAAAATAACTGTATTTTCACGAAAACAAGATACTTAGTACGAGTTTCTCAGTTTTAGAGGGAACAGATTGGGAGAGAAGATAAATGTCTCGGTTCTGTTTACAAAGGTGTAATTTTCCAGATTGCTGAAAGCTAATAGCTTAAGAGAAAGAGAAAAATAATAAGCCTGGAAAGCACACATTACAGGACCAGCAGTGCTTCAAACAAAAAGCCGTAAAGCTGATAATCGTCTCTGTGAGTTCGTGTAGCCCCATGTAACTAGTCCTCGTTTTCCCGAATCGCAGATCAGCCGTTTTCAGAACCCATCCGGGGACTTGCCTGGTGACCCGCCTTCCAGTGCACGGGACGCTGGTTCCCTCCCTGGGGGGGACTGAGACCCCACACGTGCTGGGCTGCTGAGCCCACGCCCGGCGGCCCGAGAGCCTCGTGCGGCAGCTGCTGAGGCCTGCTCGCCTGGAGCCCGGGGCCCGCAGCAGGAGAGGCCCCTGCGACGGGAAGCCTGGACGCTGCGGCGAAGACCCCGCAGGCCGCGGCTGAAGACCTGACTCAGCCAAAAATTAATCTAAAAGATAAAAAAGGACCCATCAGTTTCCCACTGGAGTTTAGACAGGCTCACCAACTTCAGTGGTGTGGTCTTAGTTACCAGATACCTGTATTCTAGGGTCTTTATCAAAGTCCTTTCCATGAACTTTTTAAACATGAAAGATTTTTGTCTGCAGTTGATTATAAAAGCTTTCAGGAAAGATCAGTAAAACAGCAACCATCTGTAAAAGGCTAAAGACTGAAAAATAACCATGGTCAAAGATCTGATGAGTTTATTGTAAAAATTATGCAGTTATGGAAATTTGTTTTTTCTGTTGCATAGAACAATTTGAGATGATAATTGGAATTATGGCTGACATACAGTCATTGTGAGGACATTGAAAATTTTCTAAGCATTTTATATAACTTTGGAAGCTCACATATAAGTAATATCAGTTCAGTTCAGTCGCTCAGTTGTGTCCGACTCTTTGCAACCGCATGGACTGCAGCACACCAGGCTTCCCTGTCCATCACCAACTCCTGGAGTTCACTCAAACTCATGTCTATTGAGTCCGTGATGCCATCCAGCCATCTCATCCTCTGTCGTCCCCTTCTTCTGCCCCCAATCCCTCCCAGATCAGGGTCTTTTCCAATGAGTCAGTTCTTCGCATCAGGTATCCAAAGTATTGGAGTTTCAGCTTCAACATGAGTCCTTCCAATGAATATTCAGGACTGATTTCCTTGAGGATGGACTGGTTGGATCTCCTTGCTGTCCAGGGGACTCTCAGGAGTCTCCTCCAACATCACAGCTCAAGAGCATCCGTTCCTCGGCACTCAGCCAGGGAAGCCCAGTAGAAGTGAAATCTTTAAATGGACACCTCCTCTAACGTGACTCTGAACCAACGAGCTTAAAGCCCACCAGCCTTCTGTGACTTCACCATCCCCAGAGATAGCACAAGAGATGCAGGCCTCCCCGAGATCTAGGGCTTCTCCCAGGTCAGTCCAGGACAGCAGAGACCACCGGGTGACAGGGAGTCAAATGCAACCCAGTCTGTCCTGAATCTGTGCTGCTGGACGGGCCACGCTAGAGGCTTCCCAGCTCAACCAAAGGGGTGAGGGGGCAACCGGCACAGGCCGTGTGGCTCCAGGTGACCCGTGTCACGCAGAGATGGGATAGCACGAGTGTTCTGGGCTGGTGTGCCTCGACAGATGGCCAGCGGGCTCCCGACACCCACCCCCAGGGAAAGTCACGTTCACAGACCAGCTCTAACTCTCCCACTAGGCTGTGCCTGGACGGGAAGAGCCAGGGAACAGCTCTGCCTTCCCCTCCCGAGGGCTCCCCGTGGAGACCCCACCGCTCCGGGCAGCTCCCGGACCCCTTCTGCAGGCTTCCCTCCTGTCACAGTCCTTCTGTGCACTCCAGAAACCCCCGGGGAGGCAAGGTCTGACCTCTGCACTCTTGGGGTTTGGCTAGAATTCAAGATGAGCTGAGAACATTCCAGAACACAGAGCCCAAAGATTCAGGAGGCCTGGGTCCTGCTCACGCTCCATCCATCCCAGCCTCCCTCTCGCTTGGAGGAGCCTTGAGCGCAGTGCTGGGGCCCTCAGAGTGAAGGGTGCTTGGCCCAGCTCCCAGCATCCCTCCTGGGGAGAAGATGGTGCATTGCAGCCCCGGGTAAGAAGGACCTCCCTAGAGCTGAGCGTCCAGGCCCTGCCATGGCGCCCTCGGGTGTGCGCGGCGGCACTGCCAGGCGGGAGAGGACTCTTGGCCGAGCGCTGGTCCTCACCGCAGGCACTCGTTTCTCCTCCTCCCCTCGCGGAGAGCGCGGGCTGCCCTGGGGACTCCCGCCTGCACCGCCTGGGGACCACGGACGGTAGCTCTTCCTGAACTGAACGGAGCCTCAGCTGGAGAAGGGCTCCGAAGCTGAAACAGGGGCGGGGGTCAGCTGCTGTTCATGCTGTTTACCCTTATTTTCATTTCGAACATTCCAACTAGCTTTCAAAGCAACAGTGTTAAAGGCGTTCTGGAAAATGTGGCAAGTGAAGGGAAAAAAATCTCCATCCCGAGACAGCGCCCTTTCTGGGCTTCTTCCTGCCCCTCCCGTGTGGCAGCCCCCCATGCCCTCCACTGCCTCCTGCTCTTGGGGCAGGCCTGGTGTTCAGCACGCGGGCCCTTCTGGCCCCGTGGGGTGCAGGGCCCCTCACCGGGCAGGGCCAAAGATGCTGAGGCCAAGAACAGCCCAGCAGTGCCCTCTGGGTCCACGGACCTCAGTGCCCAGAGGCCCCCTTCAGTCCCCAGGCCCCCAGTGGGCAGCTGGCGGATCTCTGGTCCCAGAGTGTCACTGCACCCGGACGATCAGGCCGAGCGGGGGGTCCGGGGCCTGAGCCCCGCCCTATGATGGAGGTGCCGCCTGGCCGCACCCGCAGCCGTCAGGCGTGGTGTCCAGTGAGCGCTGTTGTGGCGTGGCTGGCCGGTGTGATCAGGAGCTGGCTGGCGGCCGGAGCAGGGTCTGATGTTATTCTAGGCTGTGGCGTTTCTGCATCCGTCCGACAGGGAGCCGGGGCCTGGCTTCTAAGCAGTGTCAGGGTTTCACTTGTGTTTCCGGCTCACGTCTGCACCACAGGCCCAGGCTCGCGCCCTGGTTGGTGGCCTGCGAAGGCAGTGCCAGTCCCCCGGGGCTCCTAGCTCCAGGCAGAGGGCGGGACGGGCTGGTGTTTCAAACTTGAAAGGGCCCAAGGGCCTTCCCCGCAGCTGGGGTGGGGCAGCTCTCTCGGCTGCCCGGGGGAATCCCCAGGAGTGAGGACACCAGCCCCAGGGATGGGGCTCTGGTCTTCGGAGCTCCCTGGGGCTCGGCCAGACTGACGGTCATGGAATGGGCCTTTGTCCGCTGAAGCTCTGGGGTCCCTCTCCCGTGACCTCGGCCAGGAGCCCCCGTTAGCAGCCCACCTGGCCCTCTGGTGATCTGGCTTCCAGTTGGCGTGGCTGCACTCTATCCAACACAGTCATGGAACCACACAGGCCCGGGTCCCTGCCTGCTGCCTGTCAGTCTGCGTTCCTGGGTGACATTCTCAGGCCGGGCAGGGAATGCGGAGACCCAGAGAGGAAAGCACTTGAAGCTAGGCCTGTGCTGTCCCCAGGCAGGTCCAGGTGGGCGTCACCATGCCAGGGCATCCTCTGGGGAGAGCGCCCCAGCCCTCCCAAGGGGCCACTTTGCTGAAATGAGAGGAAAGATTCAGAAAGACTCATTGTCCTCAGATGGGTGTTCTCCTGGGTAGGAGGGACCTTTAGGAGCCTTGGGGTGTGGCCACCTGCCCCGGCTTCTCTCCCGGCCTGGGTTCCAGCAGGGCCCGGAAGGCTCAGTGACAGGCTGTCCGTCACAGCCCTGGCCCTTGGAAGGCAGTGTTTCGTGGCAGAGTGGACGGCGCTGTCTGGTAACCCGCCCCCGTCTGGGTCCCGCAGGGTGCCTGGAGCACTGGGTGGCCACGTTGACTTCCAGCGGCTGCTATAGCAAGTGAGCACATGCTGAGTGGCTTCAGGCAGCACATGTTTGTTCTTGCGTTGCTGATTGCCAGAGCCTCGGTCTCAGTTTATCTGGGCTGAAATCAAGGGCCCTGCAGGGCTGTGCTCCCTCGGAGACTGGAGGGGCGAGTGTGCATCTCGCCCCTGCCCCCGCGTCCCGAGCTGCAGCCCCTCCAGGCGTCACGTTCCCTTCTGCGTGGACCGGACCATGTCCCCAGATCCACGTGTTGCAGCCCGGCCCCCAGGGCGGGGGGCTTTGTGACGGGCCGGGTGCTCAGCTGCAGTCTGAGGAGACGCGTCCCTCCAGAGACAGAGAGCCCGGCGGTTCCCGTGGCGCCTGCCGAGCTGCCGGGCCGGCGGCGGGCTGACGCGCCCTCTGCCCACAGGTGTGCATCGTGCAGAAGCGGGACACGGAGAAGATGTACGCCATGAAGTACATGAACAAGCAGCAGTGCATCGAGCGGGACGAGGTCCGCAACGTGTTCCGGGAGCTGGAGATCCTGCAGGAGATAGAGCACGTCTTCCTGGTGAACCTCTGGTGAGTGGCCGGGGGGCCTCTCCTGCCCCAGGCGCCCGCCCCCACCCTGCCCCCTCACAGCGCCCCTGGGGCCAGCAGCCGTCACGTGTCCCCATGCACAGGCACGCACGCATGCGTGGACCATCAACACCCATACCATCATCGCCGTCATCACCACCATCACCATCATCGCTGTCACCACCACCATCACCATCACCATCAACACCCTCACCATCATCACCGTCACCATAATCACCCTCACCATCATCACTGTCACCATCATTGCCATCACCACCATCACTGCCACCACCAACGCCCTCACCATCATCGCCATCACCACTGCCGTCACCACCACCATCACCACCATCAACATCACCATCAACACCCTCACCATCATCACCATCACCATAATCACCCTCACCATCATCACTGTCACCATCATCACCGTCACCACCACCATCACCACCCTCACCATCATCGCCGTCACCACCACCATCACCACCACCATCACCACCATCACCATCACCATCAACACCCTCACCATCATCACTGTCACCATCATCACCGTCACCATAATCACCCTCACCAGTGAGGTGTAACGTGGCGTTTTTCTCTGCCCACCATTCGAAGGTCCGCCAGCTTGTGGCTGAAGGTCGCCTGGAGTTTGTCCTTGGAGGCCAGGTCATGCACGATGAGGCCGTGACTCACTTTGATGACCAGATCCTCCAGCTCACAGGTTTGATTATTCTTCCCCAACCAGAGTCCCTGTGGCCTCCTGCAGGGCTGGGACTGGGCGTCTGAGCCCTGGTCCTGGGCTCTGTCTTCCACCCTCAGCAGGAGACTGTCACCAGTCAACATTGTGATTACTGACGTGTGTCCATGTGTGCCTGAGTACAGAGGATAAGGGTGTGGATTTTAGATGAGCAAGCCTGGCTGGTTCCTGACTCTGCTAACTCCCAACATTGTGAAACTGGGCAAGTGATGCAGCCTCAATAAGTCTCAGTTGCCTCCTGTATAAAAATATTTGATAATGATGTATGATCTATCTCAAAGGGGTGTTATAAAGTTTAAATTGAAATAATTCAAATAGATCACATTGAGTACAGCATGTGGGTCTCTAGTCAATGATCAGTAAGAGTCAGATGTCATCTCTGCCATCGCCTCACCCACCAACTGTTCAACCAGTACCACCTCCAACACCACGGCCATTGCCAGCATCACAATTGCCACCATCCTGTATCACCTCCAACAACACCGCCTGCACGTCTGTTATGAGTGCCCCAACACCACCATCACCACCGCTAACATCTTGGCACATCATTGCATAATCTATAACACCAGCACCTCCAACATCAGCACCATCGCCACCACCACCACCACCGTTACCAATGTCACCATCACCATCTGCACCTGTACCACCTCCAATACGACTGCCTCCAAGTCCATAATGAACCCTCCAGCACCACCATCATCACCAGTAACACCTCAGCCCATCATTGCTTCACTTCTAACACCNGCCATCACCACCACCATCACCACCATCACCATCACCATCAATACCCTCACCATCATCACCGTCACCATAATCACCCTCACCATCATCACTGTCACCATCACCGCCATCACCACCACCATCACCACCACCACCAATGCCCTCACCATCACCGCCATCACCACCGCCGTCACCACCGCTGTCACCGCCCTCACCATCATCACTGTCACCGTCACTGGGAGTGTCCAGTGGGGCACAGCCCCGGGTCCAGGGCCCTTGCGCAGGGGGCTGGTCAGATGTGGCAGGGGCCGTGGCTCCGCTTGTCCAGCCGAGCGAGTGCCAGGCGCCCCGTGCCCTCAGGTACTCCTTCCAGGACGAGGAGGACATGTTCATGGTGGTGGACCTGCTGCTGGGGGGGGATCTGCGCTACCACCTGCAGCAGAGCGTGCAGTTCTCGGAGGACACGGTGAGGCTGTACGTCTGCGAGATGGCGCTGGCCCTGGACTACCTGCGCAGCCAGCACATCATACACAGGTGCGTGCGCCCCTCGGCCCGGGCCCCCGCGCTCCGCCCCGCCCCTGCCGCACGCCCGCCCCAGGCGCCGGCTCCCCGCCAGCCCCTCAGCTGCACAGGTGAGGCCCCCGCGGGGCGGGTCCTGTCTGAGCAGGCGAGGCTGGCACAGGGGGCCGGTGCCTTCCTCGGGGAGAGGGCGCCTTCACCTGCTCTGATAAGTGGAGGATTCCCGCCCCCGCCCCCTGGTGCCCTTGTGCCCATCTGCTGTGTCCCTGGCACATTCAAATTAGTTTTAGTATCTGAAGGCTGACGAACGAGGAAGGCAAAGCGGCGTCCACAGGACAAAACACAAAATTCCACGTGGTATAAAGTGCAGCAAATGTGATTTCTGCAGCTCTTCCCGGGGACGCTGATCTGCTCGTGGTTCGGGCACGGACGCTTCCTGACCGAGTGCCAGGAGGTCGGGAGGCCAGGCTCGGCCGCGGGCAGACCCGGGGCTCTGAGAGGCCCTCGCTAGGGGTCCAGGCGAGGGGCTCTGCTTCTGGGTTCTGGGCTCTGGTGCCCTCCCCGACCAGTGCTGCTGCTCTCCCACCGTGGCCCTGGCAGGGGAGGGGCTGGGCTCCTGGGGTCCCACTCGTGGGAACCCCCTGCCCTGCTGGGACTTCTGGCCTCACCTCCCCGCTCCCTGCTCCTTCCACAGAGATGTGAAGCCCGACAACATTCTCCTGGATGAGCGAGGTGAGCCGTGGCCGTGAGTGGCCAAAGCCTCGGCTGGGGAGCAGGGCGGGGGGTGCCCCACCCACAGGACACGTCCCCCCCGGACAGTCGCGCTGTCTTCTTTCCTCACAGGACACGCGCACCTGACCGACTTCAACATCGCCACCATCATAAAGGACGGCGAGAGGGCGACCGCGCTGGCCGGGACCAAGCCGTACATGGGTGAGCTTGCCCCGCCGGCCCGCACACCCCCGCCAGCCCGCCGGCTGGCCTCCCACCCTGACCTGTCTCTGGGGGGTCGGGTCCCTTCCCTAAAGCTGCAGCAGCAGGTGACTGGCCAGGCTGCTTGACCCGTGCAGGGGACTCTTAAGTGACGGACGTGCGCTGTGGATCTGATCTCGAGAGCACTCTGCCAGGGGCCTCCCAGGTGGCGCTAGGGGTAAAGAACTTGCCTCCCAATGCAGGAGACATAAGAAATGCGGGTTCAATTCCTGGGTCAGGAAGATCCCCTCGGGGAGGGCATGGCAACCCACTCCAGTATTCTTGCCTGGAGAATCCCACAGACAGAGGGGCCTGGCGGGCTACAGTCCACAGGGTCGCAGAGAGTCAGACACGACTGAAGTGACTTAGCACATGCACCCACCTCCCTCGTCAGGCTGCGGACCTGGAATTGAACCAAGCGGCCTGTGGAAAAGGGCGGGTTGACCACTGAGGGCTGCTTACCAGTCCAGCTCTGCCCACAGCCTGGTCTCTGGTCCAGCCCTGGACCTGCGGTCATGGGGGCTGGGTCACCAGGGCTGGGGTCATGGGCCCTGCGGTCACTGGGCCTGTGGTCCTCAGGGGCTGGGGTCACGGGGGCCGGGGTCACGGGGGCTGCCACTTGGGAATGCTCAGCTGCTCTTGCCTTCCCGGAAAGCTCCGGAGATCTTCCAGTCTTTCGTCAACGGTGGGACTGGCTACTCCTTCGAGGTGGACTGGTGGTCGGTGGGGGTAATGGCCTACGAGCTGCTGCGAGGATGGGTACNGGGGTCACGGGGGCTGCCACTTGGGGATGCTCAGCTGCTCTTGCCTTCCCGGAAAGCTCCGGAGATCTTCCAGTCTTTCGTCAACGGTGGGACTGGCTACTCCTTCGAGGTGGACTGGTGGTCGGTGGGGGTAATGGCCTACGAGCTGCTGCGAGGATGGGTACGGAGCTCCTGTGACCCGAGGGCCAGGCCCCTAGAATGCCCAGGGTGGCCCAGAGAGCTGAGGCTGCCCCCACCCCCGGGGCTCAGGGATGTCCATGCTCCCCATTAGCGAGGCAGCACACGGGAGGGGGCTGGGTGGGCAGAGAACTGTCCCGCAGGGCTGCACCCCACCCCCGAGCTTCCCTTGAGGGTCCTAGGCGGTGGGTCCCCCTGCCCTCGCTGCAGTGGCCACGTCTCAGTGAGTCCTGGAGCCTGGGAGGCTGGAGGCTCGTCAGGCCCCTAGCTGCCCTTCCCATCTCCTCGTGGGGGCCCCCGAGGCATGCCACCCTCAGACAGCCGGGCCCTCTGCCCGCTGCAGCTGGTCCCCTGGGGCCAAGCCCTCTGCTAGGGGGAGGTACAGGGGCACTGTGCTTCCTCCCTGGTGAGGTGCAGGCTTCCCGGGCTCTTCTCTGGGGCCGCCCTGGGATGGGTTAGGGGCAGGGTGGGGTGCCCTCGAGTGGCGGGGGAGGCGCCTGCTGCAGCCCCGCTTCCCCCCCAGAGGCCCTACGACATCCACTCGAGCAGTGCCGCGGAGTCGCTGGTGCAGCTGTTCAGCACCGTGAGTGTCCAG
Source organism: Kobus ellipsiprymnus (assembly GCA_006410655.1). Taxonomy (NCBI): domain Eukaryota; kingdom Metazoa; phylum Chordata; class Mammalia; order Artiodactyla; family Bovidae; genus Kobus; species Kobus ellipsiprymnus. The sequence continues at coordinate 492,231 of SJYR01002286.1, forward strand.
TACGTGCCTGCCTGGTCCAAGGAGACGGTGGCCCTGCTGCGCAAGGTGAGCGCCTGACCTGCCCAGGGCGCGGCCGGCCGGACCTGGGGTGGGGGCACCCTGGCAAGGCTGGCTGGACACGGGGGCCCGCTTCCTACATCCTGGGCCGTGTGTGCATCTCTGCCCCGGTTCCCCGCCTGGCCTGGCCCCAGGCTCCTCATCTTGTAGCGGCTCGGCCTGTGTGAGCGCTGGAGCGGCCGTCAGTCCTTATTACCTAATCGAAGCCTCGCGCTGCTTCCGTCCCTGACGCCCCAGCTCGGGGCAGGTCACCCTAGCGCGTGTCGGGGAGGCGGCCGGGGCCTGGTCCCGCTCAGGCCCAGCTCGTCCTGTCGGAGGTGGGTGGCCACTGTCCACTGCCAATGGCCTGGCCAGCCCCCTCACTAGAAGCAGGCAGAGAAGACCCCAGACCCCCTGCCTGTCCCGGGCTGCGAGCACACGTCTGCAGCAGTCCCAGGGACTCAGCCCATAGAGACCTGAGGCGGCGGTGCTGCTGCTGGCGTTCGGCTCCTGGGGTCCAGGGCTGGGCCAGGGTCACCCCCGGCCGGCCCGCCAGCTCCCTCCTCAGAGCGGTGCGCCTCAAACACACTGTGCCCCGAGGCCTCAGGACAAGCGAGGAGGGGCGTGCTGGACACGCGTGGCCCAGGGGGCAGGTTCTGGCCCTGGCAGTGTGGCCAAGCACCTGGAGGCCTCCCGCCCCCGAGAGGGGCTCTTAACCAGCCTTCACTGTGTGCCGCTGTGCCCACACCGGCCCAGGTGGCTCCAAGGGGCACAGTGGCCCCCAGAGGCCCAGGTGGGGGTGGGGAGGATCCACACGCCTCGCTGGGGAAGCGTCGGCTGGGGTCTCCGGTACTCCCCCTGGAAGGGGCGGCTGTGATGGTAGCCAGTCCCGCAGGGCCGCCCTGGGCCCATGAGCGTTAGTCCCGTCCTGTTGTGACGCTGAGCCGGTTACCAAGAGCAGTGAGCCGGGCTGCAGCCGCTGCCTGCTGGTGGGTCCGGGGAGACAAGACCTGTGCTGGGCCCGCTGACCAGGGCCTTGTTCCAGCTGCTCACCGTGAACCCCAAGCACCGAGTGTCCAGCCTGCAGGACATGCGGGCGGCCCCTGCTCTGGCCGGCGTGCTGTGGGCTGAGCTGAGCGAGAAGAAGGTGGAGCCCGGCTTTGTGCCCAACGTAAGCCCACGGGCCTGGGGTGGCCAGGGCGGGCGAGGGTGGCCAGGCACCAGCTCAGCGCCATCTTCCACAGAAAGGCCGCCTGCACTGCGACCCCACCTTCGAGCTGGAGGAGATGATCCTGGAGTCGCGGCCGCTGCACAAGAAGAAGAAGCGTCTGGCCAAGAGCAGGTCCCGGGACAGCAGCAGGGACAGCTGCCCGTCGGTGAGCACGGCCCGGCACCTGGCCGCCTCTGCTCTGGCCCCTCCCCCTCTCCTCTGTGGTGGGGGACAGAGGCCCCTGCCTGCCCAGCTCTGGAGGGTCACATGGGGCCAGGCTCTGCCTCTGTGGTCTCGGGGTCATTTCCCTGTGTGTGTGTGTGCATGTGTGTGTGCATGTGTTTGAGTGTACCTGTGTGTTTGCATGCGTACACACCCATGTGTATGTGTGTGCATGTGTGCACGCACAGGTGTGTGCATGCCAGTGCACTTCTGTGTGTGTTTACGTGTGAGTGCACTCCTGTGTTTGTATGCATTGGTGCCCATGTGTCTGTGCACTTCTGTGTATGTGTGTGTGACTGCACTTTGTGTGCATGTGTGTGTGTACTCGTGTGTATGTGTGTGCATGTGTGAACGCATGTGTTTGCATGTGTGGGAGTACACTCGTGTGTGCATGTTTGTATGTGCACGTGTGTGTACATCTGTGTGGGCATGTCTGCACTTCTGTGTGTGAGTACACACGTGTGTGCATGCGCACGTGTGTGCATCTGTGTGCATGTGAGTGTACTCATGTATGTGTGTGCATATGTGTACTCGTGTGTGTTCGTGTGTGAACACATGTGTTTGCATGTGTGGGAGTACACTCGTGTGTGCATGTTTGTATGTGCACGTGTGTGTGTACATCTGTGTGGGCATGTCTGCACTTCTCTGTGTGAGTACACACGTGTGTGCATGCGCACGTGTGTGCATCTGTGTGCATGTGAGTGTACTCATGTATGTGTGTGCATATGTGTACTCGTGTGTGTTCGTGTGTGAACACATGTGTTTGCATGTGTGGGAGTACACTCGTGTGTGCATGTTTGTATGTGCACGTGTGTGTGTACATCTGTGTGGGCATGTCTGCACTTCTGTGTGTGAGTACACACGTGTGTGCATGCGCACGTGTGTGCATCTGTGTGCATGTGAGTGTACTCATGTATGTGTGTGCATATGTGTACTCGTGTGTGTTCGTGTGTGAACACATGTGTTTGCATGTGTGGGAGTACACTCGTGTGTGCATGTTTGTATGTGCACGTGTGTGTGTACATCTGTGTGGGCATGTCTGCACTTCTGTGTGTGAGTACACACGTGTGTGCATGCGCACGTGTGTGCATCTGTGTGCATGTGAGTGTACTCATGTATGTGTGTGCATATGTGTACTCGTGTGTGTTCGTGTGTGAACACATGTGTTTGCATGTGTGGGAGTACACTCGTGTGTGCATGTTTGTATGTGCACGTGTGTGTGTACATCTGTGTGGGCATGTCTGCACTTCTCTCTGTGAGTGCACTTGTGTGTGTGTGTGTGTGTGGTGTACATGTGTACATTTGTCTGCCTCTTATGAGGATGCCTCTCACACTGGGTGGGACCCCGAGTCCAGGGTGACCATCCTATTCACTTGACTGGTGGCATCTGGAGACTTCGTTTCACATTCCTAGGAATGGGGTCAGGACCCCACCCCAGGGATGCGGTGTAATGTGTTGCAGCCCTCACAGTCCTGCCCTTGGAAGTAGGGGTTCCCCCGGGGAACAGGGGATCCAGCTGGGCCTGTCCCCAGGATCCAGCTGGTGTTCACAAGACAACTAGGGCTGCAGGAGTGGAAGACGGGCTCACAGCTGCGACACTGTAAGCCCGCCACCGTCCCCTTGCCCCTGGGCTCAGTGGAGCCTGTGAGGACACCCTAGGGAGCGGCTCTCACACCTGGGGGCCCCTGTGCAGCCCCACGCCCGGGGCCTGGGCAGAGACGGGCGCCAGCTCCTCCTTGGTGCAGGGGCCTCCCTGGAAGCCTTGGCTCCTCAGGGAACAGGTAGGTGGGCTCCCATCCCCTCCCCATTCTGTGGGCTGCTGGTGGTGGCCCCTGGTGTCCGGCGGGGGCACTGCAGGCTGTTCCAGCTTTATTTATTATGGCTCTAGGAATTGATGTGAAGTCGCTCAGTTGGGTAACTCTTTGAAACCCCATGGACTGTAGCCCGCCAGGCTCCTCTGTCCATGGGATTCTCCAGGTGAGAATACTGGAGGGGGTTGCCACGCCTTCCTCCAGGGGATCTTCCCAACCCAGGGATCAAACCCACGTCTCCCACACTGCAGGCAGACTCTCTACCATCTGAGCCACCAGGGAATTCTTATTGGGTCTGAAACTTACCTGGTGCCTCAATGGTGCAGAATCTGCCTGCACTGCGGGGTGCTAGGGTTCGATGCCTGGGTTGGGAAGATCCCCTGGAGGAAGGCCTGGCAACCCACTCTGGTCTTCTCACCTGGGAATTCCATGGACAGAGGAGCCTGGCCGGCTACAGTCCGTGGGGCCGCGCGGGGTCGGACACGGCTGCGGGACTAACACTTCGTCACCGCGGGGTCTTAGCTGCAGCGCTCATTTGTTGCAGCATGTGGCAGGTGGGATCCTAGTTCCCGACCAGGGTTCCGGCCTGCATTCCCTCATCAGGAAGGTGGATTCTTAGCTACTGGGCCACCACAGAAGTCCTTGGCCCAGCTTTTTGCTTGCTGTCACACTGGGAGCGATGGCTTAGCGCGCTTTATGTGAAAGAGTTGAAATCAACACATCTTATTTCCACTTTTTACTGTTGACTGATAAGTGTGATTTATTTACGTTTCTGCACACAAGTGCCTCAGGAAGGTGGTCTGCAAGCGTCTTCTTCCGGTCTGTAAGCATCTTCTTCCGGTCTGCAAGCATCTTCTCCCGGTCTGTAAGCGTCTTCTCCCGGTCTGTAAGCATCTTCTCCCGGTCTGCAAGCGTCTTCTTCCGGTCTGTGGTCTGCTCTCTTCAGGTCGGCCCTGTCTGCAGCAGAGTCTTCGGTTCTGAGGAAGCCCCGTCTCTGCTTTTGTTTCCTCATGTGCTTTTGGTGTCATTTCTGAGACGCCGTTGCCTCCCCTGAGGTCACAGAGACGTGCCCTCATTTCCCTTCTCAGTGTTTCTTCTTCCCCCTCACGCTGGAGGCTCGGGTCCGTTCTGAGTTAGTTTTATGCAGTTTCAGGCGGGGCCCAGCCTGACTGTTTTGCATGTGGACACGCGTCGTCCAAGTGTTGTTTGGGCTCATCTTTCCCCCACTGAATTGCTTGGCATCATTTTCAAAAACGAATTACCGTGATGGAGGGGCTTGTTTGCGGACTTGCACGTCTAGCCCCCGGATCCGTGTGTCTGTCCTGCCGGGTCCGCCCTGCCGTGACGACCGGGGCTCGGGTGAGTTCCTGGGTCAGCAAGTGCGGGTCCTCCAAACTGTTCTAATTTTGCAAGACGTTTCAGCTCCTCTGGGTCCCTTGCATCCCCAGGACATTCTGAAGGGCTTAAGAACTCTCTCTGAGTTGCTCAGCAGGTCATTCGTGACAAAGTTAAGGATTGGGGCCTGGTCTGCATGCCCGGGCCCTGTCACTGCCCATCTTGGGCGGCTTCTGGGGTCAGGTGCTGTGGGCACTGGCATTGATAGGGCCTGTGGGTGTCTGCCCCCAGGACTGTGTGCAGGGAACAACCACCGGCACAGTGGCCAGGGTGTGGGGTGTTCGGGGGAAGCAAAGCTGAGTTTCAGTGGAGCCCAGGGAGAGCCACCTGACCTGCATGGACCTGAGTGTGGGTTATGCCCTGTGCCCAGCAGTCAGCAAGGACCCCCAGAGGGTCATGCGTATCTGTAGCCTCCTGAGTCTGCGTGGCAAAGGCTCCAAACGCCCAAGCAGGCCATGGGACCACGCACGTGTGCGCTAGGAGGAGAGGGGCTGCCGAGCTGGACGGGCCACGCCCCAGCGCCCGGGCTGACCGCACATGCGCACAGCATGCACCTCGGGAAGGCGGGGCCCTGGGCGCGTCGCCGCCCACACCGTCCGCCTCTGATACCGCTCCGCCCTCCGAGCGGCTCCTCGGGCAGGTTCTCTGGTCCTGTCCTTTCGTCCTGGGAGAGCCTGGGCGAGGGAGGCTGCGAGAGGGAGCCCAGCTCCTCCCTGCCCGCCGACCCCGGCAGGCGGACAGTCCCTCTGCGCCCGTCGCCCGCCCCAGCCTCGCTCCCCTTCACCCGCATCCTGCGCTTCCCTTGGTCTCCGGGCATCGGGGGTCACCTCCTGCCTTGACCTCGCCCCCGCCTCTGAGTGGCCCTTGCCTTCAGTCCAGCGCTGACTCAGGCCGGAGTCTGTGCCCCTGTCCAGTCGTCATCGGCGCTATCAGGGTGGATGACCCCGTTTAAGTTGAAAAATCCTAAGTCAATTTGCGTTTACTACCCCTAACCTCCTGAACATCGCAGCTCAGCCTGGCTTGCCTTAAACGGGCCCAGAGCACTCAGGTCAGCGCCCAGTCGGCAGTCATCCGACACAGAGCCTCTTTTATAAGTCAGTGTTGACTTTATCAAATACTGAAAGTGGAAAAGGGCTGACCAGCAGCTGCGGCTGCCGCGCAGCATCACATCGGAGGATCGGATCCCCTGTCGCCAGCCCGGAAAAGGTCCAGGTCAAAATCGGAAATACCCTCTCTGCTATCTCTTTGTCGCTTTCACACCCCTCTCAAGTCAAGAGACTCCAGCCGTGGCAGCTGGGGGCCGGCTCGATACTCGGTCCTCCTCGGTGAGTGCAGACTAGCGCCCGCCATCTGCGCTATGGGCGTCGGGAGCAAGGCCCTGTGGGTGGGTCGGGGCCGCGAGCCGCAGCTGGCGGCCCTGCCGACCACGCTCCGTGGCGGCACCTGGACCGCTGGGCTAAGAGCTGTCCCCTCTCCCCTCCTGCCACAAGCCCGCTGATCTCCGCAGGCCAGGCTCATGAATTAAGTGAAACCAACCGCAGTAGCACCCTCGGATCCGCGTTGTGCGTAGAAACTCAGGCGTGTCCGACTCTTCCACCCCATGGCTGTAGCCCACCAGGTTCCCCTGTCCATGGGATTCTGAGGGAAGAAGACTGGTGCGGGTCGACCTCCGGGGAATCTTCCAGACCCAGGGATCCAACCCACATCTCTTGCGTCTCCTACACTGTCAGGCAGCTTCTTTAACAGTGCTTGAAGCCCTCAGATCCCCACAGATAAATGCAAAGACTCCAGAGTCCTTGACGGTGTCGTCTGGCACCGCCATTCCACTCTGGATGTGCGTTTGTTATTTCCTATCTAGGCTGGTTTCGGGAGAGAGGCTAGCTTCAGGAGCTTTCACTTGGCTTTTCCATGATAATGTTATTAGCTGCTACTCCACAGGTCAAGGAACTAAGAGAATTTGACCAGATGCCAAATATTAATACATCGATCTTGGTTATGCATACAGCCACCAGGGGAAGAAGCAGCCCCTGGTGGGTTGTGCTGGGGGGGGTCCACTGTAAGACGGCTGTGGGCCAAGTGTCAGCTCACACCTGTATTCAGCAGCCCTCTGAACAGCTGGGCGTTTGCTCTCTCCCGTGTGCAGACATGCAGGGGAGTGGCTGCCAATGCCTTCAGGAAGGGCTGGGGTGTCACTGCCATGTACCCTTGCTTGGGCCTTCCTAGCCAAGAGCCTGCCCCTCCTTCAGCCCACAGGTCCAGATCTGAGATCTGGAAATGAGGAAAAGAACTGCAACTCTCCATCCAGGTGGCTGTCAGCCTGGAGCTCACACACGCGTGATCTGAGTGTGTGTGTGCACGCAGGCACGTGTGTGTGAGCACTGGTCATCCACCTCTGACCCTGAGAGCACCGTGATCGGTCGGACACCCTCAGCATCCCAGGGTCAGGTGGCCTGCTTGCCTCTCCACCCTGGAGGCCTGTTTCCATGGTTATACCCCCTTAAGGGTGGCTGAGTTAGGTGAAGTCAAGGCTGCCGCTGTCCGGGATCCCATCATGGCCTTTGGGGGACTCGGTCCTGGAGCAGATCCTCCTGAACTACACGGGAACCACAGGGCTTCCCCAGGGCGCCATGTCCCCAACTAGCTCATTCCTTGTCTCCTGGCTGGAAGGCGCGTCCCTTGGGCCCTCCAGAAGAATGCGGTCATCTGGGGGGTCCATGGGTCTTTACTCTTGAGTGTGCTGGCCGCTCCAGCTGTCCACGTCTCTGAGCCTTTGACCCCATCCCAGCATTCTTCTAAGGCTGTTCTGAACCTTCTGACCGCTCCACCTGGGCCACCCTTTCTTCCAGGTTTCCAAATTGCAGTGTGTTAGGACGCACTCACGCCAGGGCTCCTGCAGGGACTTAGCCTCAAGTTGTGCAGGGCAGACTTCCCCTTGTCCAGCCCCTCCCAGGCCTGTCCTGCCCTCTGGGCGAGCAGTGCCTGCCCACTGGGGCTACGCGTGGCTACAGAGCCGGTGGGGCAGGGTGTGGGGGCGAGTGCTGTTTCATCTGCAGGAATGGGAGGGGTCCCTCTTCTCCGGCCGGGGTGGGGCCCTCCCGCAGGTTCAGGAGTGCGGGGCATCAGGCTAACCTGCCCACTAGCCTCCTCTCAGGCCCCTCCCACGTCCGAGGCCCACTCCTCCCCTGTCAGAGCCTCAGTTGGATGCAGGAAACTTCTTGGCTGAGTCCAGCCCTCTTAAGTTCTGCGGCTTGGACATCTCGGCATGGTCTCCCACAAGCTGTCCAGGCCGCCGTGCAGGGCGTCTCCACGCTGCACCGTGGGCTACTCCCTGGCGGCCCTGAGTCTAAGGCTCGGACACCCAGGGGCCAACCTCGACCCCCTAGAACCAGGGTCCCAGGGCAAACCTCGACCCCCCACACCCAGGGTCCCAGGGGCCAACCTCGACCCCCCAGACCCAGGGTCCCAGGGCACACCCACCACCCGCACCCTCTCCTGACATTCCTGAGGCGAGGGTCTCAGTAGCCAGGGTTCCGCATGCCAGGGACCTACGACACGCCTTGGACCTGGCCCTTGTGGGCCGACTCCAGTCCGCAGCCCGAGCCTCTGCTTCTCGAGACCACCTCTGCTGCCCACCTTCGTAGGCAGGCCCCGGAAGCACAGCCTCAGCTGGGTTTGTGACCAGGAGGACCCAGTTGGGGGGGGGGTGTGGAGGAGTCGCCCGGTGTGGCTCCTGGAGGAGTCTGGCTCTGCAGACCCTGCGGCCGCCCCAAGGCGGGGGTCAGGCGTCCCTCTTGGCTAAGTGGGGGTCACCAGGAGGCCCCAGCCCCTGTGCGCTCTGGTTGCCTGGGGCAAGGTGGGCTCCTCAGAGAACCAGGGTGGGAGAAGGCAGGCACACGGGAGGACCGGACCGGGGAGGCCCGGGAGCCTCCCTGCGGGCCGTGAGGGGCGCCGGCGGCGCTCACTTCTGCATCCTTCTGCCTCACAGGAGAATGGCCCCCTTCAGGAGTGCCTTGACGCCATCCAGCAGGACTTCGTGGTCTTTAACAGGGAGAAGTGAGTGTGCGTGTTGGGGGCCGGTCACGGGGGCGGAGAGGAGTTTGGGGAGGGGGGCCAAGGCTTTCTGGCCGCAGCAGGCACACGGCCTCAGCGGGGCTGGGAAGCCTGACTCCCACCCTCCTCAGAAGTCCAAGCAGCAGCTTGGGGGTGGGCAGAGGGAGGCCCCTGTGCAGACCTGTGGGGGAGGGGCTCCTCGGCACTTTAAGGGCTAAGCTTGGGCATCTCCACCAGAAGGCAGAGTCTCCGGGGCAGACCCTGGGTGAGGGGCCCCAGCTGTTACATCGACCTGAAACCCTCCCTTAGCCTCAGGGGCCAGGGCAGGAGGGACAGGGCTTGCGGGCAGGGAGGTACGGCAGCCTCAAAGCGCTGAGCCTCCTGCTCTGGTGGACCAGGGAGGCCCGGTGCCGTGGGGCCCGGGGGAGGAGGGGCCGGGTGAGACGCGGAGGACTTCCTGGAGGCGGCGGCCCTGGTCTAAAAGCTGAACAGGGCTCACTGCTGCTCTGTCCTGCCTCAGGGTCCAGGATGACATATGGACGCTGGTTTAGGACACTGGCCACCACCCTGGAGGTCAAGGCCTGGGTGGTAACAGGACTTGGCCAAGCACTTTGTTCCAGAATTCCTGACCTGCCTCCTTTTAGCTTCTGGCTAGAAACCAGCTGAGACCCACCAGCCTACTGCCCCGAGCCCGAGGGCTGTGAAGAGTCCACAGAAGGGCCAGCTGGATGTCCCGTGTGCCCGCAAGCCCCACTGAGCCAGTGTGGCCAGAGAGGCTTCTGCCCAGGCAGAGATGCCCAGGACTGGTCCATGTGGAGCCCCAGGCCGTGTTCCTGAGGGGGTGCACCCCGGGAGTCCCCGGACAGGCCCTGGGCTAGCGAGCCGCGTCCTGGGCTGCTGGCAAGGCTGCATAAAGCCCCCATGTGTCTCCCCAGGCTGAAGCGGAGCCAGGACCCCACGCCCGAGCCCAGGGACGCGGCAGAGGCCTCGGCGGACAGCGAGGGCGTGCGCCCAGCCCTGCCTGCCTGCAGTGCCATCTGCCCCTCAGCCGGGAGCAGCTAGGCCGCCCCTGCCCGCTGCCTGTGGAGTCAGCTCAGGCCCCACCGGAGACCCGGGACCCCCAGAGGGGCGGGGTGGGCAGAGGCCCAGCATCAACTTTCCCAGGGAGCTGCGTAGCGCGTCCAGGCCCAGGCCCAGGCCCAGGCCGGCGGCCCCAGACACCCAGCGGACGGCACCGGATGGCCTACCACCCGGTCTGCTCTCCGGCCCTCGGGGGCACGTGGTGTCAAGAGGCTGCCAGTGTGGCTGGGAGCGGGGGGCACAGAGGATGGGTGCCCCGCAGCCCCCGCCCAGGCTCTCCCGGGGGCCTCTGGGGTCCTGCCCTGCCCGCTGTACATAGCCCGCCTCCACCGCTGGGGCCCAGGCCCACCCGGTTCTCGTCCATCGCGGGGGAGGGGCGCGGGCCTGAGAGTGTTTTATAGACACGCGTTCTGGTCGTTTCTGCCGTGTTTCTGTATAGTTTCCACCTCTGAGAAAAACATGAGAACCTCCTGGTGTCGGCTGGTTTGCGTGTTCCGTGCCTGCTGCGGGCAGAGAACGCTCGTCCGTGACCCAGGGCGTTCCTGCTGGGCCGGAGCCTCCTGGAGCTCTGGTCCTCGGCCTGGGGAGGATGCCCATCTCCTGCTCCAGAAACCCCGAGGCCGCCGTCAGGTCGGGGTGGAAGTGCGGCCTGCTGGGGGGCAGGGGCAGAACCTTGAAAACAGCGGGGACCAGAACACCCCAGGTTGGAGCAGCTCACAGGCCCCCCTTGCCCAGAGTGGGAAGCCCACCTGGGGCCCCAGGGCACTGGGGAGCCTGGGTCTGGAGGCAGGCAGCGCTGCGGGATGCCCGGTGGTGGTACCAACCCCCAGAGGCTCTGGGTGGAGGCCTGGTGGTGGCGGAGGCGGGAGCCAGGTGGGGAGGCCTGGGGTTGTGCGGAAAAGCAGCCGTGTTTTGTGTGTGTGTCTGTGCACAGCTCAGGCGCGTTTTGAGGCCCTAGGGGACAGCATGCCTGTGTCCTGAGTCAGTGGCGGGCCTGCGGGTGTGGCCTGGCCCCCTGACCGCCTTGTCTGTCCCTGGGGAAGGCAACGCTGGTCTCAGTGCAGCCCAGGAATCCGGCACTGAGGCCACAGGGACCAAATCAACCCGAGCAGATGGACCACAGGGCAGACCTTCCCAGGGGCTGCCCAGTCCAGCACGGTGCCCAGAGCCCCGGGTCCAAAGTGGGGCCGAGGCTGGGCATGGAGGCCGGGGCACCCCAGAGGGCCTGCCACGTGAGGGGGGCTGCCCGCCCTTCCTGGTGGAGAGCGCTCTCAGGGTGGAGAGCGTCCCACACCTGGGCATGGAGGCCGGGGCGCCCCAGTGGGGCTGGCCACGTGAGGGGGCTGCCCGCCCTTCCTGGTGCTCTTAGGGTGGAGAGCGTCCCACACCTGGGCATGGAGGCCAGGGTGCCCCAGAGGGGCTGGCCACGTGAGGGGGGCTGCCCGCCCTTCCTGGTGCTCTTAGGGTGGAGAGCGTCCCACACCTGGGGGACAGAGCTGGCAGGATTTTTAGGAGCAAGGCTGAGGCCAGGAAGCCACCCAGCAGCTCCATCTTCTGGAAGGTTCTGGGGGCAGCGCCATCCGCGGGGCTGGATCAGAACCCCAGCCTGCTCCGCCTTAAGTGGGCAGCATGAGCTCCCCACATGCCGTACTGCCCCAAGCCCTGCTGGGCGGCTTGCGCCCACCGACTAGAACACGGGTAGGAGTCCTCCCAGCGCCCCTCTCCTTCCGGGCGTCTGGCTCTCTGTGACCTGCGGGCCTGTGGGAGGCAGAGCCCCTGCTCACAGCGCAGACCCAGCCGGCCCTGCAGTGGTCTGGCGGTCCAGCCTCCCAGCCGTCTGGAGGCAGGACCAGGGGCTGCAGGGTGCTCTCGAGGGTGCCACACACGAGCCCCTGGGGGATGGCGCAGGGGCAGAGAAGTCGGGGCTCTCCACACGCCAGTGGCTTCCAGTCCAGATGCCTTTAATCAACGCGGCCCCACGGGACTGGGGCCGCTGGGCTGCGGGTGGCATGCGGGTTCTTGGCTACAGTGCCCTCGGCACACAGGGCGGCTTCTCTAATCAACTACTGGGAACACACGTCGTAGGAGAAGGAACCACTCAGCTCCGGCCCCGGGGCCGCTGGAGGAGGAAGGGCTCTACGGACGGCGTGGGGGTCTGGTCCCTGGGAAGTCTGAGAAGTGCAGCTGCCCGCCTGGCATCCCTGCGGGCCCCTGAAGTCACAGCAGCTCGGGCGGGGCGGGGCTGGGACGGCAGCCGAGTCGGGGACGAGGGCACCATGCCCGCCTTCCGTCCTGGGCGTCTCCGGAGGTCCCCGCCTTCCGAGGCCCCCGGGTTTGTGGCCCCTGAGCTGCCCCTGCCCGCCTGCCCAGCCCCTCTGCCTGCCCTGGCAGTGAAACCTCGCCCATTCAGCCTCTCCCGCGGGGGCTCCCTGTAACGGGCCGTGGGGCCCCAAGGGGAGAGGTGCTGGGGAGGGGACGGGAAGGCCAAGCACCTTTCAGAGGGGTTCAGGGCAGGAGAGGAGCAAGGAGGGGCGGCCGCCCGCGGCAGCGCCTAGGACAGCGACGTGATGTGGGAGCGGCCGCCAGGGGGCGCCATGATCTTCTGGGCCGTGCGCCGCGCCACGTGGTCGTCGGCCTGCGAGCCTGCGGGAGGGCGGGGTGGAGGCCACGCTGCGGGCAGGCAGACCCGCCAGCCACACGCCAGGGGCCAGGGCTGCAGACCCCGCGCTCCCCGACCTGGCGGCTCCGCCGGGCAGGTGCTCCCCCACCGAGGCCTCAGACGAGCAGGCTGGCGAGGCCAGGTGTCTGCGGCCGGAGCCTGCAGGTTAAGGCCGGCTATCCAGGAAGCCTGTGTAGAGGGGCACAGGCCAGGCCAGCCCCAGCGTCCCCCCTCCAGGTCTTGCCCTGCACGGGCCCTGGGATGAGAGAGGGCTGGCCCCAGCCTTCAGGACGAGGCTGGATCCCGGAGGCCGGCAGGGACTGGACGTCAGGGGCTGGGTCAACCCCCAGTGGGTCGGGGAGGCCTGGCTCTGTCTCTAGGGAGAACCTGGCTCAGCGCCTCCCTGCAAATGCACACCCCAGACCCTGAAAGCAGAGGCTTGAGCTGGCAGCTACAGGTGAACCCCTGAGACCCCCAGCCTCGTTCCTTGTGCACCTCACGTGAGATGCCAGGGCTGGGGGCTGGACACGGCCCTCGGGGCCCAGGCGCCAAGGAGACCCAGCACCCCAGGCTCCACTCACCGGACAGGCTGAACCCCGACTGGTGCAGGTTGCGGAAAGGGGGCACAGAGATCTTCCCGGGGCAGGATGCGCGGGCCTGGGCCCCCGTCCCCGGCTTGGTGGGCGCCATCACCTCGTGGACCGGCCCGTCGTAGAGGCCTCGGGGCACACCGTGGATCTCCGCCAGCTGGGGGCCGAAGGGCTGGGTGTGAGGGACGCCAAGCCGGCCCCAGGCTCGAGGGCAGGGTCCCCCACCCCCAGGGGTGTCCACCCGTGTGTGTGGACACACACCTCCCTCCCCCGAGGCGGGCGGCATGCCCAGGGCAGGTCTGGGAGAGCAGGGGTGCGGGTAGCCTGAGACAGGAGTGCCGGCAGGTCAGGGTGGCCCGCACCCCCACCCTGGGGAGGAGCCGGTGCCAGTCCCAGCCCTGCCCGGGGGCTGTCCCTCCAAATACAAGTTCAGATGATGGCATCCTAGACAAGTGGGAACGGGGCTGCGATAAAGCCAACCTGCATGTGTAGTGACCACGCGTGCGTGTGCAGCTGGGCCTGTGTGCACACGTGTGCACGCGTGAACCACCTGCAGCTGTGTGCAGGGCCTGGACAAACGCCTGCAGTCCTGCCAGGCGCAGCGGGCCGCTGGCCGAGCCCCAGTGAGGGGTGAGGGCTCACGGACGCCGTCAGCGTCCCGCTCTCCTTCCTGAATTCACTGAAGGGCAGGTCTGCTCCAGGGAAATGCTGGGCGACCTCTGCCAGGCTTGGTGGCTGTGCCCCCGGGGGCGGCCACTCAGGGTTTCCTTGGCCTCACGCCCGCACCCTCTGCAGTGACGTGGCCGGCCTAATCACGAACGCGGGTGAGGACCCGCCCGGACCGGTGAGGCCACTGTGCCTTTCCGACAGCAGGGCGGCCAGGGGCAGGCTGACCGCGAGGCCTGAGAGCCCCGCCCGGCTCAGGCTCACCCGGTTCCGGGCCTTTATCCTCTTGTAGACGAAGTCAGGGAAGGTCTTGCGTGGGATGAAGCGGCCGGTCCCGGGGGTGACGCACAGGGCCCCGTCCTCCAGCACAACCCGGCCCTGACTGATGACCACGCTGGGGGCGCCTCGGCACTCCAAGCCCTCAAAGATGTTGTACTCCACGTTCTGGGGGGACAGCAGCCCTCTGAGCCCTCGGGAGGCCTTAGCACGGCTCAGAGTCTCCGGGGCCAGGGCCCCGGCAGGAAGCATCCACTCAGCCTGGGTTGGGGTTTCGGGGGGCAGCCGTGCCTGCACCCCTGGCTCCTTGGGCATGTCTCCCGGGGGCACAGAGTGGGTGAACTCTCCCCACAGACAGGGTCCCCCGCCCCCGCTGGCCCTGCCCATCCCAGGATGTCCAGGATGGCCGCAGGGACCCCCCAGACCCCGAGTTGGCCCCCATGCGGGACCAGCTTCTCTCACCAGGCTGTGGCTCTTGGCAGAGATGATTCTCGTGGCCCGGGGGTTCCATATGACCAGGTCGGCATCAGAGCCCACGGCCACTCGCCCCTTCCGTGGGTAAAAGTTGAAGATTTTGGCCGCGTTCGTACTGGTCACCGCAACGAACTCATTCTCGTCCATCTGCCCTGAGGCCTGAGAAGCCAGAAGGCGGGGTCAGGGGCACCCCTCCCCGGCAACACGCAGGGTCTGGTCTCTGGGCTCCCGTGTGGGCACGGCTGCCCTCCAGGCTGAGGGCAGCGAGACTCAGTCAGGCCTGCAGGTCTGGTACTCCCTGGACATTGAGCTCGTCTCTACACTTGCTTTGTGGGCAAGCGAATGCTGATGTTTCCACAATGACATCTGTCCCCAGAGGATGTGACTGGCCCCTGGCGGTGGCCAGGAGCCTGGGGTCAGGGCCTCGGCCCAGGGGAGGGCTCAGGGCCAGGGCTGGTGGCGCAGGGGCGGAGGCCCTAGGTGAGACAGACGTCTGGGGGAGCCTCGGTCCTACTGGGGAGATGCTGCAGAGTGTAGGGACCCCCTGTGCCCAAGGCCAGTGTATCAGGACCAGGGCGGGGCCTGACTACATGGAGTCTCCTCTGGGGGACCAGAGCAGAATGTCTGCGGACCCCAGGGTGACTGGGCAGCCTGGAGCCTGCCCGCCCCAAGCTCTGCTCCACATGGAGACTTTGCTCGTCCAGGGGCCTCCCTTTGTGGTCCCGCCAGCTCCTCCATGGGGAAGGGTCCCTTCGTCTCACCCACCACACACTTCTCCCAGACCACGGACATGCGCTCCTCCACGCCGTTGGTACCCTCGGGGATGAGAGTGAAGTTGTCCCTGCCGACGGCCTTCTGGGCGGTGGTGAAGGTGCAGTGGGCGCTGCCAGTCACCTGGAGGTCCCCGCTGCGGAAAGCCGGGATCACAGGGGCCCAGGGGGCCTGTCCTCCCCGAGCACCCCCACCCCACACCTGGCCATGGGGTGGAGTGTCCTCCAGGGTGGGGCCAGGAGGTGGGTGCGGGCTCCCTGGACGGGGGTCCAGGGACTCCTGCCTGGAGGGCAGGGTGGAGGAGAGCCCCGCAGCTGAGGGGAGCAGGACCAGGGGCTCCCTACCTGGACAGCAGGGCGGTGAGGTGGTCCGCGGTGCTGGGGTCCGGGCTGATGGGGGGCGACGTGACGAAGGCGGCAGCCTTGGCCCAGTTCTTGCTCCAATAGTGCGAGCCGTCCGCACCCAGGCCGGCGGTGATGGGCTCCCCGAACACCACCACCCCTGTGGCAAGGCATGAGCGGCACCGCGGCTGCGGGACCCCCACCCCCGACGCCAAGGGCTGGGCCAGGCCTCCCACCGCGCTGCCCCTCAGTTTCCTGACTGTGAGGGCCTCACCTCGCCGGGGCACAGACTCACCGGCCACCCCGCCCGCCACAGACCTGCCTCTTCCATGGCCCAGGCGGCACCTGGCCCCGGACCTCCGCCCGCACCCACCCGGGAGGTGTCCAGGGAGCGGCAGCTCAGCCCGGGGGTCAGCTGGGCGAGGCTCTTCACATGACCCAAGAGTGCAGGCTTACACACCACACCACACACACACCTTACACACACACCATACACAAACAGACACACATCACGTAAGCACGCACATACACACCACACACGCAGAGACACGCACAGTATGGCTCTGACACGCACTTCTATGCAAACAGGGCCCTTAGCCCCACGTGTGATTCAAGGCCCCTTATCAGGTCCCCCTGCTGTCTGGACAAGAGGGAGGCTCAGGCTGCCCCCACAGGCCACACCCGCACCCCTCACACGAGAAGCCCCCTGAGGAGGCTGGCAGGCTTCCTGAGCCCCCATGGGGCCGCCCTGTGCCACTCCAGGGGCTGTGGACCCCGAGCCCCTCCCTGCTCCCACCAGCACCCACCTCGCCGCTTGGCCCGGGCGATCACATCGGCTGCGGCCTTGCTCATGACCTTGGTGATGTACAGGGGGCAGCTGGCCTGCCTGGCGATGGTGACGGCGCGGTACACGGCCTCGGCCTCCACCTGCAGACAGGCTGCTCAGGCCGCGCGAGGGCTGGGGCTCCTGACCGCAGAGAGCCCGCAGCGCCCCGGGCCACCCATGATGCCCAGCCCAGAGGGGCACCCAAGGGCCAGGACCCCAGCCTGGGGCTCCAGCCCCAAATCTGTGCTGGCCCGCACCACCCCGGAGCAGACCACCCGCCCTCTGAGTGTCGCGTGCAGGCCTCAGTGCGGCCGCAGGCAGAGGGCTGGGAGCCCTGACTCACCCCCAGGTGAGGACAGTGGGGTCACAGTCCTGCTCGGATGGGGGCCCAGCCCGCCCCCGATGAAGGCCCATCGGGGCACCCCACAGGCTCACACCTACCTCCTCGGGGTGGCTGAGCACGTGGCCCTCGGGGCCGGTGACACCGAGTTCCAGCAGCCGCTTCTGCTCCTAAACACACAGCTTGTTTCAGCCTGGGAGCAGCGCAGGCCAGACCCCGAGCCCCTCCCTGCTCCCACCAGCACCCACCTCGCCGCTTGGCCCGGGCGATCACATCGGCTGCGGCCTTGCTCATGACCTTGGTGATGTACAGGGGGCAGCTGGCCTGCCTGGCGATGGTGACGGCGCGGTACACGGCCTCGGCCTCCACCTGCAGACAGGCTGCTCAGGCCGCGCGAGGGCTGGGGCTCCTGACCGCAGAGAGCCCGCAGCGCCCCGGGCCACCCATGATGCCCAGCCCAGAGGGGCACCCAAGGGCCAGGACCCCAGCCTGGGGCTCCAGCCCCAAATCTGTGCTGGCCTGCACCACCCCGGAGCAGACCACCCGCCCTCTGAGTGTCGCGTGCAGGCCTCAGTGCGGCCGCAGGCAGAGGGCTGGGAGCCCTGACTCGCCCCCAGGTGAGGACAGTGGGGTCACAGTCCTGCTCGGATGGGGGCCCAGCCCGCCCCCGATGAAGGCCCATCGGGGCACCCCACAGGCTCACACCTACCTCCTCGGGGTGGCTGAGCACGTGGCCCTCGGGGCCGGTGACACCGAGTTCCAGCAGCCGCTTCTGCTCCTAAACACACAGCTTGTTTCAGCCTGGGAGCAGCGCAGGCCCTGAAGGGCCTTACGGGGTGCGTCCACGGCCCAGGACGCCTGGCCCTGAGACCCCAGAATCCCCCACCTCGAGAACTCGGGGCGGGGGGTAGAGGGGTTGCGCTCTGAAGGGGGTGACTCCAGCTCCCTGAGTTATGGAGGACGGAGCCCCGGGGCTGGGAGGGCTGCGTGCGCCGGGGGTCACGGGCCTCCTCCGTGAGGACAAGCCCCCCCTCTCCTGCTGCTGCTTCCCCAGGGGTGTGCAGGGG
>SJYR01002286.1:524693-541464 GCA_006410655.1 Kobus ellipsiprymnus
GGAGGAGGGAAAGCGGAAGGAGGGGTGAGGTGAGGGGACTGGAGTGGGTGGGGCATCCAGAGGTGGAACCTGGGGTCACAGACATGAGAAGCTCCGCAGAGTATTTTTGGTTTTTAATTGTTAAACTAACTTCTCAGCAAGAGGCTATTCCACCAAGGAGAATGAACACCAAAGGCAGTGGAACTGCAGTGAGCGCCTCGCACGGAGTGTCACGGTTCTCCACTGACATCTCAGCTGCGTTCAAGTGACACTGCTCCCTAGGCCCCATCTGATCCGTTCCTAAATAGGTTCCATCAGTCCATCCACTTCGAGCTGTTAGAAAGGACCCTCTCACTTTGCAGATGGAAAGGCCGGAGCCCCGAGACACCAAAGGGTCTCCCGAGGTTGCACCTCTGGGCTGACTAGAGCCAGGGCCCTGGCCACCTGCTTGCGGGCCTCCACCACGTCACTGCCTCCCCGAGTTAGGATGATAACTGTCTGGGGTGTGAGCCGCACACAGATAAATACTGAACAAGAATCTTGTGGAAAATAAAGTCACCTGCCAGTTTGAAGGGACAAGGTGACGGCATCCAGTTCCCTGAGGTCATGGGCCCCTTCTCCTGAGCCTGCCCTTACGACCACAGCACTGCGTCCAGGACGGGTGCCCCTCTGCTCTCACCCAGGACTGCGGCACTGCACGTGCACACACACATGGGCACACATATGCACACACATGCACACACATACACATGTGCACACACACAGAGGCGTGGTTTGCTTCCAGGCTTGCAGACCTCCTCTCCCTCCTGATGCACACACATGCACACACGTGCACGCACACACACATGCATACACACGTGCACACACATATGCATACACACGGGCACACACATACACATGTGCACACACACAGAGGCGTGGTTTGCTTCCAGGCTTGCAGACCTCCCCTCCCTCCTGATGCACACACACACACACACACGTGCACGCACACACGTGCACACATGTGCACACACATATGCATACACACGAGCGCACACACGTGCACACACACGTGCACACACATATGCATACACACATGCACACACATACACATATGCACACACATAGAGGCGTGGTTTGCTTCCAGGCTTGCAGACCTCCCCTCCCTCCTGATGCACACACATGCACACACGTGCATGGACACACATACATGCATACACACGAGCACACACACGTGCACACACACGAGCACACACGTGCACACACACATGTGCACACATATGCATACACACATGCACACACATACACATGTGCACACACACAGAGGCGTGGTTTGCTTCCAGGCTTGCAGACCTCCTCTCCCTCCTGATGCACACACATGCACACACGTGCACGCACACACACATGCATACACACGTGCACACACATATGCATACACACGGGCACACACATACACATGTGCACACACACAGAGGCGTGGTTTGCTTCCAGGCTTGCAGACCTCCCCTCCCTCCTGATGCACACACACACACACACACACACGTGCACACATGTGCACACACACGAGCGCACACATGTGCACACACACACGTGCACACACATATGCATACACACATGCACACACATACACATGTGCACACACATAGAGGCGTGGTTTGCTTCCAGGCTTGCAGACCTCCCCTCCCTCCTGATGCACACACACGCACACACGTGCATGGACACACACACATGCATACACACGAGCACACACACGTGCACACACACGAGCACACACGTGCACACACACATGTGCACACATATATGCATACACACATGCACACACATACACATGTGCACACACACACAGGCGTGGTTTGCTTCCAGGCTTGCAGACCTCCCCTCCCTCCTGACCCCCAGTCCTCTTGGGGACATGGTGTCCTCCACTCCTTTCTCTGGCCACTGGCCCAACTTCCCGACTGTCCCCATCAGCCCGAGATCTCACCGACACTGAAGCTGCGCCAGGCCCAGCACGGGCGAGTGTGAGTCCTCTTCCGGGTCTGCTGGGGTCTCCTGGCCGGGGCCTCCTTGGTCAGGAGCGCCTCTGTGGGCAGGAACTGAGCCCCTGTCAGCACAGGGGCCTGCCCACCAGGTTTGCCCTGGACTGGCCCCTGGGAACCCAGCTTTCGAAACTCTCCCAGAGTGAAGAGGTCCTGCTCATGGGCTGGCTGAGACTATTTGTACAAACGGTGTGATTTACAGCAAGCATCTGCTTCCTTCTGAGGCTGGTATTTTATGGGCAGGGGGTGCCCACATGAGTAGCCCCAATAAAAACCCTGAGCTCTGGGCCTTAGAGGAGCCCCACTCCTCAGCTCCCAGCAGACACCACACACACAGCCGTGTTTCCATGGCCAGGCAGCGCACTCCACGTGGCCTGCACGGAAGAGAGGGTGTGTAGGGAGCCTCCTCCCGGGTCTCCCGGCCCTGCAGAGCCAGCCACATCCCTGCAGGGCACTGCTGCATGCTCTGAGCCGGGGCTCCACTCCGGGCTGCGTCCTGAGACCCCTGGGGGTCCCTGGGCCTGTGGGGGGCTCTTGGCGCCCGGGAGCCCTCCCCTCCACTGTTTTCCAGAAGCCCAGGAGCTGTGAGGCGCAGATCAGAGAGGCGTGGTCTTTGCCTCCTGTCCACTTGCTGGGGCATCATTTATTTGACTGTGTGTTAGGGGCCAGGGCAGTCTGAGTGTGTCCTGAGGTTCACTCCAAAGCTCTGTCCACACCGTAAGTGAGCCAGGTACATCCTCATGTGAAACGCTTCACAGACAGGGGACAGGGCGGTGTGTGAGCACAGGCGAGGATGAACGTCGTGGGGGAGTGGGGACACAGGATGTATCGCTCCCAGCCCATCGGGGCGGTGATGTCTCGATCAGGGTGGGCACCCAGAACCGCAGCCTCACCCCTCCTTCTGGAGGGAGGGCTTGTGATGTAATTTTTATACTGGGCTGCACTGGAGGATGGTGATACGGATTCAAGTGGTCATTCAAGTTATCATTCAAGAAGAATGGTAACCAGCATCATTAAGTGGGTTTATGTTACAGTCACGAAGATGGACAAAGGAGAGACAAGGGGACAGGAGGGTATGGGCTGGACACGACCCACCTGGCAGCAGGGGTGTCTCTATGTTGGCACCCAGCCTAGTGGGCACAGAGACGTCAGAACCCTGCTCAAAGCTGCAGAAGCAGAACTCTTATCAGTAACACCCATCGGCAACACATGCAAGTGCCTTCATACACACGGGTTAGGAAACAGCAGGCAGATTTATGTCAAAATAGAGCCCGAGCCACCGGCCCCTCAACTATTGGGAAACGTGAAGTTGTTGGCAGGGTGACCAACCTCTCTGGGGTTGGAACCAATTGCAGATGGGGGGCCTCATGATGCCCAGAAATGCGCGCAAGGCAAGTAAACCCGGGTCCGAACACAGGGTGGGCCAGGAAGAGGCCCAGAGCCCACGTGGCAGGGGCGAGGCCCTGCAGCCCAGATCTTTGCTCTCTGCCCCCAAACATCACCCTACTCTAGGCCCCAGGCCCTCAGAAGTCAGCCACGCAAATACACGTACGATCAGCTTATGGGACAGCGGAGGACGGGCTAAAGCCAGAAACCCTCCAGGTGAGCACTGCTTCTCCGGGAACCGCAGCCTAGCATTTCCAGCAGCGACAGAGCAGGTGTCTGGGGCCGAGGGCTTCCTTCCCCGAGGCTCTGACTCGGGCGATTGGAAGAAACAGATGGCTTCGCCCAGACCCGGCTGAGCGTGCCCCCTGCCGCCCGGTCAGCTCTCCGCAGGGCCTTTCCATCAGCAACACAGAGGGGGCAGGGCATCTGTCAGCGCCCCCCGGGGCCATCGACCAGGCCCTTCTCCCTGCGCCCCACAGGCAAGAGCCTGTTGCAGGCAGGTCCGCTCCGGCCCAGGACAGTCCGTGCTCACACCATGCCTGGCTCATCAACTTGACTGGGACAGACCTCCTGTCTCTAACCCCCAGACCGCAGGCCTGACCCCCACCCCCAACCCTGCCCGCACTTGCTCTGACTGGACAGGCTGCCTGTCCAGATCCCACACGGCTGCCCCGTACACGTGCCTGGCACACACACAGACCCACACACACAACCACACACAGAACACACAGACCCGCACACACAATCACACACAAACCCACACACACAACCACACACAGACCCGCACACACAACCACACACAGACCTGCACAGACAACCACAAACAGACCTGCACACACAACCACACAGACCCGCACACACAACCACACACAGAACACACAGACCCGCACACACAACCACACACAAACCCACACACACAACCACACACAGACCCGCACACACAACCACACACAGACCCTCACACACAACCACACAGACCCGCACACACAACCACACACAGACCTGCACAGACAACCACAGACCCGTGCACACAACCACACACAGACCTGCACACACAACCACATGCATAGAACTACACACACAACCACACAGACTTGAACACACAAAACCACATGCACAGACCTGCATATTCACAGCCACACACAGACCCACACACACAATCTCACACACAGACCCACACACACAACCACACGCACAGATCTGCACACACACAGCCACACACAGACCCACACACACAACCACACACAGACCTGCACAGACAACCACACACAGACCCACTCACGCAACCACACACAGACCCATACACACAACCACACACACAGACTGGCACACACACAGCCACATGCACAGACCCGCACAAACACAACCCTTGGTTCTTGTTTTGTTTTCTGTCCAGGTGACCAGGAGCTGCTCTCGCAGTCTGAGAAGGGGCGTCCGGCTCTCCCCGGCGCCGCCTGCTCTAACAGCGGCCTCTCTCAATAATGGCCTCGTGCTCACACTCTGAGAAGGCCCACACTGCTTAAAACGAGACAGCGACATGACAAGTGCTAGACAGCTGGCCGCGGGCCGAACGCTGCCACTGGACAGCGCAGATCAGGCAGCCGAGCGCAGAGCGGGGGCGGGGAGCCGGTGGCTTCCGGTCAGCTCTCCCGCTTCCCCCTGAGACCGCGTGCAGACGTCCCAGCAGCACGAGAGAACAGCCTTTGCTGTCAGGTAAACACAAAATTCTAAACAGGGAGGGAAAAGCTGCTCCAAAGCCAACAGGAACTGCAGGAGTTTGTCAGTATCCCTTGATAGCAAGGCTTCACGCTTTGGGTGACCACGACGACAGGTGGACACCCAGAAGGAACGCCTTCACCAGCACGTCAACAAGCTTCACGCGAATGTTCGCAGTGGCGAAACCCAGATGCCCATCACCGGGGCGGTGGAGTCCCACGAGGGCCTCCCAGAGCGGGCCACAGAGACACACGGGTCACCGGGCAGGTGAGTCTAGGCACCACGAGATGAAGTGCGCTGTGTGTCCAAAAGCATGACGCCTCTTACAAGGACTTCAGAAGCAATAACAATTACACCTTTCAGAAACCTACACGTCTGCCACAAAGCTCTGCACAGGGCGCGGCCCCGGGGGTCAGAAGGCAGTTACCTCCAAAGGGAGAGGCAGGTATGGGAGGGGGTCGGAGGTTAGACGTCAGTGAAGCCAGAGATGTTACAAGAAACACCCGCCAGGGCCATTCCGAGACCAGTGGCAGGAGAAAGCCAGTGTCAGGACGCATGCAAGTTTGTGCAGCCAAGAGCAAAGACGAAGAAAACTCCATGACAAGGGCTGCAGTGCGTGTGTGTGTGTGCGTGTGCGTGTGCAGGCCTGTGAATCGGCACGCAGGACGGCGGTGCCCTGTGGGCGCCTTGGCCACCATGCTCCCGGCAGGGCTTGTCAGCTGCCATCCATCAGACAAGCACACGTCTGGCAGCAGCCCGGAGCCTGCTCCCTCCTCCACCCCTACCCCCCACCTTGGGGCTGAAGCCCAGGCTGACGAAGCCACCCAGACGGGGCCCCTCTGTGCCGGGTCTGGGGGCTCCATCACCCGTGAGCTGTCCCCGAGTTCAGCTCCCCATCCCCAGCACTAACAGCCTGGGAGCTGCTGTTCACACTCGGGTGAACCTTCTGGGAGGCACATAAACAGCTCAGCTTGAACTTCTTTCCTTAAACATGAAACAACACACTGCAATTAAAAAGGCAATCTCATCAGGTCGTGATGGAGACTGTCACAGCCACGGCTCGAATGAGGGCTTCTTCTCACGCGTGTCCGCAATGCCTGTTAACTGTGGATGTTTGCTGAGCAAGACCGACTCCTGCCTGAATCCCAGCGACAGCAGCCATCACTGCCGGTCGCCGGGCTCAGCGCAGCGTGAGTCACAGGAGCGAGGCTCAGCGGTGTGCAGTGCCTGCTCCCGGAGAGCTGCGAATCTGCCCTGCTGACAGTTGAGTCTCACATCTCGGGCTTCCAGACCCTGAGCCGGGCAGACGAGGCGCCTGGAGCCCCAGCCCCACCCCCGGGACCCAGAGGGGACGCCGGCAGAGAGCAGCTCTGACCCCCTGCCTCCCCGAGTTCGATGACTCAGAGGCGGGGAGGACACTCTAGCCAGGACCAGGCTGAGCGCAGAGTGGGCTTGGTCCAGCCAAGCAGAAGGCATTTTACTCATTCGGGAAGAGTTCCTTACAGTGGGGGCGGGAGGAGACGAGAGATGGACAACCGCTTGCAAAAAATGTGCTTCGACCAAATCCATGCGCCAAACGCAAACAGACTGGAAACGGGCCACGGACGTGAACGTGAGACTCAAAGCCGCGCAGCCCAGCAGGAAACGTGGGGAAAATGCCGGTGGCTGTGAAGCTGGCAAGGTTTTCTTAGACCCAATACCACACAACCTATTCAAGTTGACAAGCTGGATTTTTAGCTGAGAACTTCACTTCAAAAAATACTCTCAAAAGAACAAAAAAAAGAAAATACTTTTGCGTTATATATCTGACCCAGGGGCTATGTTTGAAACATATAAAGGAATCTTAAACTTCAGTAATAAGAAAGCATAGATTGAAGTTTTTGAAATGGGCAAACAGTTCACTGAAGAAGATGCGTGGAAGGACGCCCACTGTCGTCCGCCACCGGTCGCGGTGGATTAGTCGCTCAGTCGTGTCTGACTCTTTGAGACCCCATGGACGGCAGCCCACCAGGCTCCTCTGGTCACAGGATTCTCCAGGCAAGAATACTGGAGTGAGTTGCCATTTCCTCCTCCAGGAGATCTTCTCGACCCAGGGATCAAACCCAGGTCTCCTGCACTGCAGGCAGATTCTTTACTAACTGAGTACCAGGGAAGCCCTCATTAGTCATTAGGTACTCTCGCCTGGAAAATCCCACGGACGGAGGAGCCTGGCGGGCTGCAGTTCACGGGGTCGCTGAGAGCTGGACACGACTCAGTGACTTCACTTTCACTTTTCACTTTCATGCATTGGAGAAGGAAATGGCAGCCCACTCCAGTGTTCTTGCCTGGAGAATCCCAGGGACGGAGGAACCTGGTGAGCTGCCGTCTATGGGATGGCACAGAGTTGGATACGACTGAAGTGACTTAGCAGCAAACGAAAATAAAATTCAAAATAATGACCACTTTGCCCTCATTAGTATGAACGCCCCCACCCCAGAAAGACTGACCAAGTCAAGTGCTGGAGAAAATGTGGAGCAGCAGGAACTCACACGGATCAGCCACCGGAGAGACCCACGTCTCCAGGCAGCGAGTCCCAGGCAGGGAAAGGGGAGGGCAGGGCTGGGCCTGGAATGGGTGGCCTGGAACTGAGAGCATCGTTGTGAATTTGTGGTTTCACAACAGACACATAGGTGGGAGATGGATTCAGACAACAGATGACGGACGACAGACAGGTGATAGACGACTGACCGACAGTAGATGCCCGATGGGGGATGGGGCAGAAAGACGGCAGACAGACGGCGGGCTACAGACAGGCGACAGGCAGCAGACGGTGCACAGACACACAGACGGACAACAGAAGCAGAAACGCACAGAGCAGAGTGGCTGCTCCGCACGAGCACACCGGTGGGTTTCCACGCTCTGCCCGAGAGGACCCAGAAACGCTGTCAGCCCAGGCGCTGCGAGCACACCCAGCGCAGAGAGGCTGGTTCCCCAGCACCACTCCCAACAGAGGGAACCAGGCTCCCTGGAGAAGTGGTTGTTTCAGGCTTGGGGCAGGGAAAACACAAGATAAGCTTGAGCATCCTGCAGGGATGGAAAGTAAGAAAGGGCTCGAGGCACAGGGGGCTCAAGGGTCAGGGGCACCAACCTGGCGGAAGCTCAGTCATTGACCCTGCCACGGTCTGAGCAGGAACAGGATTAAAGAGAGCGTTGATTATAACCCACAGGACAAACTAAATGCCCACGAGTCCATACTGCTGCATGGAATTGGATGAAGAAAGAAATGAGAGAAGGGGACAGGTCTTCACCAGAGAAAAATTCTAATGAAATAATAGAAGGAACATGGGAATAGCAAGCCGTGAGAACCACCACGGCAGGAAAGACCCACTGATGTTGGCGAGGTTACCGGGGAAATGTTTAAGGAGGATCAGCGTATTTGCCTGGTGTCAAAGTGTCTCTCTCCAACACTCTGTACAGTTACACATGCTGTCTTTTCAGTGGAGAACCTGGGAGAACCTTGATCAAGGTTCCACTTGGAGGGGCATGGTGTATGGACGCCGCGCACCCTGACGGACATGCTCAGAGGGCGCTCCACCGGGGGGCAGTGTCGCCAAGAACACCTAACCTCAGTCCCATCAGAGGAGCACGTCAGAAAAGTCACCCTGGAGAGCAATCCACAGAATACCCAACCAACTCCTACCGAAGTGCCGAAGTCAGGGACACTGAGGGATACTGGGACGGACCAGGAGACAACGAGACGTGGGCGGGGGGATGCTCCTGAAGCAAAAAACGCTTGTCTGGACAGAGAGGGTGGACCAGCTGAGCTTGGAGAGTGCGCTGTGACGACATGAGATGGGGACGTCTGGGGAAGCTGGGTGAAGGGGCGCAGGAACTTGATACCATCTGTGCAACTTTTCTTTAAGTCTGAAACTATCTTCAAATAGAAGACTTTTTAAAAAGCTGATGGGAGAAGGGGGACGCTTGCTTAGTAATCTGGTAACTTGTGTTGCACATACTGTTCCAAATGTGCACGGAACCAGCCCCTCCCAGCGACGTCTCCAGTGCAGAAAGCCCTGGGCCCCCTGTCTGCTCCCTGGCTGAGAGGGGCCCTCGCTGTCTAGGGGGACTGTGTCAGTGGTCGGGGCCGGGAAGGGCGATAATGACACAGAACGTCCTGGATTTAGATGTCAGCACTCTGCTGACAGCCTGACTCACCCTGGAGACTGGCGAGCCAGAAGGTGATGGGGGAACCCCCGCAGGGGTCGACGTTTCCTGCGAGCTGCCGTCCGCAGCTGCAGATGGGCAGCCTCCAGCTCTGCACCCACAAAGCGGTCCCCTTCCCCCTCGACTGAGAAAATGCAAAGCAGCATCGCCGCGGTGTGGCGCCCCTGCCGCCCCCATGAAGGGAAGCATGGGCCATGGGACCCTTCTCACTGAATGTCCGCTACTTCTGCCCAGGGTGAGGACGGCTTGGTGCCAACTGCTTCATACAATATCCTCCTACTTTGGCTGGCGACATGGCTGAGAGGGGCCCTCGCTGTCTAGGGGGACCGTGTCAGTGGTCGGGGCCGGGAAGGGCGATCATGACACAGAACGTCCTGGATTTAGACGTCAGCACTCTGCTGACAGCCTGACTCACCCTGGAGACTGGCGAGCCAGAAGGTGATGGGGGAACCCCCGCAGGGGTCGCCGTTTCCTGCGAGCTGCCGTCCGCAGCTGCAGATGGGCATCCTCCAGCTCTGCACCCACAAAGCGGTCCCCTTCCCCCTCGACTGAGAAAATGCAAAGCAGCATCGCCGTGGTGTGGCGCCCCTGCCGCCCCCATGAAGGGAAGCACGGGCCATGGGACCCTTCTCACTGGATGTCCGCTACTTCTGCCCAGGGTGAGGACGGCTTGGTGCCAACTGCTTCATACAATATCCTCCTACTTTGGCTGGCGACCCAGACCTCTCCCCCTGGTCTCTGGATGGCGGTGCTGGGTGGAGGGAAAATGTGCTTGTTCATGGGTCCTTGGGAGTGAGACCCTGGCCCCCACTGCGTGCCACCACCCCATTGCCCCATGTGAGACGTGCAGCCCAATTCCATCCCCACGTGGTGATGCCCACCGCCCAGCGCCAAGGCCACCCCAACACAAGCATCCTGGGAGCAGAGTTGTTCAAGTACCATCTGGGTCTCTCTCCGGATGTCCAAGGGAGCCTCCATCAACACTCAGGTCCTGGAGGCTGCCTGGGCCCCAGGGAGGCCATGCCTGCCCAGCACTCCCACGTCCAACCCTCACCTCAGGCACCCAGTCATCTGTACCCAGACCTGGCCTCCTCCACGAGTGAGACCTGCTCATGGTTCTGGGGCACCGAATGGCCTTCCAAGCCCTGGCAGGTCCCTTGTGCCCCGCACACAGCAAGACAGACTGCAGAGCTGGGCTGGCCCTCCTGGGGGAGGCTGTTGGGAAGATCCCGAAGGGGCAGAGGCGATCCCGCCACCCGCGGGGTCCTTCCAGGGACTCTGCACCATCCATTTTGACACAGCATTGCTGCGGCTGTGTATTCATTGTCCTTCACTGGCTACAGGTGACCTCTGAAGCCAGGCCGTGACAGTGGGCTGTCCTCGTCAAGCACTTGCCTTCACACAACACGGTGCAGCCCACGTACCTCAAGGGACCCTGAGCTCCAGGGACCCCAAGATCCAGGGACCCCAAGGTCCAGGGACACCAAGGTCAGGGACCCCAAGCTCCAGGGACCCCGAGCTCCAGGGACCCCGAGCTCCAGGGACCCCGAGCTCCAGGGACCCCGAGCTCCAGGGACACCAAGGTCAGGGACCCCAAGCTCCAGGGACCCCGAGCTCCAGGGACCCCGAGCTCCAGGGACCCTGAGCTCCAGGGACCCCGAGCTCCAGGGACACCAAGGTCAGGGACCCCGAGCTCCAGGGACTGGGCCTTGAAGGGGTGCTCAGGTTGGAGGGCCCATGTGTGGACCAGGATGGGGGACCAGCCTCCACTGCAGAACGAGCCTCCCAAGTGGCCTTTCCAGCCAGAGGCTGTGTCCAGGCGTCCCTAGCCAGGCCCGGGCCCCGCACCAGGCTGACTGCACGTGGCTTTGAGAGAGGGCCTTCCTTAGAGGAACCGTGTGAAGGAGCCGAGGGTCTTAAGGCCCCTTCTAGGGAGCAGGCGGTGGTCTCCGGCCTCTGCTCTGCCTGAGCCCCTTCTCTACATGGGGGTGCGTCTCAAGGGCCCTGCAGCCTCACTGCCAGAGTGTCAGCTGGCTCTGTGATGGGAAGGGCTGGGGGAGACAGGCCCCTTATCACTCCTACAGACCCAGAAAACAGAACTGCCCCCCAAGCCGCCCCACGTCACCCAGAAACATGTGGAGAGAACTCCCCAGGAGCACCCGCCCATTAGGATCCTGACTCTGCCCTGGGGATGACCCGCCGGCCGCCCCGGGGCACCTCCGAGACCTGGGGTGGGGGAGGTGATGCCCTGGGGACACAGGGAGGCCTGCTGAGCTGGGAGTCACGCCGGAGAGAGGGGCTGTGCCACAAGAAAAGGCTTCGGAGTTTCTCGGTCCAGCCGGACGGGGCGGGGGGCAGGCTGAAAGGCCTGGGGTGTGGCGTGGGGCTCGGTGGGCAGGAGGGGCTGGGGGCCCTCCTCTGCTGGGAGCTGAGCTGAGGCCACCGCTGTGGCTCAGGGACATGCCCTGTGACCACGCACGGGCCCCTTGGCTGGCCTTGTTGGGGGGCGTCCTGGGTCAGGGCAGAGGACACCCACAATACAGGCAGCACCTCTGGGACCACCCCGTGCCCGCCGTGCCCTCACCTGCCCACACGCTGGGCCAGCATCCCAGCAAACTGAACCCTCAGAGGGGGCCGGCCTCCCCCCACCCCAGGAGGCGGGGTCCCGCAGACCCGAAGGTGAGCAGGCGCCCCACAGGGTGGGAGGGAAGGTGTCACGTCCCAGGGGTGATGGCTGAGTCTCACCTGCTGCCAGCTGGGCATCGGGCCCCCTTCTCAACCGCAGACCTACGGGCTCTGTGGTCCTCGCCGGGCATTGCCCCTGGAGCACGAAGGCTGCAGCTCTGGACCGGGCGGCTTCGGCCGCACTGGGCCTGCCTCTGCAGCGTCCAGGTCTGCGCCGCCCGAGACAGCCTCTGGCCCCTGCGTCTCCAGTGAGGCCCGGCCCTGTCCAGCCACCCCGCCCTGCTCAGTCCCGCAGACCCGAAGGTGAGCAGGCGCCCCACAGGGTGGGAGGGAAGGTGTCACGTCCCAGGGGTGATGGCTGAGTCTCACCTGCTGCCAGCTGGGCATCGGGCCCCCTTCTCAACCGCAGACCTACGGGCTCTGTGGTCCTCGCCGGGCATTGCCCCTGGAGCACGAAGGCTGCAGCTCTGGACCGGGCGGCTTCGGCCGCACTGGGCCTGCCTCTGCAGCGTCCAGGTCTGCGCCGCCCGAGACAGCCTCTGGCCCCTGCGTCTCCAGTGAGGCCCGGCCCTGTCCAGCCACCCCGCCCTGCTCGTCCCAGCTCCCTCCACTGGCTCCTTGGTCCTCGCTCTGACCAGTCCTTTGGCACAGCTCAGGGCGGGGTCTAGCGGCACCGTGGCATCCACGGCTCTATTCCACTGGCGACAGCGTCTGACACGGCAGGGTGGCTGCATGCGTCGGTTGGCAAGCGCCCAGGACCCCAGCAAGCGGGCTGCAGTGTCTTTGCAGCGGGCCCAGGCGGCCCGGGGAACCACGCTGGAGGTGCTCCATGAGCGGCCCGGGTGCCCTGGACGAAGGCCCCCGTCTTGGCAGCAGCCCCTCCGCGGCGTGCTGCAGGCCGCCTGCGTTGTTTCTGGGAGTCCGCCCTCTCCTCCGACTCCTGTTGCGGTCACTGAGGGAACCAGGGGAGGCGGGGGCTCCTGCACGGAAGCGGCCTGTGCACCCGCCAGCAGGGGCCCCGCGTGTCCCCATAACTGGGGCCGGGGGCTGTGTCCCAAGCAAGGACCTGGGGTCCGCAGCCAAGACCAGGCCTCTTCAGAGAAGCCTGGTCGGAGAACGAGTTCTAATTCCGGCTCATCAAAGTGAACAGTCCCCTCGGAGGTGCTCAGAGACCCCCTCTCTCCCTCCTCCTCGACGGCAGGGGGTCTGTAGAGGCTGGCCCCCCCCGAGTCTTCAGGGACAGGCGCCCGCCGCTCTCCGGTAAAGCTGGAGGAAAGGGGGGCTGGAGGGAAAGAGACGCAGGACACAGGTCAGGGAGGTGGCAGGGTGAGAGGGAAGGGGCTGGAGGGACAAGGGCACTGGGAAGGATGGCTCTGCTCCAGAGGAAGGGCCCTCTGGCGGGGGCGGTGAGGGGTGCCCACAGACAGAGACGGGATGACGAGGTCTTGTTTGGGAAGGAGACATTGGTCAAGCTTTCACGTGCACCTCGGGCTGAAAGTTGCAGGGACGACGTCACAGCCTAGGATGACTGGGACGTCCTGAGTGAGCCCAGCTTGTCGGGAAGGCAGGGGTCCTGGCCGAATCTCTAGTGTCACCCCAGATCGAACTTGATACACAAAGGACAAAAGTCACCAACCCCCCAGTGCTGCCTCCTGCCGAGCTGCCCGGAGCAGAGAACAGGGAGCGTGTGCACACATCTCTCCCCCAGGAGGTTCCCAGGGGACCTTCTCCAGGAAGGCGAGCACCCCTTCCCCTCTGAGCAGACCCTTCCCTCTAGGACCCGTGTGGGCCCGGGGTGTCGCCTCCAGGAAGCCCCCCCTGCTTACGGAAAGTGGGGGCTCTGCTGGTCCCCGGGACGTGGACAAGAAATACTCACCACGTCAGAGTGCCCAGGCGAGCTATGACCACAGAATGAAAGCTAAGGAGAAAAATAAGAACAAAAATAGGAACTGAAAAGCAAAGGGGAGGGCGGAGACATGGAAGGAAAGAAAGAAAAGAGAGTTTGTAGAGTTTCTGGCAAGAACGAGCGTGTGGCCACAGACAGGGCGACGCGGCGCGGCTGGCCGGGGGTCGGGAGCGGGTCCTGGCGCGCTGTGTCCAGCGGGTCAAGGGCTGAGCTGCGAGGCGCCGTGAGGACATCTGGGTCAGAAGGGACCACACTGTCTGTCCCTGGGGACCGTGCTCTGGGGCCCCGCACCGTCCAGAGGACGGGCTGAAGGCGACAGTCAGGAGGGAGCCTCTGCTGGTCACCTTGCTTCTGGGTTGGGGGAGTGGGGACCGGCCCATCTGGACCTGACGCCGGGCTGATGCTGAGGATGCTAACTGGCTATAATGATGATGGAAGTCCAAGTGCCAGGCAAACACCAGCACTCTGGGACAATATTTTGGTCTCAGTCCCATTATAAGTGATAAACCACAGCCAACATGCTGAATAGATTTCACACTCAGAAACCCTCCTTTTGGGTTGGGGGAGGGGCCTGGCTAATTTAGACACAGGAGAAAATCTGGCCCGGTACAGCTGCTTGGAAAAGCAGAGCCCCTTCAGCTAGATTAAAAGAGTAAACACCCAATTTTAAAAATTCGAGCGTTCAATGCAAACAAATGCTCTCACTCTAAGATGGAAAAGGAGGCAGGGACGGCACCACCGTGCGGCTGTGCGCTCCCTTCCCCTCCCCAGCGCCTGCGAGCCTGGTGCCCGTCTGCCCCCACTCGGGGCAGGCGCGCTTTTCTCCCAGGCTCCTCTCTGCCTGGCAAGTCGTGCCCCACCCCTAGGCCTCCAGGGGCCTGTCTCGGGCTCCGGATTTGCAAGTTACCACCAAGACTGTTCGGCAGATGGCGATAGAGTGCCCACGGAAGGGGCCGGTTTTGTCCACAGGAGGGTGGGCAGGGCAGGCGGGGGACCAGCTCCAGGAGCTGCCGGGCGGAGGGGCCCTCTGTTCTCGTGCTAGTCCGACTCTCTGCGACCCCCTGGACTGTAGCCCGCCAGGCTCCTCTGCACGGGGTTTCCCAGGCCAGAATATGGAGTGGGTTGCCATTTCCTTCTCCAGGGGATCTCCCCAACCCAGGGATTGAACCCACGCCTCCTGCATTGCAGGCAGGTTCTCTACTGCTGAGGCACCAGGAAAGCCCACCAGAAGCCACTGAAACATCCTAAATCACAGAAAACAAAATTTAAATTAAAAATAAAATAAAACATCTAACTGTCCTAGAGCTCAGGGAACCCCACAGGAAGAGCCAGGATTGCCCCCACGGGCGCTCCATCCACCTTGTTGGGACTCACAGAGCCGGGGGTTGGGGGAAGGGCTGGACGGTTCTCCCTGACCCCGAGTCACATGGCCCCAAACCAGCTGTACCCCAGCACCCAGAGCTTCCCGACTCAGGAACCACAGCAAAGGACGCTTCCAAAAGGGCCCCGGTCATGGTGCACAGGTACCCCTGAAGCTGGGACACTGAGGCCGTGAGAGGCACGGTCCTGGGGGTGGCATGGCTGGGTCATCGAGGCCAGGGTGTTCCCAGACCCCGCGCTCCAGCCCCTGGTTCGGAGCCTCTTTCTGCCCAGCAACACCCCAACCTCAGGCCAGTGCTGCGGGGCACCGGGAGCCACCGCCCTCCTCTGTGTGTCAGCCCCGAAGCTGACACTGACTTTACTCCCTCCGCTCTGAGTCGGCCCGAGGCGCACGCTGACTTTACTCACCTTTTCCTCCAGTTCCTTTATTTGCCTCTTCTGGGCTTCTATTCTTTCTTCTAATTCTTTAATTCTCTGCAATGTTCAAAGGAGGAAAATCCTCAAGAATCGGAATATTTGGGAAGCCAAGTGGGAAAAACTCTCAGGATTTTCGCCCATGCACTTGGTGGGCAAACCCCACAGAGCAGCTGCCACAGCCGCGGGGAGCGCGGGGCCTTGAGCTGCCTTCCCCACCGGCTTCTGGGGCCTCGCTGAAATGCGCCCGCCTCTGCTTCTCTGACACACCTTCTCCGAGTCTGCTCTTTGCTCGAACGAAAGAGCGGGCACCCCCCCCACCCCCAGCCCCGGCCATACTCCCACCTCCAGCACCTTCAGATCGCAAGTCACTACGCTAGAGCCCAGGCAAACGGTAAGGGCCCAATTCATGGTCCTTCCCAGACGCCGCTGCAGCAGCCCGAGGGTCAGCCTGAAGGGCCGTGGAGCCAGTCACCGGGAGGACTGTGCTGGCAAGGCTGACCCCACAGTTGGAAAGCCGAGTCTTCACTGTGGTGCACAGAGTTGGTCAGATGGACGCATGTGTCCATGCCCGACCTGGATGCCTGGCCTGGACCCTGGATGAACCTGGGCTCTGACACTGCCTGTCTGAAGAGAGTGAGGGGTCCTCACACTGACCACTTGGATCTGACAGCAAGGGTCCTGGTAGCCAGCAGTCCTCTGGTGAGACGTCATCCCTGACACTCACAGGACACCTGGGTTCACTAGTTTATCTGAACACAGAACACAGCCACGCGGCTCCTTCCAGGCCACACTGCCCGCGCAGGGGACTGGAGGCAATTCTGGTGTGTCCCTCATCCCCCCTTAGAAATGGACTGGCCAGACTGGCCCAAGGCCAAGTGCCTGAAGGTCAGGAGAACATCCCCAAGTCCCACGCCCAGGAACTGCTCGCTGTCCCCCAGACAAAACCTTCTTCAGGTCTTACCACTGAGGGAGGAGTCAGGGAAGAGACTGGTATCAGGGGCCCCGGAAGGGGGATGTACCACCCAGAGGCCTGGGCAGGACGGCCCAACAGGCTCGTCAGGAACGGGCAATCTGGGAGGGCCCC
>SJYR01002287.1:16128-51316 GCA_006410655.1 Kobus ellipsiprymnus
TAGGGGTAGGTGGGGCGGCGGGAGGGGGGGGGGGCGGCTTCCCTGGTAGCTCAGACGGTAAAATGTCTGCCTATAATGTGGGAGACCTGGGTTCAGTCCCTGGGTCAGGAAGATTCCCTGGAGAAGGAAATGACAACCCACTCTAGTATTCTTGCCTGGAAAATCCCATGGACTGAGAAGCCTGGTAGGCTACAGTCCATGGGGTCACAGAGAGTTGGACACGACTGAGCAACTTTACTTTCAGGGGTAGGGGAATGGAGGAAGCAGGGAAAGGTTGGGGTGAAAGGTAAAGAGAGTAGAGTTTCTTTTGAGCATAATAAAATATTCTAAAATTGATTGTAGTAATGGTTGTACAACACTGCAGACGTATTAAAAGCAACTTTATTGTTCACTTTAAATGAATGAATTATACTGAAATAAAGTTGGTTAAAAAGTACATAAGGACATACAATGAAAAGCGTCTCTCTATTCCCAGTGATTTCTTTAGAGTCGATCACCTATTCCCAGTGATTTCTTTAGAGTCGATCACCTATTTCATCCTACTGTGTTCTGGATAATGTTTCAGTGCATAGATAAGTGTTTATGATCAATTATCTATGTATCTATCTAAGTTTCCAATTCCTTTTCTCTGCTTCTTTTTTTTTTTTTTCCTGGTCTTTTTTAGGGGGAGGTGGTATTGGCATCAACAGGGAAGGTACTTAAAACTGTTCTGTAATAGTATACATAAACTTTCTATGCCAAACAATATTTCATCATACAAATGAGTCAATCATACATCCTAAGTTATAAGGAATTATGATCATTTGTCTTAAGAATAAAAACAATCCATTGAAATAGACTTAAGATGACTCATAATTGTAAAAGTTTTCATAAATATTCAAGAGCTTAAAAAGATGATTATAATGAAGAAACACACTGCAAAACTCAACAGAGACACGGAAGATTCAATAAAGAACCAAACAGAAAGAGGAGAAATGATAAGTGTAACACGTAAAATGGAAAAATCACTGGAGAGGCTTAACAGCAGATTGAAATAAAGGTCAAATATTGAAGAGAAATTCAAAGAAAATATCCAGTTCAAATAGAAGAATAAAAGAATGAAAATACAAACAAAGCCTCAGTGATCTGTGGGACAAAATCTAGAGTTCTGGCATATATTTCAGTTGGATTCCTAGAAATAAGGGAAAGAATGGAGAAGAGAAATTTTAAAGAAAACTGGCTAAAATTGGAAGAGGAGGAATCAACTGACATATCCATGAAGCTAGGAGAACCCCAAGCAGGAAAGACACAAGAAAACCACATATTTTAGACTAACTGTAAGAAAGCCAAAGATATAAATATATCTTTAAAACAATGATAGCCTACTCAACACCAGATAAAAATGGAAATCAAATGGATGCTGTCTTTAAAATTTGCAGAAATACAATAATAAAACACTGCCAATATACAATTCTGTATTTAATAAGATGAATCTCAAAATGAAAGCAAAATAAATTTATTCTCAGATTAATAAAGGATGAGAGAACTTACTGCCACCAGATCTGCACTTTAAGATATTCAAAAGGAAATTTTTTTAGCCCAAGGAGAGGTGCACTATGTGAAATTCAAATATCCAAGAAAGAGTGAAGCACACCTGGAATTGTATACATGTGGTAAGTATAAGATCTTTTTCTCCCTTCTTTTAATACCTATGAAATAAAACTGACTCTATGCCAAAATTATAACAATGTACATGAAATTTATATATGTTCACATAAAATATGTGACAACAGTGACCTGAAGCATTGAGGAACTGAAGCATGTTGCACAAATTTCTTAATTTTGTATTAAGTGATATATTAATACACTCTAAGTGGACTGTGACAAAATAGAAGCAATCAGTTAAAAATAACAACACACAACATGAAAAAGTGCAGCTAAAAACACTAAGACAGGTGAAAATAAATACTTAAAAAAATATGCAGTCATCACCTGACTTACTGAAGCCAGAACATCATCAGATCCTGACTTTGTTAAAGACTTAAGTTTAGATCATCATAGCTTTGGTGCCTGTTTGTTTTATACTTTCATGGTAAAGAATCTGCCCACAATGGGGGAGACCTGGGTTCAATCCGTGGGTTGGGAAAATCCCTTGGAGAAGGGAATGGCAACCCACTTCAGTATTCTTTCCAGGAGAATCCCATGGACAGAGGAGTCTGGTAGGCTACAGCCCATTGGGTCGCAAAGAGTTGGACAGGACTGAGAGACTTTCACACTATCTCTACATTTGAAAAATGTTCTGTGCAATTTCTATGAAAAAATAGAGTATTTTTTTTAAAAATTTATTCTCAAATAGCATGCATAGCAAGGAAAATGGAAAATTCCAGAACTTCCCTCCCATATGCTTTCTCCTATCCAAACTTCTCCCATAGCGGGGGCAGTGCCAAGTTCTCTTCAGAATGTAACCTATTTTTGTCCAGTTCTAATTTCTTATATGCTTTTGAACTGTGGTGTTAGACAAGACTCTTGAGAATCCCTTGGACTGCAAGGAGATCCAAGCAGTCCATCCTAAAGGCGATCAGTCCTGGGTGTTCATTGGAAAGACTGATGTTGAAGCTGAAACTCCAGTACTTTGGCCACCTCATGCGAAGACTTGACTCATTGGAAAAGACCCTATGCTGGGAAGGATTGGGGACAGGAGAAGGGGATTACAGAGGATGAGATGGCTGGATGGCATAACCAACTTGATGGACATGGGTTTGTGTAGACTCGGGGAGTTGGTGACTGACAGGGAGGCCTGGCATGCTGCGATTCATGGGGTCGCAGAGTCGAACACGACTGAGCGACTGAACTGAACTGAACTGAATTATAAGATCAGGGACCCAGATTCTCCCAATTCTCCTCAATGTGTAACCAAATAGGACCACTTCTGGTCTTCTCAGAACAGACCTCCTGCACCCAGAATCCTCGGCCGCCTCTTGTCAGTAGAAAAACTTTAGCTCCAAGGCCTTCACTAAGTTCCAAATAATAAATTTAATCAGAGAGGTGAGAGAACACAGAAAGAAAAACAGTCAAACAAGACAAACTATATAATAACGAAAGCCACTAAACAAAGTCAAAGGCCTTAAGTTCCTTGATCTCAAAGGCTATAGGTAATATTCTGAGCCATATCCTTTGAGCTCTTTTGCAGAAATTGAAAACACCGGCATGTGGAATAAGTCTACTGTACAGTGCTCTCAAGCAGGTAGACTGGCCCAGACCGGCTGGAACCAGAAGGCTGAAGATGTTGACTCCCGATTTCCTCACCACCAAGCAATCAGAACAATGTCCAGGAGCAGGTTATCCACCCCACACCCTGCCTCCTTCACTCTGACTTTAATAACTTTTGCCTAAAGACTATCAGGGAGTTCAGATCTTTTAAGCACCAGCTGCCTAGACTGCTTGCTTGGCATTCTGCAATAAACCACTTTCCTTCACCACAACTCTGGGTCAGTAGATGGGCTTTACTACAGTGACCCAACAGCGGCTTTACTGACCCAACAGTGACAAAAGAACTGTGTTCCTCCCCCGTGGACCACAGACCTGAACCTCAGTAGTTTAAAATCAATACTTGTGCCTAACAACCTTAATTAACAAATGCCATTTGTTTCTCTCAGAAAACACAGGCAACCCTGCTCCCTTACTCTTCTTTCCTGACACCATTTCCTTGCTCCTTCCGACATCAAACTGGCCTCCTCCGACCCTGTGGAAAGGAAAACAAATGCCTGAGCCCTGAACCTCCGTTTTCAGCGAGCACTGCATCGCCAAGACCAAGCGTGCAAGCCATCGGTCTGGGCGGGGGCGGAGGGGACGACAGGTGCCAATTAACAGCGCTTCTTTTCCTTCCTGGACTCTGTAACCTCTGTCAGGAAGTCCTGCCTCACAGGCTCTAGAAAGTGTCTCTCGGATTACAGGCAACCGTCGACTTGCTCTTTTCTTTACCTCACAGAGAGCGGTGACGGTGACTTGTTTCTCCTTGTTTTCCTGTCTCCCACGTTTTTCGCNNATTTGAACAGCCTCCCCTTCCTTCTCCCTTTACTCGCCCCGCCCCTTTCCCGCTCCTCGGCGGATGAAATCAGTCCCCAGGCCCGGCGTCCCGGGTTACGAGGGGGCAGCTGATCTGGCGCTGAGTGGGGCTGGCCCCTTGCTAACAGAGGTTCGAGGCTGGCAACGCCCCGCGCCGCATCCTCAGGTAGTTCCTGAAGTTTCGGGGCACCGGGAGGGAGCCGGCTTTGAAGACGGCGGCCGTGGCCCGGGAAGAAGGCTGTTGGCTAGAGTGTTCCGCCGGGTCGCGAAGAGTCAGACACGACTGAGGGACTTCACTTTCACTTTTCACTTTCATCCACTGGAGAAGGAAATGGCAACCAACTCCAGTATTCTTGCTTGGAGAATCCCAGGGACAGAGGAGCCTGGTGGGCTGCTGTCTATGGGGTCGCACAGAGTCGGACACAACTGAAGCGGCTTAGCAGCAGCAGCAGCAGCANCTGGAGAAGGAAATGGCAACCAACTCCAGTATTCTTGCTTGGAGAATCCCAGGGACAGAGGAGCCTGGTGGGCTGCTGTCTATGGGGTCGCACAGAGTCGGACACAACTGAAGCGGCTTAGCAGCAGCAGCAGCAGCACTTTTAAAGCATTAAGTATATGTTGCTTTGTTTTGAACTTACTTTGACACAGCCACTTTCCAAAAAAGATATGGGGGAAAAAATCAGATTGATGTCATGTATGCCAAATTCTTCATAATGCATTAGAGAACAAAGAATTTGACTATCTTGGAAGGAATTTGGATATACAAATAAGAGCAATATCAGGTCATATGAACCACCAGCCTGAGAACTAAGTACAGTATAATTGCTCAGCTTTACTTTTTTCATTTATGTTCAGCCCAAGAATTACTGTGTGTATAGATTAATGTTTAATATATAATATATTTTACTTGTTTTATAGTAAATATAGTGGTATATATTGTAGTGATTATATACACTGATGATTTAGCATACTAAAAATTTAATATCTTCAGTCATCAAATTATTTTATTTCTCCCTTGTAGTCCACCTCTCTCTAAGGCCTATTACCACAAGCCTTGATCAACCTGTCAATGAAATGGAAAATAAAACAGAGCTCCTGGATCTAATGTCTGGTGTTCCTCCTGCCCACAACTGCCATTTAAATTCATCAGATCCAAATTCTGATGCCCCTCCATAATACAATTCCCAATTTATACCTGCTAAGTTAAATATTCTCTTCGACAGAAAATGACACTAAAAATTAAGGTTCCTCTTTTAATTAACTGATTAATTTCTTCATTCAACAAATAAATATTGCATGCCTGCTTGGTTCCAAGTAGTTTACTGGCTGTCAAGTGGAACAGATTCCTGCCCTCAGAGAATTTACAGCCTCCTGGGGTCGGAAGCTGTGAAAACATTGATGGCATTCTCCACATTATTAGGGAAATATGAAGCAAATATTATAGAGAAACAGAAGACAGAGTAACTGATTCTTCGAGGGATGAAAGTGAAGTGAAAGTGTTAGTCACTCAGTCATGTCTGACTCTTTCCAATGACTCCTTTGTCATGGGATTTCTCAGACAATAACACTAGGGCGGATCACCATTACCTTTTCTCCAGGAGATCTTCCAAACCTGAGGATCAAACCCAGGTTTCTCACATTGCAGGCAGATTCTTTACTATCTGAGCCACCAGGGAAGCACAGAAGACAGAGTAGCTGATTCTGCCAGTGATGAGGGAAATCCTAACTAAGGAAGTAAAGTTTTGTTGTCATGATAAGGATTTTCTCAACCCCCCCAAAAATTGGAAAGGGACCAAGCCTGGGAGAATGAAAAACATATCCAGATGCACAAGGTCATGAAGACCTGGTGGTTTCTTGGGGACATGATAAAGGCCTATTTGGGACAAATAGCAAAAGTGCAGAGAAATGATGGTGAAAGGGCTTGAGTACAGATAAGGAGTTTGCATCTTATCCAAGAGACCATGGGGGATCTGCAGATGCTGTTTAACAGGCCATCGGGACTATAAAGTAGATACTTGAGTTTGTTTTTTCATCACCTTCCCAACTTCTGGCACAGGGTCCATTGCATAATGAGTGCTCAGTGAATATCCTGTGAACAGCTAGTTGATATCTAATAAGACAGCTCTAAGGATCAGTGTGAAGGAACTACTGGAACAAAAAGAAATAAGAAAAAGGTGAGAAGTCAACAGTAGTCCCAACTGGATGAGGCTTAGTAACAGTATCAAGAAGAGAGGCAAAAACTTAGTTTCAAAAATAAGCATCTGTGAGATGATGCAGAGATACTGTGTCTTTCTAGAAATGAGATTCTGTAGCTCAGGCAGCCTTTGCTCCTGCATTGTTTTCTGAAAGTGGCAGGGCTCTTTTCCCCTCTGCCTCATGTTTATGCACGTTGTCTGGATCTGGTCCAGTGTAACCCCCAATTCTTGGGTCAACCCCTTCTAAACCCAGATATTAACAATCCAACATAATACAGTCAGTACCATTTCTCAATATTTAGTGTCTTTCAACATGATTTACCTTATTTTCTTTTTTTAATGGAGATAAATTTCTATACATAAAATTCACCACTTAAAAAGTATGCAAGCCAGTGGTTTCTAGTATGTTCACAAGGTTGTACAACCATCACTAGTTTAAATTTAAATTCAGAACATTTTCATTTTATTCATCACCTTCCATTAACAATCACTCCACATTTTTGTCCTTCTCCTGAAAACCACTGATTTACTTATTGTATCAGTTCAGTTGAGTTACTCAGTCGTGTCTGACTCTTTGAGACCCCATGAATTGCAGCACGCCAGGCCTCCCTGTCCATCACCAACTCCCAGAGTTCACCCAAACTCACGTCCATCAAGTTGGTGATGCCATTCAGCCATCTCATCCTCTGTCGTCCCCTTCTCCTCCTGCCTCCAATCCCTCCCAGCATTAGAGTCTTTTCCAATGAGTCAGCTCTTCACATGAAGTGGCCAAAGTACTGGAGTTTCAGCTTTAGCATCATTCCTTCCAAAGAACACCCAGGACTGATCTCCTTTAGGATGGACTGGTTGGATCTCCTTGCAGTCCAAGGGACTGTCAAGAGTCTTCTCCAACACCACAGTTCAAAAGCATCAATTCTTTGGCGCTCAGCTTTCTTCACAGTCCAGCTCTCACATCCATACATGACTACTGGAAAAACTGTAGTCTTGCCTAATCTGGATATTTTGTATAGATGGAATCATAACACAGATGGCCTTTTATGCCTACTTTTTTCAGCATATAGTTGTCAGGGTTTATCCATGTTGTGACATGTGTCTGAACATTATCCCTTTTTATGCTGAATCATATTCTGTTGCATAAACATCTTAATTATCTATTGATCACTTCATGAACATTTGGACTCTTTCCACTTTTGGGCTACTATAAATAATGTTGCTATGAACATTCACTTTTAATGGCAGGTTATGTGTTAAGTTTCAGGAAAAAAAAACTCTAATCATCTCTTAAAGTGTAGTTTAATATATGCTAAGTGTATCAAAACAGTACGATTTCTTTTAATGAAATAAAAATGATAGGTTTCTGGCCACATATTGAATCAGGATCTCCAACAAAAATCTTGAAAAATATCCTATCTTGTTGATTTTTATCAATAGCTAAATTTTTAAAATGTATTTTTAATTGGAGGACAATTGCTTTACAATGTTGTTTTGGCCTCTGCCATACATCAACATGAGTCAGCCATAGGTATACATATGTCCCCTCCCTCTTGAACCTTCCTCCCATCCCCAGACCCCACTCCACCTCTCTAGGTTATCACAGAGCACCAGGTTGAGCTCCCTGTGGTATACAGCAACTTTCCACTGGCTAGCTATTTTACATATGCTCATGTATATGTTTGGAGAAGGAAATGGCAACCCACTCCAGTGTTCTTGCCTGGAGAATCCCAGGGACAGGGGAGCCTAGTGGGCTGCTGTCTATGGGGTCATACAGAGTCAGACACGACTGAAGTGACTTAGCAGCATGTATATGTTTCAGTGCTACTCTCTCAGTTTGTCCTGCCCACTTCTTCCCCTGCTGTGTCCACAAGTCCATTTGCTACATCTGTGTCTCTATTCTGGCCCTGCAAATAGGTTCATCAGTACTATTTTTAATATGCATTAATATATAATACTTGTTTTTCTCTCTCTGACTTCACTTTGTATAACAGACCGCTTTGTATAACATTCATTCACCTCACTAGAACTGGCTCAAATTCATTCCTTTTTATGTCTAAGTAATGTTCCATTGTATATATATATACCACAACTTCTTTATACACTCATCTATCAGTGGACATCTAGGTTGCTTCCATGTCCTGTCTGTTATAAATAGTGCTGCAATGAACACTGGTGTACAGGGGTGTCTTTTTGAATTATGTCAATAGCTAAATTTGAGAATTACTGTTCTAATATTGTTTCCCAACCTATACATCCATGAGTAAACTGTGAAATTACGTTAGAATTTTCAGTCAATAAATTATTGACAAAAAAAGGTAAGAATAAATAAAAACCCACAAATATTATCAAGGCTTCAGTCAGTTTTATAGGTCAGGTCTCACCTAGAATCTCCTGCTAATTTGGAGTTAGTTGCATTTTAGCTAAAATAGATCTGTAATAAAACCTGAGAATAAAATATTCAACCTGGTTTTTTCTATTTTGTTTTTAACTACAGTACTTTTTAAAAACCATCTCTTTTGGCTGGGATTAAGAGGAAAGCACCTTTTGTCTTGTGGATCTGACTGTTTATTCCATTTTGTTCTGGCCTTTCCTCAAAGGTCAGAGAAAGAGAGCTGTGGTTCTCCCTTTCACAGGGCTTCAGGTAAGGCTCTCCAAAGTTAGAAATAACTTAGAGTTTATTAGATACCCCTTAGTAGTGGACCCGGAGAAGGCAATGGCACCCCACTCCAGTACTCTTGCCTGGAAAATCCCATGGACAGAGGAGGCTGGTAGGCTGCAGTCCATGGGGTCGCTAAGTCGGACACGACTGAGCAACTTCACTTTCACTTTTCACTTTCATGCATTGGAGAAGGAAATGGCAACCCATTCCAGTGTTCTTGCCTGGAGAATCCCATGGATGGAGGAGCCTGGTGGGCTGCTGTCTATGGGGTCACACAGAGTCGGACATGACTGAAGCAACTTAGCAGCAGCAGCAGTAGTGGAAAGTGAAAGTGAAGTTGCTCAGTCGTATCTGACTCTTTGTGACCTGTGGACTGTAGCCCACCAAGCTCCTCCATCCATGGGATTCTCCAGGCAAGAATACTGGAGTGGGTTGCCGTTTCCTTCTCCAGGGGATCTTCCCGACCCAGGGATCGAACCCAGGTCTCCCACATTTTAGGCAGACACTTTAACCTCTGTACCACCAAGGAAGCCTCCTAAGCAGTAGTGGACCAAAGCCCAATAACTTACATAAATAAACCAATTAATTAGTTTAAATCTAAGAAAGTAAAATGAAACAAATTTGGAGATAAAAGTACTTAGATCTTATTTTTTTCAAGAACTATAGATTCTTCCCAGCAGAACGGACAGTCTCATGTGTAAATGCTGGTAATTCATCATATTTTAAGCAGTCATTGTGAAATGTTTGTGGAAAGTTACCACCATGCTTCTTC
Source organism: Kobus ellipsiprymnus (assembly GCA_006410655.1). NCBI lineage: Eukaryota > Metazoa > Chordata > Mammalia > Artiodactyla > Bovidae > Kobus > Kobus ellipsiprymnus. Next base: position 25,793 of record SJYR01002287.1, read on the forward strand.
ATTAAATGTCAGGGGATCCTGCTTCCTTACAGGGAGCCTTCCTTTTGCACAGGTGGAGGAGAAGTGCTCCTTGTTACTGCTGGCAGGAGTTCAAACTCCCTGTTAGGCCTGTACTGATACCATCCTGGCTGGAGAAGGCAGAGATAAAAGGAAATGATATCCCTGTTGCTTTTAAGAGACATTTAGTAAAAGAAAAACAAACTCTGAAGTCTTCCATTAGTTATACCCTCTTATTAATTCACGATTTTGAGTGCTTATCTTCTTAAACATCCTGTCTCTTTAAGGAAATCTGGTTTCCTTGACTGTGATCTTTTTTATATTGACAGAGTTAAAATTCAACTGATCCTTGGTTGGAGGAAAGCTTGTGAGAACCAGATGATGAGGGTATAAACAGGTGACGGAGCCACGGACAATGCAGCAGTCTAAACCATCCCTTTGAAACTAGCACATGACTTCAAATCTCAGTGTTACCACGTACATGGACTTGAACAATAATGGTAAAGAACATAAGAGTAGAAATTTGCATCTGGGTGATTTTATGCCAGACCCTGTGTTAACTAGCTTTATGTGATAGGCATAGAGAGGGTAACAAATTACTTAATCTCCTCAACCTTAGTTTTTGCACATGTGAACTGGGCATAACTATCTCACAGGTATGCTGCTGCTGCTAAGTCTCTTCAGTCGTGTCCGACTCTGTGGGACCCCATAAACGGCAGCCCACCAGGCTCCCCTGTCCCCTGGGATTCTCTAGGCAAGAATACTGGAGTGGGTTGCCATTTCCTTCTCCAATGCATGAAAGTGAAAAGTGAAAGTGAAGTCGCTCAGTCGTGTCCAACTCTTACCAACCCCATGGACTGCATGCAGCCCACCAGGCTCCTCCATCCATGGGATTTTCCAGGCAAGAGTGCTGGAGTGGGGTGCCATCTCCTTCTCCGATCTCACAGGTATAAGAAGATTAAATGAGTTAATAATCTGGAAATCGTCCCACTACATTTTTGGTACATGCCCCTTCCCTTATAAAATGGAACTTCTTGTCATTGTTAAGAACCTGTCATGTGACTCATGTAATCTTCATATAAAAATTAATGCTAAGTCTCAATATATTAGTTTTCACTATATATAATTGTCTCATTTGTTTTTTAATGCAGGCTCCTTGGAACAGCTGTCCCTTCACCTGCATACACCCCAGGAGACTTGCCTGTGGGATATTACAGCCTACAGCAACTCAGGACCCTCCCTTCATACCTGCCAACTGGTGGCACCCATCCTATACAGTGCCAGCATGGCTGGCACCCTTCACCAAGTAAGTCTGCTCCAACAACTTGGAAGTCAGAGCCAGCTCCTATGCTGAACTGTCCTCCTGGTCTGGAATACTTAAATTGTTTTCTTATGAAATATGATCTGGGAGATCCAACAAGAAGAAATGAAAAGTTGAAGAGGGTGGATAAAGGTTAGTGATAACAGGTGTCTAATTTGTGAGACTTTAAAAGTAGTGGTACTAATTTAAGAAATGTAGAGGGTAGGGATTCTTTTAGTGGGAAGAGTGTGGTTTTCATAAACAGAGTAGGTTGAACCATAAGATACTCAAGGTGGCCTCTTGTAGAGAATTAGAAAACAGAAGTAGGAATAGAAAAATGCTATGGTAGATGCAAGCTGGGGTGTCATTTACTAGGAACTAAGAGTGAACATGAAGAAAGGTGATATGAAAGAAACAGACACTTAATGGCCAAATCATCAAGTGGCTTGACCCCTTGCTTTCCCTCACCACTCATAATTCATTAGCCACTCCAGCCCCCTCAAAAGCCTAATACCTTAGTAAAAAAATAAGGTGATTACCAAGCATATATGGGCTTCCCTGGTAACTCAGCTGTAGAGTCCACCTGCCAGTGCAGGAGATGGAGGTTCAATCATTGGATAGGGGAGATCCCCTGGAGAAAGAAATGGCAACCTACTCCAGTATTCTTGTCTGGAGAATCCCATGGATGAAGGAGCCTGGGGAGCTACAGTCCATGGGGTCACAAAGAGTTGGACGCAACTGAGAGGCTAAACAACAGCAACCAAGCACACATAGCTTCAAGTCAAGTCCATAGGACTCCCCCTCCCACAAAACGGTGATCTCCTGAATCCCTTCTACATAAAAATTGTAGAATCACCCTGAAACCCTGATCAGAAATTTGGGGATAGGCAGGTTTGGTGAACAAAACGGTGTACACTCAAAAATTGTACCTTAAAGTTATTAGTGGACAACCTTCTGTAATCTTGGCTCATTTGATTTTGGATGCCAGGGGTTCTGAAGTTCATTGTAAGCAAAAGACTATAATTCAATACTTGGCTCCCAATATAGTCAATAAAATATTCCTTGAGGTTGCCCAGTTCCTTTTGGCAATTCTATATATTGTTAATCTTATGCACTGCAAACTATTGATACAATGCTATAGAAACAATGTGTGAAATTCAATACAGTTGTATTAGGAAACTGAAATTTAACACAAAAATTTTATTAAATTTTCTCTTTGTAAAACAACTGCAAATACACATAAAAGCCATTAAACTGCTAGAGTAAACCCTCTTATAGAATGTTTACAGGTAATATATTTTGGAAAATCACTTTTCTTCTCACACACTAATAGAGGGATTTGTCCTTGCAAGCCTAGGATCTCTTAGACCATTTCCCTTTCTTTTAAAATTGTACAGATTCAAGTCAATATATGGCAAAAACCACCACAATATTTAAAGTAATTAGCCCCCAATTAAAATAACTAAATTTTTTTAAAAAGAAAAGAGAAAAAATAAAAATTATAATGCATAATAAAGAAATAAAATTGTACAAGTTTAAAATTACTTAAGTTCCAAAAAGTTGTTCAACTGTTTCTGTTACCTTGACAGATACTATCGATTCACTTTTCCCTTTCAGAAATGGTTTCTCTTGCCTGGAAAATCCCACGGACGGAGGAGCCTGGTAGGCTACAGTCCATGGGGTTGCAAAGAGTCACACAACTGAGCAACTTCACTTTCACTTTCACTTTCAGTTTAAAAACAAAACCAGAAATAAACAAAAATAAAGCAGGCTTTGGAGCCAGACAATATGGTTTTTAATTCTGACTTTTATCCCTTACAAGCTCTGCAACCTTTAACACACTTCTTAACTTGTTGGTGTTTTAATTCCTTCATTTATAAAACAGTACTATCTATCCCTGCCCTACTGGGCATTATGAGAATTATTGACATGTAATATAATTCCTGGCACACAGGAAGTACAGAATAAATGAGAACTATATTGATGCTGTTTAGTTAAAGTGCCTCCTTGGTTGTAAGTGGAAGGCACACACCCAATCATTGTTCTGTATTTTCCCTGGATCTTTGAGATGTCATATGGAAGATATGTAGATCCTTTTCAGGACCTGTTAGTAGAATTCTGTCTAGCATAGCAGGATTATTTGGTGTCTGAGACTTAAGTTTGCCAGCAACTCCAATAAATCCTCAAATAACTACTCCTAAATAGCCATAGTTTATTATGGGGTAAATTTCTCCCAAAATGAAGAGCTTCATTTCTTTAGGATATTTTGCCCAGCAGTGGACATTTTACCAAGTAGTGAATATGTTTTCTCTTTTAATCCTAGTTTTAGATGCTAGAATATTTTAAAGGGATAGTAAACCATTTTAATGACCACTTTTGAAATATCACAAGACATTTTCAGACTCCCCCCACCACCGTTTTGTGTTTCCACAGGAAAAATATTACTGAATTAAACATGGATTGTGTTATCTCCATCTGCATGTAATCACTCACATGACTAAACACTCATCATTTTAATTCATTTCAAAATGTATTCATTAATTTATTCATCAAATTCATTAACTTATTCAACAAATATTTAAGAATTATGACATTTCAGTCAATGTTCTATGTTCACAGATTAGGAATGATGTAAAATTGTATAAGGTATTATCAGTCTGTCCTCAAGGAGATTTCCTCTCTTAGAAGGAATCAAATATAATAGGTAATAGAACTGTCAAATGTCTATCTTGGGAGTAATTCTGAAATAAAGTAAAGATAAAAATTTACCTAATGGTATTCCCAACTTCCCTTTCCTTTGCCCTAATCCTAGTCACATGTTGCCTGCCCTATCCAAACTTTTCCTAACTAAAGTATGTGCTGCGGGAAGATGGTGGTTAGTAGTGTACATGAATGGCAGTCACTATGTTATTTTCTCAGAAGTACCCGTGAAATGATTTAAAATTGGACACTCCTGTGTAAAGTCCACTGGCTAATTCACTCTCTGTAAACCACTGAGAAAACTGGCTTCTCTGTGGCTGGTCCATATTAAATCATCATAAACTTCCTGACAACTCCAGTCTGTGGAAGACATGTCAGGTATCAGTGAGTGGAGATTCAGGGGACTAAGCTGGGAGCAGTCCATGTCAACACAGCTTCTTCTCAATTCAGTCACTGTAGCAGGAAGGTGATTTTCTGATATTTTAGATAAATGTTTTGATCTTTTACGGTAGAACTGGAGGAAACTGTTTTTCCTATCTGGTCATCTCTGCTAATAACCATCTGATCAGGTGCAAATAGGCTAATTTCACTTGATAAAATATATTTTTTATTAATTCTATTCATAGTAAGTGAAGTGAAGTGAAGTCGCTCAGTCGTTTCCGACTCTTTGCAACCCCATGGACTGTAGCCTACCAGGCGCCTCAGTCCATGGAATTTTCCACGTAAGAGTACTGGAGTGGGTTGCCATTTCCTTCTCCAGGGGATCTTCCCAATATGGGAAATTGAACCTGGGTCTCCTGCATTGCAGGCAGATGCTTTACCATCTGAACCACCAGGGAAGCCTTGATGCTATTATTAAAGACACTTTAAAAATCAATTAATATGCTATAATATATGATCAATTTCTTTTGTAATGCTGACTTAATTATTTTATTTCTCTCCTAATTGCTTTTTTTCTCTCCCAACAGTTGGACTACGTATATGTTCTTCAGCATTTTGAGCCTCTGGAAAGTATGTATAATTCAACAATATTCAACAGTATTTGAATAAGGTGGAAGTTTGAATCAGCAACGTTGTAATCAGAATTATCCAGTAGCCACTTTCTTCTTTAGATTAATCCATTTTAGTGGTTCAAAGAGGAAAGATTTCCTTTAGAAACTAAGAAAATTATCTTTGTGTAATTGTATTTATTTATAAATCATGTAATCATCAAATCTTATATATTATCTGGTTCTTCGTTTAGTCCTTGTCTCCACTCCTGTCATTAACTTGTAAAGATAAGGGGGGAAAAAGAGCAGAAAAACAAGTGACTTAGCAGATGACAAGCAGAATCTTGATTTGCTAAATTTCAGTCCAGGGCCCTTGCTTTGGAAATAGGAAGAATGAGAATAGTCAACATGGAGATTGTCCTTCCTTCATCACTAAAACATTCCCAACCCTTAAAGCAATAGCTCTACGTATTTGTTTGACTATAGCATAAAGTTTTTAACTTTTCTTGGTCCTTTTCCTATTTGCAAGTTGTAATTATACTAATCATCTTCACAAGCTGACTAATTTATGAAGCAACATACAATCTCATCAAAATACTTTTATAAGTCAAATTTTCTGGATATAGGTATTGTATAAGACATGATCAGTCTTCTTCAGTATGGTTTCAATCTTTACTCTTATGTGAAAAAAAATTAATCATTTTACCCTGAGATTAAAATAAATGTTTTAAATTCTAAAAGATCTAAATACTTATTATAAAATATTTTGATGTTTGAATCAGTTACATTTATTTCACATGAAGTTTTTAAAAAGTTGTTTTTCTTTACATCTGTAACAAATGTTACACAAATAACTTCTTGAGGACTATTTTCACTACTTCTAATTTAAGATGGCTCTCTCATTTTGTGTTTTAATAATGGCAGGTTTTGAAACTAATTGGAGAAGGAAATGGCAACCCACTCCAGTATTCTTGCCTAGATAAGGTATTGGTAAACATACACTTAAGCTTTTAGTATTAGCAGAGATTTTAGGTAACTTTACACAATCCATCACACCCATATCTTGCTACAGATAAAGAAAGAGTGGTTCAAAAGAGTTAAGTGTCTGATGATGGTGTTATGTTTGGCAGGTGGCAGTGCCAGAACTAGAAGAGTTATGGTTTGGTTGTGCACGTGTATTTCAGTCACTTCAGTCATGTCTGACTCTGTGACCCTATGGACAGTAGCCCGCCAGGCTCCTCTGTCCATGGCATTTCCCAGGCAAGCATACTGGAATGGGTTGCCATGCTCTCCTCCAGGGGATCTCCCCAACCCAGGGATCGAACCCGCATCTCCTCCATCTTCTGCAGTGGTAGGCAGAATCTTTGCCACTAGCGCCACCTGGAGAGCCAACTCTTCTCCAAACTGTTTGCTACAAGGAAAAGGAAAGCAGTTTTAAAAAGAGGCCAAACAGAACTTTGTATTCCAGATATGTTACCCACTTAAATGTCTACAGTTTGTTTAACTTCTTTGGAACCCAGTGTTCTTGTACTTAATAATAGGCACAGTAATATCCACAGGATTTTTTAAAAGACATGTTTATTAGCATTTCAGTTCAGTTCGGTCGCTCAGTCGTGTCCGACTCTTTGTGACCCCATGAATCGCAGCACGCCAGACTTCCCTGTCCATCACCATCTCCCAGAGTTCACTCAGACTCAGGTCCATCGAGTCAGTAATGCCATCCAGCCATCTCCTCCTCGGTCGTCCCCTTCTCCTCCTGCCCCAAATCCCTCCCAGCATCAGAGTCTTTTCCAATGAGTCAGCTCTTCGCATGAGGTGGCCAAAGTACTGGAGTTCAGCTTTAGCATCATTCCTTCCAAAGAAATCCCAGGGTTGATCTCCTTCAGAATGGACTGGTTGGATCTCCTTGCAGTCCAAGGGACTCTCAGGAGTCTTCTCCAACACCACAGTTCAAAAGCATCAATTTTTCAGTGCTCAGCCTTCTTCACAGTCCAACTCTTACATCCATACATGACTACTGGAAAAACCATAGCCTTGGCTAGACGGACCTTGGTCGGCAAAGTAATGTCTCTGCTTTTGAATATGCTATCTAGGTTGGTCATAACTTTTCTTCCAAGGAGTAAGCGTCTTTTAATTTCATGGCTGCAGGCAACATCTACAGTGATTCTGGAGCCCAAAAAATAAAGTCTGACACTGTTTCCACTGTTTCTCCATCTATTTCCCATGGAGTGATAGGACCGGATGCCATGATCTTCGTTTTCTGAATGTTGAGCTTTAAGCCAACTTTTTCACTCTCTCCTTTTACTTTCATCAAGAGGATTTTTAGTTCCTCTTCACTTTCTGCCATATATACTAGATGTTAATTTATTTACATTAATAATTTAGTAAATACTGATACTTAATGATTATGTGATTCGATTTTCTATATAATAGAGAAAATAATAGTACCCATCACTTGGATCTTTTTGAGGGTTAAATAATAATAAATGTTAACTGCTCTGAACAGCACCTGGCACATAGTACACTGGTGGGAGAATGTTACTAATATCTATTTCCAGGTATCATACTTTATCACTACTGCTTTTGTAATAACAGTCTTATATTTGGAATGAAGCTTTATTTCTAATCTTTGATTATTTTGGATATACTAGGGATTTTTCTTCATATTCATGGTTTGTTTTCTTCCGAGATTAAAGTAAGCCATGATGCACTGTGTGGCTCCATGGTAAACAATCTACCTACCCATGCAGGAGACACAAGTTTGATCCCTGGGTTAGGAAGATCCCTTGGAGAAGGAAATAACAACCCCCTCCAGTATTCTTGCCTGGGAAATCCCATGGACAGAGGAGCCTGATGGGCTTCAGTCCATGGGGGTCATCAAGAGTTGGACACAACTGACTACACACACACACATGATGTAGTAAAGCTAATCAAAATTATAGACTTACTCAATTTATGGAACATTTATCCCATGATAGGTTTTTTTTTTTCTGATTTCTCGACTTATATTTGTGTTATGTGTGTATGCATGTTTAGTTCTATGAAATTTTATCACCTGTGTGGATTCCTGTATTCACCACAATACAGATACTGAACAGTTCTATCACCATAAATATCCCCTTTTACAACCACATCCACCAGAGAATTAGAAAGGGAGCTGCCTGTTTTATAGCAAGCAGTAGTCAAGCCTCCTCTGTGTCCTAAAGGAAAACATAGCCCCATCCTTCAAAGTTTCTTTCTGCAAAGATATCCTTGAAGTGTAAGAGTGAAGTACCAAAGAACCATGAAGGGCTATCTCTCCCAACAACAGTTTCCCTAGTCCTTGAATAAGTTAAGAACATACCTAGTGGGGTGTGTGTGTGTGTAAATATAGCATCTTCACCTCTGTCTCTGCCTCATTGGCAGCTGGAGGTGCAGTGTCCTCCTGGTGTCACCACTGGCTTTGTAGCTGGAACCTGTGCAGGGTGGTGTAGAGCCTCCAGAATGAGAAGAAAGAAGATATGATGGGAGTGCTTGGGCCATGTTTTACCTAGGGCTGTGGTTCATTCTATTTTTGAGGTAACCTAATGTCGGTGGCTCAGAGGTTAAAGCATCTGCCTCCAATGCGGGAGACCTGGGTTCAGTCCCTGGGTTGGGAAGATCCTCTGGAGAAGGAAATGGTAACCCACTCCAGTATACTTGCCTGTAGAATCCCATGGATGGAGAAGCCTGGTAGGCTACATACAGTCCATGGGGTCGCAAAGAGTCGGACACGACTGAGCGACTTGACTAATGTCAAAATTGGAGAAGGCAATGGCCACCCACTCCAGTACTCTTGCCTGGAAAATCCCATGGACAGAGGAGCCTGGTAGGCTGCAGTCCATGGGGTCACGAAGACTCGGACGTGACTGAGCAACTTCACTTTCACTTTTCACTTTCATGCATTGGAGAAGGAAATGGCAACCCACTCCAGTGCTCTTGTCTGAAGAATCCCAGGGACGGCGAAGCCTGGTGGGCTGCCATCTATGGGGTCACACAGAGTCAGACACAACTGAAGCGACTTAGCAGCAGCAATATCAAAATAATGTATTTAGAATTTCTCTATATGGGCAGATCAGCGTCTGAATGATCTTGTATCAGTCCATTTTCACATATAAGTGAATTGAGGTTTATAATATCACTCATAAAGTGAATATAGGACTTTCCTGGTACAGTGGGTAGGAATCCACCTGCCAGTGCAGGGACACTGGTTCTATCCCTGGTCCAGGAAGACTCCACATGCTGTAGAGCAACTAAGCACATATGCCACAACTCCGAGCCTGTGCTCTAGGGCCTGTGAGCCACAGCTGCTGAGCCCACGTGCCACAACTCCTGAAGCCTACACACCTAGAGCCTGTGCTCCGCAACAGGAGAAGCCACTGTAACAAGAAGCCCGAGCACCATGACAGAGTAGCCCCTGCTCACCTCAATTAGAGAAAGCCCATGTACAGCAACCAGTGCAACCAAGAATTAAAGATTTAAAAAGCTTTAAAAAATAAAATAAAGATAGTAGTATGATGAAAGAGTTAATTACCCAGCTGACATCAAAACATTTTCAAAGATTGCTAATGGGTTCCATCTTTTCCCAAAACGGGAGGTCTTTTTTTATGATTTCAGCAGTTGATAAAGGTACAAAGAGTAATAACTCACTAAAAATATCAAAAATGTTGAGAGCCTAACCTAATATAATTTTTAATATAAACAGAACTTATAACAAGTAATACTATAGCATTTTTTCATTAAAAAATGCCTTTCAGTGTCTGAGAAATTTCTTATTATCTAACAGTAAGATTTGACAAAAGAAATTTATAGAAATATTTCCAGGACTTTTTAAAGATTCCTTTTTGAATGCTTGACAATCCAGCTAAGTTCATCATGTTTATCCAGTAAACTTTTCAACTTTTCCCATATTTATTTCACCATATTATCTGGCATTGCTTATCTGATTAAAAAAGACAAAAGTTACTGTAGCCAAGAGAAAATGTGGCTGAGCTGAAGAGTGGGAAGGATGGAGTATATTATTCCCATAAGCAAGTGACATTAACATATTCACCGTATAGTAAGTGCCTGGGTCTCCCTTTTAGAAGCAGAAGTCCTTTGGTGTCCTAGGATACCTTAAAGACTGAGTTTAACCTAAGAAAAGCTTGTGAGAATATGGATTTTATGAAGTGCACAGTACCATACCTCCTTGCTTTTTCATGTTGCTTGCTAAGGTGGAGGAGAATCCTCCCAGTCCCCAGTCCTAATCTTTTGCTATATTGAGAAGAATTTAGTAATTAATTCAAATCATACCTCATGACACAAGTTCCCCCTAATGCTTCATTTAAAGATGAAAAAAGAGCATCAGCCTGATAATTTTAAGACGTAATCCATTCTCTACATTTGCCTCTCTATTCTTGCCCTGCAAATAGGTTCCTCTGTACTATTATTTTAGACTTGATATATATGTGTTAAGATATGATAATTTGTTTTACTCTTTCTGACTTATTCACTCAGTATGGCCAACTCTGTGTTCATTCACACTACTGCAGATGACCCTTTCACTCCTTTTTATGGCTGAGTAATACTCCATTGTATACATGTACTACATTTTCTTTATCCATTCATCTGTAGATGGACATTTAGGTTGCTTCCATAACTTGGCTGTTGTAAATAGTGCTGCAATGAACATTGAAGTGCTTCTATCTTTTTGAATTATGGTTTTCTCAGGATATATGCCCAGTAGTGTGATTGATTGGAGAAGGCAATGGCACCCCCACTCCAGTACTCTTACCTGGAAAATCCCATGGATGGAAGAGCCTGGTGGGCTGCAGTCCATGGGGTCACACAGAGTCAGACACAACTGAGCGACTTCACTTTCACTTTTCACTTTAATGCATTGGAGAAGGAAACGGCAACCCACTCCAGTGTTCTTGGCTGGAGAATCTCAGGGACAGGGGAGCCTGGTGGGCTGCCGTCTATGGGGTCGCACAGAGTCAGACACGACGGAAGCGACTTAGCAGCAGCAGCAATGTGATTGCTGGGTAATATGGTAGTTCTATTTTTAATTTTTAGCTCTTAACTAGTTGCATAGTACATAACCCTTCTTAACTATAATTTCCTCATTTGAAATTACATTAAGTTCTAAGTCCTTTTCCTGAACTGTTTTTATGCTCTCTCAATATAAATTGTTTCTAATTAGAAAATTAAAACATGTATTTTAACACTTTTCAGTCATCACAAAGTCTCATTCTTGTCTTTCTAGGTAAGATTAGTTGATGGCATATGTAGCATGGGCAGTATTACTCGGAAGTGGAATGGTGTGTTATCAGCAAGGAGCGATGCTGACCACTTTGAAATTCACTTCCCATTAGACCTGGATGTGATGATGAAAGCCATGATTTTTGGAGCTTGCTTTCTCATTGTAAGTCTGTCACTTTTGAGTTCTTGGAAGTGTTATTCTTTCTGATGAGGAATAATAGTACAGAGTGCTGGGAAGGGAATAAATGTGAGAACTAGGATACCTCCTGTCTCTGCCACACTCGGTAGGTACATGACTTGTGACACAATTCAGTTGAAAAGGTCAGGCGGTAAATTTGAGTTATTCATTAACCTACACTGAAGCCAGGAACAGTCTCTAGTACATCTGAAATATTCAGTGAATGCTGAATGAATAAAAGTCCTGTTATTTGTAAGACATGGCTGGCTATTTAAGGGGAATCAAAGATAAACAAAATAGTACTATATCCCTCAGCAAATGTAAATGAATTAAATATATATCTAGACATGAAGTTTCCCAAGAGTTTCTAATATAAAATGAATGCAAATTAATCTTTTGCAGACTATGTCATGAGACAGGTGTCAATCACTTCTATTTTTTAGAGATAAAACTAAAATTTTTCAGGAGTTCATAGTAGGCAGATGGGAGTCCTGAGGAATCTCTTCCTTCAAATGGAACTGTAATGGAGTTGGAAAGAAAGGGAGAGACTTGAAAGGTCCTGGAAGAGACGGTTGCAGAACAGGCAGAATTTAGCTGATACAAAAGCTTGGTGAGCTCATAAGTTCAAAGTTCCAACAGAAAACTTGATGAGGCAGCCTACTGTCTTAACTCTGTTTTCCCAGTCCCCTAGAGTAGGCTGGTGGTCAGTGTCACTGGAATGTGTGGTGGGACAGGGAGAGGTCTAGGGCTGCAATGACCGTGGTACATCCACTCTTGAGATCAAAGCTATATTCTGTTTACCCAACCACGTGTGTATCTTAGAGCATCTATCCATGTAACAGTTCTTGGATTCTAAGAAATCAAAATATATGTACAGTAACATAACAGATTATAAGGTAAATGATTTACATTGGAAACCTATATATAAGTGAGTTTAAAAAATAAATTCTAAAGTTATTTTAGACACATATAATTAAATAGCTGAATAGTTGCCTGTTACATTTTCCCATGGTTCTTAATTCTACTGCTGATATCAACAAAGGACCAGTCATGTGAAATCAAATAACTTTGTTATATATAATTTCTAGGTTTACCTTAAAATTAAATGCAGGCCAGACTTATATGCATCTGGGTAGATTTTGAGGAAAAAAATCCTAATCATGAAATAGGTGGATAATGTAACCAATTACTTATAATATCAAAGATGCTAACTGTGATGCTAACGATGATAGGGGCAGCGATACCTTTTTAGTGTTTTTATATTATATGCATGCTTCTGGTTCTAACTACTTTCTGTGTAGTAACTGATTGAATTCTTATATGTTAGATAAGTTACTATGATGATTCCCACTTTAGAGATGGGAAAACTAGGGTTAGTTATCTTGTGCAAAGCCATCTAATTACATAGGTGTCCAAAAGCCATTATTGAAGGTGACTGCAGAGACTATACCTTAAACTACTGTGCCGTGTACCTCTTTCATCTCTTGTGATCTCTGGTTTCTTTCTGTGTTAACACAGAGGAAGAGAAACAGATAAATGGTGGCATGTTGCCTCATGTATTTTTGAAATTTTAGGATTATAACTAGGAAGCCCATGAGGCTCTACAGAGGTCTTGTCTGAGGGTGTTTTTCCTTCCTCTGGTGTCCCAATGGTGCAACCAACTGAAGACCACTTTTTATGTTATTCTATCAATTTGGTGCTTCCCAGGTCCTGTATATGTTTTAAATGTGAAACTCTAAACAAGTACAAATCTTGATTATGAATTCTCAATGGACAGTTTTCTCCCTACCTCCGGCACAGACTAGTACAGTCAAGCTTTTTATTAATCCTCATTTGCCATTTTTTTTTTCCTGGTTTCTCTTTTATACTGGATTGTGTCCCTTAGAGGGTTCCCATGTTATTGGGAGGGTCTTTAATACAATATATTTAATGCTCAGGCCCACTGCCTTGCCACAATCAGTGAAATCAAATCAGAAATTGGCAACTCTTAGAAGCCAAAGAAAATGCCTGTGTAATACATAGAATTTTCAGATTTTTCCTTACTTTCAGCTTCACAGATTTCTCTAAATTTCCTAGGAGTTTGGCTTTGTATGGAAATAGGTTTTAATTATGCAGTTTTCCCTAGAACAAAGGTTTGAACTGCAGGTCCACTTATATGCAATTTTTTTCAGTAAATATGTAGCACAATGCCACATGATCCACACTTGGTTGAATCCACAGATGCAGAACTGTAAAGTTATATGTGGATTTCTGATTCCCACTGCCCACATTGTTCAGGAGTCAACTGTACTTTAGTTAGCACTTTTAGAGTTTCACATTATCTACTTTGAACATTCCAGAAATGGAAATGACATGGTTTGTTAGTGCCAAGAACATAGGCAGAGTGTTTGGACATCAACATAAAATTAAAATAATTTTCTCCTTGTGAATTATTAATTGTTTGCAATGACTAAAAAAGATAGTCCTTTGTTTTCTGTTTAAGATAACCTATGCAATGTTTTGTCAGATGGCATTCATACAGAATTTCCAATTATCTGAAAATGTTTGTTTCCACTATTGTTTATTATGTAAAACATAATTCAGTTAATATAGGAGCAACTGTCTTATGATCCAGGATACAGAAAAATTTATCCTGGAAAAATTGATGAAACCATGTTTCTTCTGAAAATTTCAAGAGCATGTTTGCTCAGTTATTTTCACTAACAATCATTGAACATTATTTACTCTTTTTTTTTTTTGCTAAAAACAAGCAAAACAGATTTAGAAAATAAACAAATTTTAGACTCTTGCTTATGCAAGGATAGGCAGATGAGGGATGCCAGTGAGAATAATTAAAATGACAAAATATTTATCTAGTTTTTTAAATTAATTTTAATTGCTGCTCGCAGCTGTTTCTGCCCTCTCCACCATAAAACTGAATAAAACAAGCCTACAAAAGGGGGCAGCACAAGCTCATAGCTTTCTTTACTAACATATACTCATTTTCCTAACCAGAATTATGCCAGGTCTAATCAGTACATTTTAATAAATAGAAGCAAAGGGTTTTAGAGTTAGAAGAAACAGGAAGAACTATCTGCTTTACATTCTAATGTACAAGTGAAAAGCTGGAAAGGCCTAGTTCATTTATCCAAATTAGTGCCAGAAATTAGTACTAGAACTAGAACTGTAATTGCACATCCCCCTTTTTTGTCCAGTATTCTGGCAATCACACCAGAAATTTGATTTAAAACATTTCAAGGTACTTTCATAACAGTGACATTTTAATTATTAATTATTCTAAATTAATTCTAAACTATTTTAAACTCATGCAAACAGGGCCCATTTCAATCATCCAGACTCATCTCACAACAGTCCTCTATGGTGGAAGAACTAGATTACCCTGTTGCAGAAATAAACACTTTAAAATTGTCTATGTCATGGATTACATAAAGGTTTATTTTATTTTAAATGTTGATACACTTGTATCTTTACTTTCATGGCTATCATTCACATCTGAGTTTAAATTTTATTAATATAACTGCTTTTAGATTTTTTTGTAAAAGGATATTTAGCATTTGACAGATTCACTTGCACTGAGGTAATTTAATTTTTGGTGGCACAATATCAGATGAGCACAGACAGAATCAAATCACTAACTTGATTAGGAGAAGGGAAGTATATTTAATGGGAAGTCAGATACAGTCTGCCCAGATATCATCCAGCCTTCCTGCCAACCTGACAGAAGACATGCCTAGGGGTGTGAGAATATTTCATTCAGAGGTCTAGCAGACTCAGTCAGCTATGGAAATTATTCTGGGTACTGCTACAATATTTCCATGAGTTTATTTTTATTTTTGCATCAGTTTTAACATTTGCATTTTTTGTTGTGTTTTCTCTGTTTGTATATTTCTTTCTGTTCTGTTTGTCTTTGTGTATTTCTGTCTACCTGTAATCTATGCCATTTGTTTGTGATATGGCTATAGCACCTGCCTGGAAATGGACATCAGGGAGAGACTGTGCCATTTTCTTCACTGATAGATTTATAACATTCTAAGAGAGAATGTGTTCATATTTTTTTCATTTTTCAAGACGTCACTTTATAATCAATTGAGAAAACAGGAGTCAGAAACTCCTATGTTATCTTTATCCTGACAAAGCCGTTGAGAGTACATGGCTGTGTTCTTTGGGAACACAATAACTACCCTACATGCAAACCTTCATGTTGTGAACTTTCAAAGATGCGAACATGCATCTGGTTCTTAGAGGGAACCGGAACCTGTGCTCTCAACATCAAGTATGAGTGAAATTGTAGCCTGCCCTCCATCTCCTGTTGCTAACCATCCTTCAACTCTACCATCTCCCACCTCCTCTCCTTCCTCCAGTTAGTAACTCTTCTTGTCTGTTCACATGATGGCAGCCCCTGTACCCCAGCTGTTGTACTGACTACTGTACTTTTTGAGATACTGTACTGTAAGATTCAAATGTTATCTTTATTTTTGTGGTTTTTTTAATGTGTTATTTGTGTGAAAAGTATTATAAACCTATTACAATATAGTACTATATAGCTGATTTTGTTGTTTAGTACTTTAGCTAACTTTGACTTAACCAGCAAATTGAACTTATGAATATGCTCTTGGAACTGAACTCATTTATATGTAGGGGACTTAGAGCAACAGATCTGTAGAAGGATACAGATTGACATTTACTCTTCTTGTCTCAGGCAGAGTTAAAAAAACCACAGTCCTCAGAAGTGAAGTACCTCACCTACAGTCACAATGCATTGGTCAACCCAAGATAGATAAATCAACTTTAAATGAGTAAAAAAATACAATCTTATTATATACCTGGAAGGAAAGAAAATAGTTTGTAAGTAACACTAATGCTAACTCACAGATGTTCTGGTTTGGGTTTTCCCCCCTTTTCTTCAAAAAAGCTTGCAATTTAAAATGTTATATGAAATCACTTAATATATAAATGTGGGCAACTGACTACATTTTTAAAACACATCTATAGGTTGATGATGCTTGCTGGCTTCTAGTTTTGTATTTCATTTTTATCAACTAACATCTTAGTAGAAGCTAGGATAAATTAGGCAGTTGAGTGAAAGGCCCTAGGGATAAGGAAAATGAAAAACAGAGGGAAGTTTCTCAACTGGACACAGGCAGAGGTATCAAAGATACACATTTACTCACTTCAAAGTTTGCCTGTCCTGAATGTTTAAAATTAAAAAGACTGACAAAACCAAAGTGAGAGTGGAGAACAACTGGAACTCTCATAAATTGGTTTACCATTTTAGAAAATCATTTGGAAGTATCTAATAAAACTAGACATATACTTTATGATTTTAATTTTTAAAGGTATATACTCAAGTAAGTGCAAATGTTTAGCAAAGGTCATGCACAATAATGTTTCTAGCAGCTATTTTCATAGCACCCAAATGCAAAGATCCCAAAATATCCATCCACATAGTCTCACAGTGGAATACCACACAGTAATAAAAGGGAGAAACTGCGATGTACAACACAGCCTGGCTGATGGAAAATCTCAGAAGCTACCTATGTTAATCAAGTTTCTCCAGAGAACCAGGAGAATATATATTGATATATGAAATTGGCTCATTTGCTTTTGGAGACTAAGAAGTCTCACAATCTGCCGTTGGCAACCTAGAGACACAGGTGAGCTAATGGTATTCTAGTCCAAGTCCAAGGTAGGAGAAAACCGATATCTCAGACAGAGAGAGTAAATTCTCCCTAATGCCACTTTTTGTGGGCATCCAGCTGATCAGATGAGAATCAGCTACACTATTTTGCAGGGCAATCTGCTTTGCTCAGTCTACTGATTCAAATATTAATACCATCCAGGAACACCCTCACAGACACACCCAGGAAGCCTAACTACATATTTGGGCAACCCATGGCCCAGTCATGTTGACACTTAAAACTAACTATCTCGAGTCTATTCCGTGTCAACTTGGTACCCATACATACCTCCTTAAGCCATATTTCACCTTTGAACATAGACAATAAAAGTTAATTCCACCTAACCTGATAGGACTATACTTCTACAACTGAAAACACAATAACTCACAGATGTTCTGGTTTGGGTTTTCCCCCCTTTTCTTCAAAAAAGCTTGCAATTTAAAATGTTATATGAAATCACTTAATATATAAATGTGGGCAACTGACTACATTTTTAAAACACATCTATAGGTTGATGATGCTTGCTGGCTTCTAGTTTTGTATTTCATTTTTATCAACTAACATCTTAGTAGAAGCTAGGATAAATTAGGCAGTTGAGTGAAAGGCCCTAGGGATAAGGAAAATGAAAAACAGAGGGAAGTTTCTCAACTGGACACAGGCAGAGGTATCAAAGATACACATTTACTCACTTCAAAGTTTGCCTGTCCTGAATGTTTAAAATTAAAAAGACTGACAAAACCAAAGTGAGAGTGGAGAACAACTGGAACTCTCATAAATTGGTTTACCATTTTAGAAAATCATTTGGAAGTATCTAATAAAACTAGACATATACTTTATGATTTTAATTTTTAAAGGTATATACTCAAGTAAGTGCAAATGTTTAGCAAAGGTCATGCACAATAATGTTTCTAGCAGCTATTTTCATAGCACCCAAATGCAAAGATCCCAAAATATCCATCCACATAGTCTCACAGTGGAATACCACACAGTAATAAAAGGGAGAAACTGCGATGTACAACACAGCCTGGCTGATGGAAAATCTCAGAAGCTACCTATGTTAATCAAGTTTCTCCAGAGAACCAGGAGAATATATATTGATATATGAAATTGGCTCATTTGCTTTTGGAGACTAAGAAGTCTCACAATCTGCCGTTGGCAACCTAGAGACACAGGTGAGCTAATGGTATTCTAGTCCAAGTCCAAGGTAGGAGAAAACCGATATCTCAGACAGAGAGAGTAAATTCTCCCTAATGCCACTTTTTGTGGGCATCCAGCTGATCAGATGAGAATCAGCTACACTATTTTGCAGGGCAATCTGCTTTGCTCAGTCTACTGATTCAAATATTAATACCATCCAGGAACACCCTCACAGACACACCCAGGAAGCCTAACTACATATTTGGGCAACCCATGGCCCAGTCATGTTGACACTTAAAACTAACTATCTCGAGTCTATTCCGTGTCAACTTGGTACCCATACATACCTCCTTAAGCCATATTTCACCTTTGAACATAGACAATAAAAGTTAATTCCACCTAACCTGATAGGACTATACTTCTACAACTGAAAACACAATCACTCCTTCCCCAGAAGATAAAGCCCTTGAGTGACATATACCCTTCTGATACCTGGTAACTTAAATACTATGATATAAAATTTATATATAAGTACCATGATAATAAGTCAGTACATCTTATGTGACATGATAAAGGAATAGGAGAGAAAAACAAAGGCATCTGGTATACACACAATATATACAAAATAAGGAACACTCTAATTCCCAATTCTGTAACAGATCACATGGTCATAGCTGGCATTTATAATTGCCTTCTTCCTCTACCCATTACCTTTGCCTGCAGACAACACTTCAGATGGTTTGATTTTTTACTTGGTGGACTTACCCAAACCTTCACTCCTAAAGAGCATAGCACACTAGTAGTCGTGTCTGGATTGGGTTGTTGTAGTTTTCCATTGACATTAATGCAGGGCATGGTAATATCAAGATATGCCCTAAGAGACTTCCTGTATTCCAGAATACTCTTCTTTACCTTCATTGTTGAGTAGAATCCAGTTTCCCCTTGGTAATCAGGATTAGTCACTTCATTCAGGATAGTTACATCCTTGTTTACCCGTTGATTCAAAGGCTCAAAGTGCCAGGGTGGTGGTTCTCAACTTTCAGTTTAATGCAGTTCATTGCTTTTCCTCCTAGTGTAAGCCTTCCTCATCCTGGTACTAAGGCTTCCAGGCCAGCAGAGCATGACGTCACAGGAAGAGGAAACATAAACTGTGCTAATGGATTCACTGTGGGTAATAGTGGTTCCGCTCCCATTTCCTCCCCTTGATTTCTGTATTCGTGAATATTGGCTACAGAAGAACAGCACTGTATTTTGGAATCTGAGTCAGAGCAAATACAGCCTCCTAGAGAACCTCACCGCAGCTTTGCAAGGGATTGCCACTTGGTGCTGTAGCCAAATCTTCAAAAAGCTGTTTAACCATTATTTCAACCCAGCTGCTTCCAGATGGTGAAGAACGTGGTAACACCAGTGAATTCCATGAACAGAAACCCATTGCCACACTTCTTTTGCTGTAATGTGTGTTCCTCAATCAGAAGCAACATTTTGTGAAATACCATGACGTGGTGGAAAAAAAAGAACACAAGTCGTAGTTTTGGCAGAAACCTTGCATGCAAGGAAAGCAAATCCATATCAGTTAGCATCTTTCCAGTAAGAACAAAATGCTGCCCCTCCATAAGCTAAGAGCCCAAAGCAGTCAACCTGCCATGTGGTAGCTAGCTGATTACCTCATGGAGTGATGCCACACTGAGGACTCAGGGTTGAGCCCTGCTGCTGGCGGAGTGGGTGCTCAGCCCTGGCCACGTGTGTGTGTTGGTCGATTCTGTCCGACCTTTTGGCCCCATGGACTTTAGCCAACCAGTCTCCTCAGTCCACGGAATTTTCTAGGCAAGAATACTGGAGTGGGTTGCCATTTCCTTCTCTAGGGGATCTTTCCTGACCCAAGGATTGAACCTGGGTCTCTTATATTGCAGGGTCTCACCATGCTTGGTGAGAAGTTCATGGTGCTGAACCTGTGCTAACCTTTCTCCCTGCCACCATGAATCCAAGGGGCAATGATGTGTGGCAGGGGAAAGGGATTGGCTGGTAGAACTGAATGGTTCATCCTATTTGCTTGATGATTAAAATTCTCCTCTGTTGAGGTCACCCTTTGAGGAGCATTCACACACGACACAGATAACCTCATGTTTTTGCCCAAAGAAGTCTGCCCATATATCTCTTCCTCATATTTCCTTGTCATTGGTTTTCCAACCATGTTCATTCCAAAGCTCTGATCATCCAACCAAATGGTCATGTAGCCATTGATGAATCATATAGCCCATGCATCATTATCACACATCTGGCCTTTTAGCCTTCCAAAGTGAACAACCAGGTATCTTGCCCAAGGGTCTGCTAACTGGGAGGATTTTCTTGGCCACTGTCCTTCAGGGCTGTCCCAGAAAGGGGCTGTAGTGTTGCAGCTGTCCACAGCTGGCGCCGTGTATCCTGCAGAACCGTCTGTAAATCAAGCCTGAGTGTTTTCTCCTCTGTGAATTGATGGCAGGGGTATTCTGAGAGTGAACGAGAAGTCAGTGTGGCAGGAGTGGGGACCACAGACATTGGGGCTATTTCTTCATGTAATCTGTGCCTTCTTGGCCTACTCAGGCCCAATCATATATATACCACTTCCATTTGATGAATGCACACCCAGTCTTATGGCTTTCTGGATCAGATAACAGGCAGTTCATGACCAGTAGCTTAGGTCCCATGGTACTTGGTGGTCAATGCTTAATAATTTTTGTCTCTGCTAAGGCCCATAGCTGACCAAGAGTGTTTCTCAAAGGAAAGTAGTTCTCTGCAGGGGATGGCCCTCACTCTCTCGAAGTTTGCCCAAGTTCATGCCCATTGAATCAGTGATGCCATCCAACCATTTCATCCTCTGTCATCCCCTTCTCTTCCTGCCTTCAATTTTTCCCAGCATCAGGGTCTTTAATGAGTCAGCTGTTTGCATCAGGTGGCCAAAGTGTTGGAGTTTCAGCTTCAGCCTCAGTCCAAAAACCTAAGGGTCTGCTAAAGACTCCAGGCAGCATCTCTGTATGTCATAGACACTTCAGACACTGTTGGATCTGCTGGGCAACATGACCAAGCAGCTTGCACAGCAGACCAGATCTGTTGCAGAGCTTTCTCTGGTTCTGGCTCAGAACTATCAGCCATTCAGGACACTTGGCAAATGAGCTGCAGTAACACTCAAATGAGAAAATGCTGCCTCCAAACTCCAAAGGCTGCAAGGAGGCACTGTGCCTGTTTTTTGTTTTTTGTTTTCAATTGTAGAAGGGGCCAGATGCACCAAATTATCCTTCATGTTAGAAGGGATATCTCAACATGCCCTATACCACCAAACTGCTAGAAATTTCACTGAGGTGGAAGGCCCCTGAATATTTGCTGGATTTGTTTTCTACCCTCTGTTATGCAAATATCTTACCAATAAGCCTAGAGTAGTTGCTACTTCTTGCTCACTAGGTCCAGTCAGCATAATGTCACCAAAACAACAGACCAGTGTGGTATCTTGTGGAAGAGAAAGGTGATCAGGATCTCTGTGAACTGAACTATGACATGGGACTACAGAGTTTACATCCCTGTGAGGTAAGACAGTGAAGGTTTATTATTGGTCTTGCCAGTTGAAAGCAAACAACTTCTGGTGAACCCTGGAGACAGGGATGGAGAAAAAGGCATTTGCCATATCAATAGCTGCATACCAGGTACAAAGGGATGTGTTAATTTGCTCAAAGCAGTGAAACCATGTCTGATACAGCAACTGCAGTTGGAATCGCCACCTGATTGTCTACAATAATCCACTGTCATTCTCTAAGATACTTCTGTCTTCTGCACAGGCCAGATAGACAAGTTGCATGGGGATGTGGTGGGAATCACTACGTTTGCATCTTTCAAGTCCTTGATGATGGCACTAATCTCTACTCTATCTCTGGGTATTACAGTATTGATTTTGGTTTACTATTTTGCTGGGTAAAAGTGGCCCTAGTTGGCTTTTCCTTGGTCTTTTCCACGATAATCGCCTTCACTCCACATGTCAAGGAACCAGTGAGGGCATTCTGTCAACTACTGAGTATTTATTCCAGTTATGCACTCTAAACTGGGGAAATAGCAACAGGATGGGCTCAGGGACTCATTATTTCCTATCCTCAGTGCACAGTTACCCTAGTAAAAGGCCATAGGTCCCATAGGGATGGCTTGGGGAAATAGTAGTAGTGTAAATTTTTAGTAATGTTTCTGGGTCCTTCCTCCAGGGGACCTGACCTCCTCTTTATTCAGGGACTTTTCAATCTATATACTGACTCCAGTCTGGGAGTTGACTCAGTGTGTGTGACCTTCTGTTTTTATGATTCAGTTTTGACTTGTTCTCGTAATCTAGAACTTTTCTGCTGCAAGTGTAAGACATCAGAGAGTGAAGGAAAGTGGGAGAACTGATGGTGCAGGCCACTTTAATGTCCCTCAAAGTAAAATACAAGCAAATAGTGCTGACATGATCCTAACATGTAGACTGGCCTAAGACAAAAAGACTCCATTTGTACCCATCGTCAAGTAGTATTTACATACCTATGCACTACTTTTAAACAATAAATGGGTTATTAATAAAAATTAGTACTTAAAACAATTTATCATAAGCAACAGTATTTCCTTATGATTAAAATAAGGACTATGGAAATAAATATCCAGTTAGAGTTAGCACCCCATTTCTACCATTCGTTCCTCTGTACTTCACTTTCCCCTTAGATACATGCTTCGGGCAAATCATATTAATCTCTCTATGCCCTAGTTTTCCCATCTGTAAACTGGGGAAAATTATACTACCTACCTACATGAGTTGATTTGAGGACTGCGTGCTTAGCAGCTTTAGTTGTGTCCGACACTTTGTTGGACTATAATCTGCCAAGCTCCTCTGTCCATGGGATTCTCAAGGCAAGAATACTGGGGTGGGTTGCCATGCCCTCCTCCAGAGGATCTTTCCAACCCAGGGATCAAACCCAAGTCTCCTGTGTCTCCTGTACGCAGGTGGATTTTTACCCACTGAGCCAACTGGGAAGCCCAAATTGAGGATTAAATGGGTTCTTATATATAAAGTGCTTAGGACAATGCCTTCTTCACAGCCACAGTAAACACTACAAAGGTGGTAGCTATTATTTTGTTTCTAACTTTTCCTTTTTAAAGGGAAGCTCTGTTGTTAACTTGAAATCTGAGATTTCAATGACACCTACCATAGCTAAGTTTTGTTTTTAAGTATTTAATTGTTATATCTTTAAAAAAATACTTCTGCATTGCTAAGATATATGAAAGTGTTACTCTGTATCAGTTCAGTTATGTTGCTCAGTCATGTCCCACTCTTTGCAACCCCATGGACTGCAGCATGCCAGACCTCCTTGTCCATCACCAAACCCTGGAGTCTGCTCACTCACATCCATTGAGTCTGTGATGCTGTCCAACCATTTCCTCCTCTGTTGTCCCCTTCTCCTCCTGTCTTCAATCTTTCCCAGTATTCAGGGTCTTTTCCAATGAGTCTGTTCTTCACATCAGGGGGCCAAAGTATTGGAGTTTCAGCTTCAGTATCAGTCCTCACAATGAATATTCAGGACAGATTTCCTTTAGGATTGAGTGGTATGATCTCCTTGCTGTCCAAGGGACTCTCAAGAGTCTTCTCCAACACCACAGTTCAAAAGCAGTGATTTTGGAGCCCAAGAAATAAAGTCTGTCAGTGTTTCCATTGTTTCCCTATCTATTTGCCATGAAGTAATGGGACCAGATGCCATGATCTTAGTTTTCAGAATGTTGAGTATTAAGTCAACTTTTTCACTCTCTTCTTTCACTTTCAAGAGGCTTGTTAGTTCTTGTTCGCCTTCTGCCATAAGGTGGTGTCATCTGCATATCTGAGGTTATTGATATTTTTCCTGGCAATCTTAATTCCAGCTTGTGCTTCATCCAGCCAGCATTTCTTGTGATGTACTCTGCATATAAGTTAAATAATCAAGATGACAGTATACAGCCTTGACTTACTCCTTTCCCGATTTGGAACCAGTCTGTTGTTCCATGTCCAGTTCTAACTGTTGCTTCTTGACCTGCATACAGATTTCTCAGGAGACAAGTCAGGTGGTCTGGTGTTCCCATCTCTTTCAGAATTTTCCACAGTTTGTTGTGATCCACACAGTCAAAGACTTTGGCATAGTCAATAAAGCAGAAGTAAATGTTTTTCTGGAACTCTCTTGTTTTTTTCGATGATCCAATGGATGTTAGGAATTTGAGCTCTACTTCCTCTACCTTTTCTAAATCCAGCTTGAACATCTGGAAGTTCATGGCTCATGTACTGTTGAAGCCTGGCTTGAAGAATTTTGAGCATTACTTTGCTAGCGTGTGAGATGAGTGCAATTGTGCGGTAGTTTGAGCATTCTTTGGCTTTGCCTTTCTTAGGGATTGGAATGAAAACTGACCTTTTCCAGTCCTATGGCCACTGCTGAGTTTTCCAAATTTGCTGGCATACTGAGTGCAGGACTTTTACAGCAGCATCTTTTAGGATTTGAAATAGCTCAACTGGAAATCCATCACCTCCGCTAGATTTGTTCATAGTGATGCTTCCTAAGGCCCACTTGACTTCACATTCCAGGATGTCTGGCTCTAGGTGAGTGATCACACCATTGTGCTTATCTGGGTCATGAAGATTTTTTTGTATAGTTCTTCTGTGTATTCTTGCCACCTCTTTTTAATATCTTCTGCTTCTGTTAGTCTATAGCATTTCTGTCCTTCATTGTGCCCATCTTTGCATGAAATGTTCCCTTCTTATCTCTAATTTTCTTGAAGTGATTTCTAGTCTTTCTCATTCTATTGTTTTCCTCTATTTCTTTGCACTGATCACTGAGGAAGACTTTCTTATCTGTTCTTGCTATTCTCTGGAACTCTGCATTCAGATCGGCATATCTCCTTTTCTTCTTTGCCTTCAGCTTCTCTTCTTTTCTCAGCTATTTGTAAGGCTTCCTCAAACAACCTTTTTGCCTTTTTGCATTTTTTTCCCCTTGGGGATGCTCTTGATCACTGCATCTTGTACAGTTTCACAAACCTCCATCCATAGTTCTTCAGGCACTGTATCATATCAAGCACCTTGAATCTATTATCTGTTACTCTGTATATCATTTACTCTATAGTTGAAAAGATAAAATCTTACCAAATAAAATCATATAAATATAAATACTTAGAAAGTTTAACATTCATGAAACATTTCTAATGCCAAGTATTCCAAAGGAATATGTTTTTTATTTCATAGCCATAGAATTTTTCTTGCTAAGCATTCTTTTTTTTTTTTTTTTTTTT
>SJYR01002287.1:51530-84996 GCA_006410655.1 Kobus ellipsiprymnus
GTAATCCATATGATTACTATCATTTAGGGCAAGATGATTTCTTGGATATTCTTTATGTCACTAACTTCCAGGGAAAGCTCTGCTAAAAAATAAGCAAACAAATCTGTTCTTGCTTCTGTGTATGTGTGTTTGCCATTTACTTTAAAGAGATCTAAGTGTAATTGTGAAGTATTTTAAGCTATATGATATCAAAATTTAGTATCAGTTGTACAATAATAGTAAATAAGTGTAATAATTTTTTAAATTTAAGTGTAATCATTTTTAATATTTAAGTGTAAGCCATTTAATTTAAAGAGATCTAAGTATAATTGTGAAGTATTTTAAGCTATGTGATATCAGATTTTTAGTAGCAGTTGTATAATAATAGTAAATAATGTAAAGAAGAAGAAGGCCAGTCAAAACAATGGTGAAGCTTGTTTTTTGTAGATAAGTTTTTCTAAGCTGTGCATAAAGTAAAAAGCAGGACAACATGTAGGACATAAAGTAAATGCAGGACAGATTCCTTTGTTATTCCCTCTGTTGTAAACTCATATCTGGTAACTGACTCTCAGTTTTATCATTTGTGGTATTTTTATGATGCACTCTTTAACAATGTCAGAAGGAAATAGGATTTGAAGAGTAAAAAACTGGGAGCAATAGAAATACAAAACTGTACCAGTAATTATTTTATTACATTTTTTATCTTACTGAAAATGTGGCTGTGTTATTTAAGCAATCACTTCCTTAAAAGAAGACTGACTCAGCACTCTTTGTTAATTGATACAGTGTCTCAGGATATATAATAATGTAGAGCTTCTCATTTGGTCAAATTGTAGAACAAAACTTGGAAGTCTGCCAAATGACCAGGTAGTTAGTATTCCAGGTTAGTTGAGATACCAGGGTTCTGACACAGTCCACAGGGTCACTGGCTTTAAAAAACAAAACAAAACAAAGAAACAGATCTGTGAAGCCAGTTTAACTAATGGGTTGATTCATTTTTGCTTCTTTGTTAGTTTTAACACTGTCCTACTTTATTGTACAGGTCACAGGCCTTCACGTCTGGAACTGATCTAGTTTTTTTCCATTGAGATAATGAAAAGTTCATATCCATGCCTCAGAGTTACGTGGGAGTTGATACTTTAGGGATAATTATCCAAACTGCTCTTCTAATAGCATTTCAGTATGATCCATCCTTAGGAAATTATGAGTAAATGCTAGATAATGAAATTCACTCATATTATCAGATATAAAAAATATGTAAAAATATGTCATTTTTGCTTCAGAAATCCAAATATGACCAGGGTTTGATTTCCTAGCTCTATCTTTTTAGACAAAATCCTTAATGAAGTCTCTGTAAGCCTCGATAAGTAAGGGTAAGAATTCCTTCTTTTTGGATTGTTGTTATAAACATATTTTACCATTATTATTTTATTTATATTATTACTACACCCTTCATTCTCAACTCTAATTATTTTTATGGCTTTCAGATGATGCATAAGTACACTAAGTAGGAGATAAATTTCTTAGAAAAATAATGAGGAAGTAAAATTTTACTAATTCTAAATATTAGATATACCTAATCTAGCATTTTCTACACTGAGGAAATAGATGTTCTCCTACAATACTGGTGTATATTTGTAACATATTTTTTATTTTTAAAAGTCAATTCAAATAACTATAATTATTAATGTGTGTATTTATATGAATAAGCCACACATCCTGCAGATTAGTTTTACAGTCAGTTCAGTTCAGGGGCTCAGTCATGTCTGACTCTTTGCAACCCCATGAATTATAGCACACCAGGCCTCCCTGTCCATCACAACTCCCGGAGTTCACTCAAACTCATGTCCATCGAGTCAGTGATGCCATCCAGCCATCTCATCCATTGTCATCCCCTTTCCTCCTGCCCCCAATCCCTCCCAACATCAGTCTTTTCCAATGAGTCAATTCTTCGCATCAGGTGGCCAAAGTACTGGAGTTTCAGCTTTAACATAATTTAGCATAATTCCTTCCAAAGAACACCCAAGGCTGATCTCCTTTAGAATGGACTGGTTGGATCTCCTTGCAGTCCAAGGGACTCTCAAGAGTCTTCTCCAACAACACAGTTCAAAAGCGTTAATTCTTTGGTGCTCAGATTTCTTCACAGTCCAACTCTCACATCCATACATGACCACCTGAAAAACCATAGCCTTGACTAGACGGACCTTTGTTGACAAAGTAATGTCTCTGCTTTTGAATATGCTTTCTAGATTGGTCATAACTTTCCTTCCAAGGAGCGAGCGTCTTTTAATTTCATGGCTGCAATCACCATCTGCAGTGATTTTGGAGACCAAAAAAATAAAGTCTGACACTGTCTCCACTGTTTCCCCATCTATTTCCCATGAAGTGATGGGACCAGATGCCATGATCTTAGTTTTCTGAATGTTGAGCTTTCAGCCAACCTTTTCACTCCCCACTTTCACTTTCATCAAGAGGCTTTTTAGTTCCTCTTCACTTTCTGCCATAAGGGTAGTGTCATCTGCATATCTGAGGTTATTGATATTTCTCCTGGCAATCTTGATTCCAGCTTGTGATTCGTCCAGCCCAGCGTTTCTCATGATGTACTCTGCATATAAGTTAAATAAGCAGGGTGACAGTATACGGCCTTCATGTACTCCTTTTCCTATTTGGAACCAGTCTGTTGCTCCATGTCTAGTTCTAACTGTTGCTTCCTGACCTGCATACAGATTTCTTAAGAGGCAGGTCAGGTGGTATGCTATCTTTTACAATAATATTTTCCAAATTTTAGTTTTTGTGAAGACTTGTTAAAGACCTATTCTAAATTGAGAATCCATAATTCAGTTCAACTTTTACCTCTCAAAATATGTGATGGATTTCCTTCAGAGTACAGTAAGGAGTGTTTGAGAGCATTTATACAACCACAGTATTTATAAATAGAAGGAACTTTAGTATTCAATAGGTAAAATATTGATTTCAGATAGTATTTTTTTATATTATTTATTTTATACATAAGAAAACTAAGGCCCCACATTAGTTAATTAATGTTCATTGACACTATATACAGGTGTGAGGTATTCCTTTTATACCACAATCTTTCGCAGGATTTCCAAATCACTCCCCTTTGTTCAGGGGATATAAAAGTGTCGAGGACTATTGTGTTGTCCATAGTGCATGGATGAAATGAGCAGAGGAGGTCATGCTCAAGGACAACTCATTTATAACATCCCTAACCCTGCTGCTAGGTCTCATGTATTCACAGTCTCTCTCTCTCTTTGATTTTTAATATCATTTTCACTCCTGTTTTGAATTAGCAGTCTTCCTTTTTCTTTTACCAAACCTTGTACAAAATAGGCTATTCTGATTCACTTTCCATGTAGGCTGTCTCTCTCTCTCTTTTATACATATGCTTGAGGATGATATGTCTAAATATCATGCCATCACACAAGGTTCAAAGAAGTGAACCAGTACAACAGACGACAGCTTACAATACTCTTAAACCATTTTAAGAACCATAATGTAATTTTTCATCATCTTATACATAATCTTATCATTTCAGTTCAGTTCAGTCACTCAGTCCTGTCTGACTCTTTGCAACCTCATGAACCACAGCACACCAGGCCTCTCTGTTCATCACCAACTCCTGGAGGCCACACATACCATGTCCATTGAGTCGGTGATGCCATCCAACCATCTCATCCTCTGTTGTCCCCTTCTTCTCCTGCCCTCAATCTTTCCCAGCATCAGAGTCTTTTCAAATGAGTCAGCTCTTCACATCAGGTGGCCAAAGTATTGGAGTTTCAGCTTCAGCATCAGTCCTTCCAATGAACACCCAGAACTGATCTCCTTTAGGATGGACTGGTTGGATCTCCTTGAAGTCCAAGGGACTCTCAAGAGTCTTCTCCAACACCAAGTTCAAAAGCATCAATTCTTCAGTGCTCAGTGTTCTTTATAGTCCAACTCTCACATCCATACATGACCAATGGAAAAACCATAGCCTTGACTAGATGGACCTTTGTTGACAAAGTAATGTCTCTGCTTTTTAATATGCTTTCTAGGTTGGTCATAACTTTCCTTCCAATGGAGCAAGTGTCTTTTAATTTCATGGCTGCAGTCACCATCTGCAGTGATTTTGGAGCCCAGAAAAATAAAGTCTGACACTGTTTCCACTGTTTCCCCATCTATTTGCAATGAAGTGATGGGACTGGATCCCATGATCTTAGTTTTCTGAATGTTGAGCTTTAAGCCAACTTTTTCACTCTCCTCTTCCATTAAGAGGCTTTTTAGCTCCTCTTCACTTTCTGCCATAAGGGTGGTGTCATCTGCATATCTGAGGTTGTTGATATTTCTCCTGGCAATCTTGATTCCAGCTTGTGCTTCTTCCAGCCCAATGTTTCTCATAATGTACTCTGCATATAAGTTATATAAGCAGGGTGACAATATACAGCCCTGACGTACTCCTTTCCTGATTTGGAACCAGTCTGTTGTTCCATGTCCAGTTCTAACTGTTGCTTNAGTTAAATAAGCAGGGTGACAATATACAGCCCTGACGTACTCCTTTCCTGATTTGGAACCAGTCTGTTGTTCCATGTCCAGTTCTAACTGTTGCTTCCTGACCTGCATACAGGTTTCTCAAGAGGCAGGTCAGGTGGTTTGATATTCTCATCTCCTGAAGAATTTTCCACAGTTTATTGTGATCCATTCAGTCAAAGGCTTTGACATAGTCAATAAAGCAGAAATAGATGTTTTTCTGGAACTCTCTTGCTTTTTCGATGATCCAGCAGATGTTGGCAATTTTGATCTCTGGTTCCTCTGTCTTTTCTAAAACCAGCCTGAACATCTGGAATTTCACAGTTCACGTACTGCTGAAGTCTGGCTTGGAGAATTTTGAGCATTACTTTACTAGCGTGTGAGATGAGTGCAATTGTGCAGTAGTTTGAGCATTCTTTGGCATTGCCTTTCTTTGTGATTAGAATGAAAACTGACCTTTTCCAGTCCTGTGGCCACCACTGAGTTTTCCAAATTTGCTGGCATATTGAGTGCAGCACTTTCACGGCATCAGCTTTTATAATCTTATCATACCATTAAATTTACATAATTATATAATTAATTTTACTGACTAATTGCCTTTTAAATGAAATATACTTGATTTACTATATTGTATTAGTTTAACATGTATAAGAAAGTGATTGAGTTTAATGTATTTATTTATATACATATATTTAAGATTATTTTCCAATATAGATTACAACAAAATATTGGATATTGTGCCTTGTCTTCCAGTAAGTCCTTGTTCCGCAGCTAATTTATATATAGTTGTGGGTTCTTTTAATCCCATACTTCTAAATTATTCCTCTCTCCCATCTTCCTTTCCTCTTTGGTAAAAATACATTTGTTTTCTGTATCTGTGAGTCTGTTTCTGTTTTCTAAATCAATTTATTTATGTTATTTCTTAGATTTCACATATAAATGATACACAATATGTTTCTCTTTGTCTGCCTTACTTCACTCAGTTTGATAATCTCTAGGTCCATCTGTTTTGCTGCAAGTAGCTGCCATATTTCATTTTATTCTGTGACCAAGTGTTATTTTATTGTATATGCATACCACATCTTCTTTATCTGTTTATCTGTTTATGGACACTTACGTTGCTTCCATGTGCTGGTTATTATAAATTGCGTTGCTATGAACACTGGGGTGCATGTGTCTTTTTTAATTAGAGTTTTCATCTTTTCTAGGTGTGTGCACAGGAATAGGGCTGCTAGACCATATAGTAGCTCTATTTTTAGTTTTTTATGGAAACTTCATACTGTTCTCCATACTAGCTGCACCAGTTTATATTTCTACCAGCAATATAAGAATATCCCTTTTCTACACACTTTCTCCAACTTTTATTATTTGTAGGACTTTTTGATGATAGTCATTCTGACCTGTGTGAGGTGATACCTCATTGTAGTTTTGATTTGCATTTCTCTACTAATTAGTGATGCTGGGCATCTTTTCATGTGCCTTTTCGCCTACTGTAGGTCTTTTTTTGGAGAAATGCCTATTTAGGTCATCCACCCATTTTTTGATTAAGTTGGGTTTTTTGTTGTTATTTAGTTTTATGAACTGTGTGTATATTTTGCATGATAAACCCTTTGTTACATTTGCAAACATTTTTTCCCATCCCATAGATTGTCTTTTTGTTTTGTGTATGGTTTCCCTTGCAGTACAAAAGCTTTGAAGTTTGATTAGGTCCCATTTGTTTATTTTGCTCTGGGAGACTGACCTAAGAAAGTATGCTTCAATTTATGTCAGAGAATGTTTTGACTTTCTGCCTGATGTCTGATTGGGTGATTTCCATTATTCTATTTTCCACATCCCTTATGTATTCCTCTGCATTATTTAGTTTGCTACTCATTGCTTTTAGCTTAGTTTTTATTTTGGTAACTGAGTTGTCTAATTTTGATGGGTTCCTCTCTATAGATTTTAGTTACTTGTCACAGTGATCTATGTTTCTACTGATAATCTTTCTTAATTCCTTTAGTATTTTTATTACCTCCTTTTTGAACAGGATCTAGTAGATAGGAAAGGTCTGTTTCACTATTTGTTCTTTTAGGGGATTTCTCTAGTTCTTTTAACTGGAGTAGTTCCTCTTCTTTTTCATTTTACTGGTTTCTCTGCCTGTATGTATTGAGAGAAACAATTATATACTGTGTTCTTGGGGGTTGTTTTTATGTGGGAGAGTTTGTGTGTAGACTGTGTGAGTCCAGTATTTTTGGTGCCTAGGCTGTTTCTGGTGTGGATGCCTGGCACACTTTTCGTCAGAGTGTGCTGGCTATTATTCCATTGCTACGGAGTGTGATTGGTATGGTGGTGACCAGAGCCTGCACTGGATGTTGGGTGGGGTTTCCTCTTTGCTTTGTGGCTACGTTAGCCCTGTCAGGGGCAGGCCTGTTCCCCAGCTGCTGGAGTAGAAGCCCTGAGTATTGGGTTCAGTAAAGCTCTATTCCTGTTAAGTGTGTGCTCTGTCGCTAAGGAGGTGAGATGCCAAAGCAAGAGAGGCCTGTGTGGTCACAGTGAACCTATGTGTCACCTGTGCTGCTGTCCTCAGTTTTTCCCAGAAACAGCTCAAGGTCACGTCCCCTTCTCCACTGTGTTCATCCCAGACCCGTGTTAGTCTGACACAGAGGGCAGGGGTGTTGTGGCTGTAGGAATCAAAATGCTTGTACTGACGACTATTACCTGGCTTGCCTCTCTGGTAAGTCCCTCCTAGGGCATGTCTGGCCCAGATCCAGCTCTAAGCTGCAGTATAATATAGGTGGGAGTGGAGTGCTCTGCTGGGAAAGGAACCACTCCATACTCCTCCCCAGGGGCTGTCCTCCAGAGACATGCAATTCTGTGACGCCTTCCACCACCTGATGTGTAGGCTGACTAAGTCTGCTGTTGTGGAACCTGCCCCTGGATGACCCCTGCTGTCAGAGAACTGATAATCACTCTGCCCAGTCCTCAAGCTCACAAAGCTTGCAGCCTCTGAAGCCACACCCCACCATGGCAAGGGGGAAATGGAGCTCTCATGGCTGACTCATACCTGTGTATGTGCTCATTTGGGGGCATATACAGCATACCCACACCCCATCCTGAATGCACTAACTGTCAGCCCAGACTACACTCCACACCCTTCAGGCTGTCTCTATGCAGCCTAGATGGAGTCCTTTCCAAGGGTCCATCAGCTGAAGCCCTAGTTTCAGGGCCTGGGCACTTCGCATACTCGCAGCCCCAGGCACATTTCGGGCTGGAAAGGGCAGGGAAGTGGAAGCCAACAGCTCCTGTCTGTCTCTGCCTGGATAGTTAGGCAAGCACATTCCAGGCTCCTTCAGATCTCCATCTGTCCTAATGGACTTCCCAGTCACTGAAGGGGATTCTTAAGGCAAGGGCACCTTTCCTCTTTCACAGCTCCCTCTCAGGAGCTCCAATCCCATCCCAAAGTCTTTTTCTTTTTTATTCTGCCCAGCTACATGAGGATCTTTCTTGCAGCTTTGGTTGAACAAGAGGTCTTATTCAACCCGTTCACAGTTCACAGTTGCTTTTGTGTGAGAATTGTTCCACATATAAATATATTTTTGATGTGTTTGTAAAGAGGGATGAGTTCCAAATCCTTCTACTCCATCATCTTGATCTCTACCCTTAAAACTTTTTCCTACTGAATAATTTCCTACACATTGAAATTACATCCATTTATGACAGCACTTATCACAGCTTGAATGTAGGCAGGGTCTATGACTTGCTTCTAAAATAATAAAATATGAAAATGAGATGGGATATCTCTTCCTTGATTCAGTTAGTAATATGGCAAAGGTTATGAGATGTCACTGTTAGCTGATTAGAGAGAGATTTTTTCTCTATTGGTGACTTGAGGAAGTAAGCTACCAATTTTTTAGTAACCCCAGGCAGAGGTCCAGGTGGCAAGAAACTGCAGATAGCCTTCAGCTGACAGCCAGACAATAAAACAGACATTTCAGTTATATAGTGGCAAAGAAGTGAACTATGTCGACAAACTGAAAGAGCTTGGGTTCAGATTCATCCACTCAAGCCGCCAGATGATAATTCAGCCTAGAGAACACCTTAATTGACACCTTGTAAGACCCTCAACAGACGACCCAGGTGAGCTGTGCCCAGACACCTGACAAAAATTTTGAGATAATAAATGTATGTTGTTGTAAGCTACTAAGTTTATGGTAGTTAATTAAACAGCAACAGAAAAGTTATACAATCAGCCAGGTCAAATTGAAATCAGTTGAGCCTGCTTTACCATTTTCTATAGTGCTGTCTCATTCAAAGTATTTGTTGCTCAGTCTCGTCTAACTCTGCAACTCCATGGACTGTAGCCTGCCAGGCTCCTCTCTCCATGATATTTTCCAGGCAAGAACACTGGAGTGGGTTACCTTTTCCTCCTCCAGGGGATCTCCCTAACTCAGGGATCGAACCCAGTCTCCCACATTACAGGCAGATTCTTTACTGTCTGAGCCAGCAGGGACGCCTAATGTCTCATAAACGATTGCAATTTGACTTGTGAGTTTTTTCAATTAATAAAAATATTGAATTTTTCTGAATTTAAGGTGTCTGTAGCATGACCAGTTTTTTTTTAATTTTATATTTGTTAAACATGATTCTTTAATATATCTAACACAATACTCACTTTCATACCTAAGTACTATTTTTTTGTTTTGTTTTGTTTAAAGAAGGCTTGTAAAATCCTATCTACCTGGCCCTTCAAAACCTAGATTCACCCTGAGCACTGACCACACTCTCTGGCTCTTGGACAGTCTTGCACACCAACTGCAAGCTCCGTGAGCTGTCAGAGATAGGCTAACTCCTCTCCTTGGCTGATCAGGAGTCCTGCCTACATCACTAGGCAAAATTGGCTGAACCAACAAAGGGATAGATTGGAAGCCTTACAGGCTTTAAATAATCAGAGGAACTGCTCTTCTCCCTGCCAGAGCTGAGACTGAACTCGTTTGCCTAGAGACACCGTGTAGTAGGGGACATTAGCTGGGGGAATCCCACCACAATTTCCTAGTCCACAAGGTACATGACTCTTCTCCACAGCCCGGAAATACCATTCTGCTGGCAGCACGGGCAGATGGCATGCAAGTCTAGGAGATGTTCTTTGTCCCACACACTGGAGAATCCCTTCCCTACAGGTGCAAAGTCACTAAGCCTGGGGAAGCTCCTTCAGCTCCCTCAAATTGCATTAGCTGAGACCAGTGGCAGCCTCATGTCACAAGCTAAGAGAAGCAGAAGACAGCTTTGAAAACTAGTTATTGGAACCACAGACCATAGAATTAGGCCAAAGATAAATAAAGGATTGCAAGCTAAGACAAAATTTTAAAAGGACAGGGGGCATCCTTAAAATATAGTCCAAATGCCTGCCATACAATTTAAAAGATCACCCATTATACAGGGGGTTGAAAATTAACTTGAATGAGAATCAAAAATTAACTGATACCAATACAAAGATGAGTCAGATATTGGGGTGATCTGACAAAGATCTTAAAACAATCATTATAAAAATGATTTCACAAGCTATTAGAAATTATCTGAGACAGAAAAATGGAAAATTTCAGCATAGAAATATAAGTTACTTAAAGGAACAAAACAAATTATAGATCTGAAAAATACAGTAACAATTTTTTTAGACTTTCTAGACTTGCTAGACAGCCTCCCTGAAGTAGGAAATGGCAACCCCCTCCAGTATTCTTGCCTGGAGAATCCTGATAGCTTATAGTGAATGGTGGACAGTGCCTTCAGATTCACGATCTCCGAAGAAGATTTAATTTCAGGACCAAAGACAAGGTCTCAGTCACTCACTCATAGCTTTGTGTGCAAAATTTTATTTAAAGCGACAAGACAGAGTTTCTGACATAGACATCAGAAGGGGATAGAAAGGGTAACTGCCTCACTAGTTTAAGCAGGGGCCTTATATACTTCTCAACTAGCTGCTGAGAATAGCTGAAAAGAATACCTCAAGTTTGTAAGAGTTCCACAAGACCTTTTCCCGAGGCATACATCCTGAGATAACTTTGGCATAAGAGTAGTCAGGGAGAATGTGTTCTGGGCAACCTCTCTGGGCGAGATTTACTGTTGCTGTGTAGTCAGGGGTACAAGTCTTGAGAAACAGGTTCCCAGGCAAGATCTGTTACAATTATAATCATTAACATAGAGCCTAAGAAAAGTATTTCCATGAGTAAGATATTGTGCTGTGTGATCATTCCTTTCAGACTTAAAGAAAGGCCAGTTCTCGGGCAAGAAACATTGTTGCACAGGGCTTAAGGAAAGCATGAGGGAGAATATTCACCTCCTCCTTAAAAGGCCTGGGAATGCCTGCCTAAGCTTTAACTCTTTCAATCCCATGGACAGAGACGCCTTGGAGGGCTACAGTCCATGGAGTCCCAAAGTGTGAGACGTGACTGAAGCAACTTAGCACAGCACAGAACAGACAGACCCAATAATAGAGTGGAGATGACAGAGGATAGAATCAGTGAACTCTATATAATTGATCTAACCTGAACAAAAAAAAGGAAACTAGACTGAAAAGAAGACAAACAAAGCTGCTAAGACAATAATAACAAATAATCTGACCTTTGTGTCATCAGAGTAGACAGACAGGGGCTGAAAGAGTTTTCAAAAAATAATGGCTGAAAACTTCCCAAGTTTGATGAAGGATATAAGTTCACAAGCACAAAAAACTGACAGGTATATCTACATGGAAAATCATAAGAAA
Source organism: Kobus ellipsiprymnus (assembly GCA_006410655.1). Lineage (NCBI taxonomy): Eukaryota > Metazoa > Chordata > Mammalia > Artiodactyla > Bovidae > Kobus > Kobus ellipsiprymnus. The sequence goes on from SJYR01002287.1 coordinate 62,773, forward strand.
TCTACATATTAAATAAATAAAACTATAATTAATGAGTGAGTTCAGTAAGGTCACATGATACAGATCAAGACATATAAATCAATAGCAACGAGCATGTAGAAAATCAAAATTAGAAGTGTAATATCATTTATTGTTAACATAAAAAAAATGAAAGACTTAGGTAGTCTTTAACAGGCCTTAGCTTTAAGTAGCATGATTTCTCCTACTTTATTCATAACCTTAACAAACATGTACAAGATCTATATGCTGAGTTACAAAATTCTGCTGAAAGAAATCAAAGATGTAAACAAATGGAAAGATTCACTGTTTTCATCATGTATTTGAAGATTAAACATAATAAAGACAGTTCTCTCCAAATTGGTTTATAGGTTTAATGTAATTTCTATTGAGTTAAAGAAAAAAGAAAAAGAAAAACGTGTAAATATAGATAAGCTTATTCTAAAGTTCATATTGTAAAAAAATTAATAAACAGAAACTTTCAACTAAATAGGATTAGGAGATCAGAAGCAGAGGCTCTCATTCCCTGTGAAAACAGCAGAGTCTTACTGGAGGGAAATTCTCCTCCTTCTTCCTGGAGGAAGAAGGACTCATCCAATGAAAAGCCATGGACTCTTTATTTACTGAGGCTTCCCAGGTGGCACAGTGGTAAAGAATCTGCCTGCCAATTCAGGAGACACGGGAGACGCTGGTTCAATCCCTGGGTCGGGAAGGTCCCCTGGAACAGGAAAGAGCAACCCTTTCTAATATCCCAGCCTGGAAAATCCCATGGACAGAGGATCCTGGCAGGCTACAGTCCACAGGGCTGCAAAGAGTCAGAAATGACTGAGTGACTGAACACACTGTGTTTATTACAGCCCTCCCAACTTCCCTTTTCCCTCTGAAAAGCATTCTCCTTCCCTTGCCATGCAGACACTGGCCACAGACGCAGACCCAAACTATAATTCTCTGCTAATCTCAAATAAACTCATCTTTGCTGTAGAAATACCTGTTGGATTGTTTACTTCAGGTCTACAAAATATAAACATACAACTATCCCTAGAACAGCTAAAATAATCATGAAAAAGAACAAAAAGGTAGGAATCCTCATACTGAACATTAAGGCCTAATAGAGAGCTACAGTAATGAGGACCACATGCTATTGGTGGAGGTCTAGTCATATAGATCAGTGGAGTAGAATACAGAGTCCAAAAGTAGATTCACACAAATTTGTTGAACTGATATTTTACAAATGTGGAAAAATAATTCATTGGAGAAAGGAGAACTTTTTCAATAAATGGTGCTGGAGCAGTTGGAAATCCACAGGCAAAAATATAAACCTCAACCTAAATCTCATACTTCACATAAAAAATTTTACTCAAAATATATCAGATATTGAAATATAAAGGTTAAAACTATTAAAATTTTATTAAAGAATAGGAGAAAAATTTTCAGATCTAGGACTAGGCAAGTAATTCTTATACTTGGCAATAATATTCTAATCCATGGAAGGAAAATTGATAAAATGGACTTCACCAAAACTAAACATTTTTGCTCTGCAAAAGACCCTATAAAAAGACAGACTGGGAGAAAAAAATGTGCTAATTAGAAATCCAAAAATATACAACTATCTAGAATATATAAAGCATTCCCAAACTCAATAGTGAAAGAGAAACTGTTGTCCTACAATTTTATATCAAGTTAAAATATGCTTAAAATTAACATGGCAGTAGGCTATTTTAAGGTAAAAGAAAATGAAATTTTCCCTTAATTCTTTTATACTTATAAATGATAAAGCAAAGATTATAGCCATAATGGGATTTATAACATATAAAGATATACTGTATGTGCCAAAGAGAGCAGAGAGATGGGAACAGAGTAAATAGACCCAAATGTTTTCAATGTTTCTGCATTAATATGAAATAGTATAATGCTAACTCTATTAGACTGAAAAGTTAAGGACCTGAACTGTAAACCAGAAAACCCATTAAAAATTATTGTAAATAATTATAGCTAAACATCCAATAGATTAATTAAAAGCCAGACATTTGCAGTATGGATTAAGGGGGAAAAAATGCTACATATAGGCATTGCACTTTAAAATAAAGGTATAGAAATACTTGAATTAATGGATGGAAAAATATATGAGGGAAACAGCATAACAAAGCTGAAATGGCAATATCAGTATTGGGTATGATAGTCGTCAAGAAAAAATATGGTTGAACACAAATAAGAACATCATAATAATAAAATAACCACTTTATTTTGAATAAAGATAAATATACTTCATCTCACACGCAAACAAAAGTAATGCTCAAAATTCTCCAAGCCACGCTTCAACAGTATGTAAACCGTGAACTTCCAGATGTTCAAGCTGGTTTTACAAAAGGCAGAGGAATCAGAGATCAAATTGCCAACATCTGTTGGATCATCAAAAAAGCAACAGAGATTCAGAAAAACATCTATTTCTGCTTCACTGACTACACTAAAGCCTTTGACTATGCAGATAACAACAAACTGTGGAAAATTCTTAAAGAGATGGGAATACCAGACCACCTGACATGCCTCCTGAGCAATCTGTATGCAGGTCAAGAAGCAACAGTTAGAACTGGACATGGAACAATAGACTGATTCCAAATTGGGAAAGGAGTAAAACAGGGCTATATATTGTCACCTTGTTTATTTAACTTACATGCAGAATACATCATGCAAAATGCTGGGCTGGATGAAGCACAATCTGGAATCAAGATTGCAGGGAAAAATATCAATAAAATAACCTCAGATATGCAAATGATACTACCCTTATGGCAGAAAGTGAAGAGGAACTAAAGAGCCTCTTGATGAAGGTGAAAAAGGAGAGTGAAAAAAGCCAGCTTAAAACTCAACATTCAAAAAACTAAGATCATGGCATCCAGTCCCATCACTTTATGGCAAATAGTTGGGGTAACAGTGGAAACAGTGAGAAACTTTATTCTTTTGGGCTCCAAAATCGTTGCAAATGGTGACTGCAACCATGAAATTAAAAGATGCTTGCTCCTTGGAAGAAAAGCTATGACCAACCTAGATGGCATAATACAAAGCAGAGACATTACTTTACTGATAAAGGTCCATCTAATCAAATTTATGGTTTTTCCAGTAGTCATGTATGGATGTAAGATTTGGACCATAAAAAATGCTGAGTGCCAAAGAATTGATGCTTTTGAACTGTGGTGTTCGAGAAGACTCTTGAGAGTCCCTTGGACTGCAAGGTGATCCAACCACTCAATCCTAAAGGAAATCAGTCCTGAATATTCATTGGAAGGACTGATACTGAAGCTGAAACTCCAATGCTTTGGCCACCTGATGTTAAGAACTAACTCATACAAAGACCCTGATGCTGGGAAAGATTGAAGGCAGGAGGAGAAGGGGACGACAGAGGATGAGATGCTTGGATGGCATCACCAACTCGACGGATATGCATTTGAGTAAGCTTTGGGAGTTGGTGATGGACAGCGAGGCCTGGCTTGCTGCAGTCCATGGGGTCACAATGGGGTAGACATGACTGAATGACTGAACTGAAATGATAAATATACAAAAGCAGCAACAATCTTCAATACTCCTAAACACATAGCTTCAAAATTTAAGAAGTAAACGAAGAACTTGACAGAATTCCCTGGTAGCACAAGTATCCACCTGCCAATGCAAGGACATAGTTTTAATGTCTGGTCTGGGAAAATTTCACATGCTGTGGAGCAACTGGTCCCGTGTGCCACAAATACTGAGCCCACATGCTAGAGCCCACAAGCCATAACTACTGAAGCCCGCACACTTAAAGCCTGTGCTCTGCAAAAAGAGAAATCACCACAATGTGTAGCCCTTGCACTGCAACAAGAGAAAGCCTGTGCAAAGCAACGAAGACCCAGTGCAGCCAAATAAACACACAAACAAAAAATTTAAAGAAATAAATAATTTTAAAAAGAAATGGGAAATTCCCCAATAATAACTGAAAGTTATAAAACCTCTCTCTCAGCAATTGATAGAACAATAAGAATAATACATACATAAAAAGGAGCTTCTCAGGTGGTGCAGTGGTAAAGAAATCTATCTGCCAAAACCAGAGACACAAGAGAGGTGGGTTCAATCCCTAGGTTGGGAAGATCCCCTGGAATAGGAAATGGCAACCTACTCCAGTATTCATATCTGGAAAATTCTGTGGACAGAGGAGACTGGATTACAGTCTATGGGGTCACAAAGATTTGGACACAAAGAGTCAGACATAACTGAGCACACACGCAGGCAAAGACATACATCATGAAGACTCAAAAGATGAGTAACACTATTAAACAACTTAGTCTAATTGTTATTTATATTTAACTACACAGGAGAGCTACAGAATACATGTTCTTTACAATTTTATTTGGTACAAGATAAACAATATGCTGGGCCATAAAACAAGCCTCAATAAATTTAGAAGAACTGATATATAGAGTATACCCTCTGAGCGTCATATGACTAAATCATAATAAAATATTTTTAAACTGACATATATGTGAAAATTGATGCATTTTACAATAATGTATAGAAGAAAAATTAATCAAAAGGAAAATAATGAATTACAATAAAAATACAATATATCAAAGTTTGTGTGATGCATTATAGTTCTTATAGGAAGTTTTATACCTTAAATTATTTATATTAGAAAATTAATTAAAGTGAAGCATTTCAGACTTTATTTTTTGGGGCTCCAAAGTCACTGCAGATGGTGACTGAAGCCATGAAATTAAAAGATGCTTACTCCTTGGAAGGAAAGTTATGACCAAACTAGATGGCATATTCAAAAGCAGAGACATTACTTTGCCAACAAAGGTCCATCTAGTCAAGGCTATGGTTTTTCCAGTAGTCATGTATGGATGTGAGAGTTGGACTGTGAAGAAAGCTGAGTGCCGAAGAATTGATGCTTTTGAACTGTGGTGCTGGAGAAGACTCTTGAGAGTCCCTTGGACTGCAAGGAGATCCAACCAGTCCATTCTAAAGGAGATCATTCCTGGGTGTTCTTTGGAAGGAATGATGCTAAAGCTGAAACTCCAGTACTTTGGCCACCTCATGCAAAGAGTTGTAAAAAACTCTGATGCTGGGAGGGATTGGGGGTAGGAGAAGAAGGGGAAGACAGAGGATGAGATGGCTGGATGGCATCACTGACTCGATGGACGTGAGTCTGAGTGAACTCCAGGAGTTGGTGACAGACAGGGAGGCCTGGCATGTTGCAATTCATGAGGTCACAAAGAGTTGGACATGACTGAGTGACTGAACTGAAGGAAGTTAAAAAAAAATCACTCAAATCTACATAAAGAAAAATATCAATATAAGACCAGAACTTGGTGAAGTATAAATGTCAATGGAAAACAACATAAATTAATAAACCTAGCTAAACTAACCAAGAAGAAAAGGAAAGGAAAAATAAATTATGATTATCAGGATGGCAATAAGTAAGAAAAGTTGACAAATATCTTGAAAATACTACTTATCAAAACTGATACAAGCTATAGCAGAAGATATATATAGTCTTGTATCTAATACAAAAATTGAATTTGTTATCAAAATCATTTCCACAAGGAAATTTCTGGGTTCACTGATGAATTCTATAAAATATGAGGAAGAAATAACACTTATATTTCAGAAACTCTGAGAGAATATAGGGGGAAGACAGACTTTACAACTGGTTTTATGAACCCAACATAACTCTTAAAATGAAACCTGATAATATTATCAAAAAATAACACTCTATACCAGTATTTCTCATAAAACCACAAAAAGATTTTTAACAAGATATTGGCAAAGTTGATCCAGCAATATGTATGATTTGAGTGACTGAGTGAAAGTCACTCAGTTGTGTCCAACCCTTTGTGACCCCATGGACTATACAATCCATGGAATTCTCCAGGCCAGAATACTGGAGTTGGTAGCTGTTCCCTTCTCCAAGGGATCTTCCCAACCCAGGAATCGAACCCAGGTCTCACTCATTGCTGGTGGGTTCTTTACTAGCTGAGCTACTAGAATAATAAATTTTGATAGAGTTTACCTTAAGTATGCAAGATTGGTTTAATATGCATAAGTCATCAATGTAATTCACTGTATTAACACAATAAAACAAACCCAATATAATCATTTCAAATAGATTCAATTCAGTCACTCAATCATGTCCAACTCTTTGTGACCCCATGGACTGCAGGGCACCAGGCTTCCCTGTCTATAACCAAATCCCGGAGCCTACTCAAACTCATGTACATCAAGTTGGTGATGCCATCCAACCATCTCATCCTCTATTGTCCACTTCTCTTCCTGACATCAATCTTTCCCAGCATCAGGGTCCTTTCCAATGAGTCAGTTCTTCACATCAGGTGGCCAAAGTATTGGAGTTTCAGTTTCAGTATCAGTCCTTCCAATGAACATTCAGGACTGATTTCCTTTAGGATTCACTAGTTGGATCACCTTGCAGTCCAAGGGATGCTCAAGAGTCTTCTCCAACACCACAGTTCAGAAGTATCAGTTCTTTGGCACTCAGCTTTCTTTATAATCCAACTCTCACATCCATGCATGACTACTGGAAAAACCATAACTTTGAATAGACAAAGATTTGTGGGCAAAGTAATGTCTCTGCCTTTTATTATGCTGTCTAGGTTGGTCATAACTTTTCCTCCAAGGAGCATCTTTTAATTTCATGGCTGAAGTCACCATCTGCAGTGATTTTGGAGCCCAGAAAAATAAAGTCTGTCACTGTTTCCATTGTTTCCCATCTATTTGTCATGAAGTGATGGGACCAGATGCCATGATCTTAGTTTTCTGAATGTTGAGTTTTAAGCCAGCTTTTCACTCTTCTCTATCACTTTCATCAAGAAGCTTTTTAGTTCCTTTTCACTTTCTGCCATAAGTATGATGTCATCTGCATATCTGAGGTTATTGATATTTTCTCCCAGCCATCCTGATTTCAGTATGTGCTTCATCCAGCCCAGCATAAGTTTTAAGCCAGCTTTTCACTCTTCTCTATCACTTTCATCAAGAAGCTTTTTAGTTCCTTTTCACTTTCTGCCATAAGTATGATGTCATCTGCATATCTGAGGTTATTGATATTTTCTCCCAGCCATCCTGATTTCAGTATGTGCTTCATCCAGCCCAGCATTTTGCATGATGTACTCTGCATATAAGTTATGTAAGCATGCCATCTTCTCCCGTCCTCCTCTTTCACTTTCATCAAGAGGCTTTTTAGCTCCTCTTCACTTTCTGCCATAAGAGTGGTGTCATCTGCATATCTGAGGTTATTGATATTTCTNCACTTTCATCAAGAGGCTCTTTAGTTCCTCTTTGCTTTCTGCCATAAGGATGTTGTTCATCTGCATATCTGAGATTATTGATATTTCCCCCAATAATCTTGATTCTGCCTTGTGCTTCATCGAGCCCAGCATTTCGCATGATGAACTCTGCGTATACGTTAAATAAACAGGGTGACAATATACACCTTGACGTAATCCTTGCCCAATTTGGAACCAGTCTGCTGTTCCATTTATGGTTCTAACTGTTGCTTCTTGACCTGCATACAGATTTCTTAGGAGGTAGATCAGGTGGTCTGGTATTTTATCTCTTGAATTTTCCACCATTTGTTGTGATCCACACAGTCAAAGACTTTGGCATAGTCAATAAAGCAGAAATAGATGTTTTCTGGAATTCTCTTGCTTTTTCCGTGATCCAGTGGATGTTGGCAATTTGATGTCTGGTTCCTCTGCCTTTTCTAAAACTGGCTTGAATATCAGGAAGTTCATGGTTCACGTATTGCTGAAGCCTGGCTTAGAGAATTTTGAGCATTACTTTACTAGCTTGTGAGATGAGTGCAATTGTGCGGTAGTTTGAGCATTCTTTTGCATTGGCTTTCTTTGGGATTGGAATGAAAACTGACCTTTTCCAGTCCTGTGGCCACTGCTGAGTCTTCCAAACTTGCTGGCATATTGAGTGCAGCACTTTCACAGCATCATCTTTCGGGATTTGAAACAGCTCTACTGGAATTCCATCACCTCCACTAGCTTTGTTCATAGTGATACTTTCTAAGGCCCACTTGACTTCACATTCTAGGATGTCTGGCTCTAGGTGAGTGACCACACCATAATGATTATCCGGGTCGTGAAGATCTTTTTTGTACAGTTCTTCTGTGTATTCTTGCCACCTCTTCTTCTGCTTCTGTTAGGTCCAGACCATTTCTGTCCTTTATCAAGCCCATCCTTGCATGAAATGTTCCCTTGGTATCTCTAATTTTCTTGAAGAGATCTCTAGTCTTTCTGATTCTGTTCTTTTCCTCTATTTCTTTGCATTGATCATTGAGGAAGTCTTTCTTATCTCTCCTTGTTATTCTTCAGAACTTTTCATTCAAATGGGTGTATTTTTCCTTTTCTCCTTTACCTGTAGATTCTCTTCTTTTCTCAGCATTTTTAAGGCCTCCTCAAATAGCCATTTTACCTGTTTGCATTTCTTTTCTTGAGGATGGTCTTGAGAATGTTGTATCCCACCAAGAAATGATACCCCACATCCAAAGGCAAAGGAGAATCCCTGGCAAGACAGTAGGAGGGGCAAAATCACGCTTAGAATCAAATCCCATACTGTCAGGAGCTGTGTTAGGCATTACTGACAAAATGGAGGCACGGCCCCAACCGCCTCTCCTCATCTTGCAGGCTTGGTCCCGGGATTAAGGAGTTAAGCCTTGTGATTCTGACTTGTTCTTTCCTTTCTTCAGTTGAGTTGGCTGGAAAGAATGTTAAGGTGCTTGAGAGAAGCATGAGAAACCACAAAGCCTTCTGCAGTTGTGCCCAGAAAATAATCTATATATTAACCGTTGACATTTGTTCAAGGATCTTTACAAAGAATGTCCCAGGATGAGCAGGTAGGCCTCAGCTTTAGGCCATGGGAAAGATTGTTGTCTGAGACCTGTTTGTGAGGGAAATATTTATGGCAAAAGAAGTTTGTTGAGTTTAGGGTTTAGGAATAATTAAGAATAGCTAGAAGCCATTTTAGGAGATAGTGATCTTAAGATGCTAGGAGCACATAGGATTTAGAAAGATAAGAAATAAACTGAGGAATGTAGCATGAGTTACAATGTAATCACAAGTTAAGTATAGGACACATAAGAGAAAGTAGGTAATAGATAGTAAAGCCAATTCTGAGAGAATCACTGAAGCAGGAACTGTGTTTCTAGGACAACAATGATTTCTGGAGACAGTAAATCTGGGTGGGGGAAACTAAAAATGTCAAACGTTTGACCTAATGCTTTTGTCAAAGTATAAAAGAAAACCTGAAGCTTAAAATAAACATGTAGTTTTGTACTATGAGAAGGAGGCTACATCATCATCTGCAGACACCGCTCATCCCTCATCCCTTCAGGTTGATTCCCTGGCTGCTAGAGCTGGACTCTGGCACCATACCCACCAGAGATACTTGGAGGGCTCAAACAAAACCTTGGAGTACACACAGAGACTGAACCAGACCTGCCTTTGAGTGTTTAAGTGTCTCTTATGGAGGTACAGGTCAGCAGTGGCCTGCCACAGGGGCAGGGGCCTGGATGCAGCAGACCTGGGTGTGGTATAAGCCCTGTTGGAGGAGATCACCATTAACCCCACCATAGAGCTACCAGAACTTACACAGGACTGGCAAAACAGACTCTTGGAAGGCACAAACAAAACCTTGTGTGCACCAGGACCCAGGAGGAAGGAGCAGTGACCCCACAAGAGACTGACCCAGACTTGCCTGTGTGTGTCCAGGAGTTTCCAGTGGAGGCATGTGTTGGCAGTGCCTGCTGCAGGGTTGGGGGCACTGAGTGTGGCAGGCATCCATGGGACCTTTTGAAGGACATTGCCATTATCTTCATTACCTCTACCATAGTTTGGCCTCAGGTCAAACAACAGGAGGAAACACAGCCCCACTCATCAACAGAAAATTGGATTAAAAATTTACTGAGTATGGCCCCACCCATCAGAACAAGATCCAGTTTCCCCCACAGTCAGTGTTTCCCATCAGGAAGCTTCCATAAGCCTCTTATCCTTATTCCTCAGAGGGCAGACAGAATGAAAACCGCATCACAGAAAACTAATCAAACTGATCACATGAACCACAGCCTTGTCTAACTCAATGAAACTATGAGCCATCCCATGTAGGGCCACCCAAGACAGATGGGTCATGGTGGAGAGTTCTGACAAAATGTGGTCCACTGGAGAAGGGAATGGCAAACCACGTCAGTATTCTTGCCTTAAGTCTGAATTTGCCTTGAACATAATCCAACATGATTAGTGTTTCAGAATTAATAGGATAAGAGTTTCAGATCTAATAGGTCAAAAAGTTGCAGAGACTTGTTGTACAACAGTATGAATACTACTGAACTTTACACTTAAAAATAACTAAGATGGTAAATGTAATGTTATATAGTTTTTACCACACACACAAAAAGGAAAATCCAACACGGGCTTGTGTTGATAATTGTTGAATCTGAGTGATGGAAGCATGGGGACTCATTACCTCGTTCTTCCCAAGTTGAAAAAAAGAAAAAAAGCCCCGAAGAGTATGATATCAGAAAGAAGAAGATGACCTGCTGATCAGAGAAGACAGAAAGAGACTTGAAATCTCAAAGAACGAATTTATCATGTTCAGTTCCGTTCAGTTGTGTCTGACTCTTTGCAACCCCATGGACTGCAGCACACCAGGCTTCCCAGTCCATCACCAACTCCCTGAGCTTGCTCAAACTCAGGTCCATCAAGTCGGTGATGCCCTCCAACCATCTTATCCTCTGTCGTCCACTTCTCCTCCTGCCTTCAACCTTTCCCAGCATCAGGGTATTTTCTAAGGAGTCAGTTCTTTGCATCAGGTGGCCAAAGTATGGGAGTTTCAGCTTCAGCATCAGTCCCTCCAATGAATATTCAGGACTGATTTCCTTTTGGATGGACTGGTTGGATCTCCTTGCAGTCCAAGGGACTCTCAAGAGTCTTCTCCAACACCACAATTCAAAAGCATCAGTTCTTCAGTGCTCAGCTTTCTTTATGGTACAACTCTCACATCCATACTTGACTACTGGAAAAGCGATATCTTTCACTAGACTGATCTTTGTCGGCAAAGTAATGGCTCTGCTTTTTAATATGCTGTCTAGGTTTGTCATAACTTTTCTTCCAAGGAGCAAGTATCTTTTAATTTCATGGCTGCAGTCACCATCTGCAGTGATTTTGGAGCCCAAGAAAATAAAGTCTCTCACTGTTTCCATTGTTTCCCCATCTGTTTGCTATGATGGGACTGGATGCCATGATTGTAGTTTTTTGAATATCGAGTTTTAAGCTAGCTCTTTCACTTTCATCAAGAGGCTCTTTAGTTCCTCTTTGCTTTCTGCCATAAGGATGTTGTTCATCTGCATATCTGAGATTATTGATATTTCCCCCAATAATCTTGATTCTGCCTTGTGCTTCATCGAGCCCAGCATTTCGCATGATGAACTCTGCGTATACGTTAAATAAACAGGGTGACAATATACACCTTGACGTAATCCTTGCCCAATTTGGAACCAGTCTGCTGTTCCATTTATGGTTCTAACTGTTGCTTCTTGACCTGCATACAGATTTCTTAGGAGGTAGATCAGGTGGTCTGGTATTTTATCTCTTGAATTTTCCACCATTTGTTGTGATCCACACAGTCAAAGACTTTGGCATAGTCAATAAAGCAGAAATAGATGTTTTCTGGAATTCTCTTGCTTTTTCCGTGATCCAGTGGATGTTGGCAATTTGATGTCTGGTTCCTCTGCCTTTTCTAAAACTGGCTTGAATATCAGGAAGTTCATGGTTCACGTATTGCTGAAGCCTGGCTTAGAGAATTTTGAGCATTACTTTACTAGCTTGTGAGATGAGTGCAATTGTGCGGTAGTTTGAGCATTCTTTTGCATTGGCTTTCTTTGGGATTGGAATGAAAACTGACCTTTTCCAGTCCTGTGGCCACTGCTGAGTCTTCCAAACTTGCTGGCATATTGAGTGCAGCACTTTCACAGCATCATCTTTCGGGATTTGAAACAGCTCTACTGGAATTCCATCACCTCCACTAGCTTTGTTCATAGTGATACTTTCTAAGGCCCACTTGACTTCACATTCTAGGATGTCTGGCTCTAGGTGAGTGACCACACCATAATGATTATCCGGGTCGTGAAGATCTTTTTTGTACAGTTCTTCTGTGTATTCTTGCCACCTCTTCTTCTGCTTCTGTTAGGTCCAGACCATTTCTGTCCTTTATCAAGCCCATCCTTGCATGAAATGTTCCCTTGGTATCTCTAATTTTCTTGAAGAGATCTCTAGTCTTTCTGATTCTGTTCTTTTCCTCTATTTCTTTGCATTGATCATTGAGGAAGTCTTTCTTATCTCTCCTTGTTATTCTTCAGAACTTTTCATTCAAATGGGTGTATTTTTCCTTTTCTCCTTTACCTGTAGATTCTCTTCTTTTCTCAGCATTTTTAAGGCCTCCTCAAATAGCCATTTTACCTGTTTGCATTTCTTTTCTTGAGGATGGTCTTGAGAATGTTGTATCCCACCAAGAAATGATACCCCACATCCAAAGGCAAAGGAGAATCCCTGGCAAGACAGTAGGAGGGGCAAAATCACGCTTAGAATCAAATCCCATACTGTCAGGAGCTGTGTTAGGCATTACTGACAAAATGGAGGCACGGCCCCAACCGCCTCTCCTCATCTTGCAGGCTTGGTCCCGGGATTAAGGAGTTAAGCCTTGTGATTCTGACTTGTTCTTTCCTTTCTTCAGTTGAGTTGGCTGGAAAGAATGTTAAGGTGCTTGAGAGAAGCATGAGAAACCACAAAGCCTTCTGCAGTTGTGCCCAGAAAATAATCTATATATTAACCGTTGACATTTGTTCAAGGATCTTTACAAAGAATGTCCCAGGATGAGCAGGTAGGCCTCAGCTTTAGGCCATGGGAAAGATTGTTGTCTGAGACCTGTTTGTGAGGGAAATATTTATGGCAAAAGAAGTTTGTTGAGTTTAGGGTTTAGGAATAATTAAGAATAGCTAGAAGCCATTTTAGGAGATAGTGATCTTAAGATGCTAGGAGCACATAGGATTTAGAAAGATAAGAAATAAACTGAGGAATGTAGCATGAGTTACAATGTAATCACAAGTTAAGTATAGGACACATAAGAGAAAGTAGGTAATAGATAGTAAAGCCAATTCTGAGAGAATCACTGAAGCAGGAACTGTGTTTCTAGGACAACAATGATTTCTGGAGACAGTAAATCTGGGTGGGGGAAACTAAAAATGTCAAACGTTTGACCTAATGCTTTTGTCAAAGTATAAAAGAAAACCTGAAGCTTAAAATAAACATGTAGTTTTGTACTATGAGAAGGAGGCTACATCATCATCTGCAGACACCGCTCATCCCTCATCCCTTCAGGTTGATTCCCTGGCTGCTAGAGCTGGACTCTGGCACCATACCCACCAGAGATACTTGGAGGGCTCAAACAAAACCTTGGAGTACACACAGAGACTGAACCAGACCTGCCTTTGAGTGTTTAAGTGTCTCTTATGGAGGTACAGGTCAGCAGTGGCCTGCCACAGGGGCAGGGGCCTGGATGCAGCAGACCTGGGTGTGGTATAAGCCCTGTTGGAGGAGATCACCATTAACCCCACCATAGAGCTACCAGAACTTACACAGGACTGGCAAAACAGACTCTTGGAAGGCACAAACAAAACCTTGTGTGCACCAGGACCCAGGAGGAAGGAGCAGTGACCCCACAAGAGACTGACCCAGACTTGCCTGTGTGTGTCCAGGAGTTTCCAGTGGAGGCATGTGTTGGCAGTGCCTGCTGCAGGGTTGGGGGCACTGAGTGTGGCAGGCATCCATGGGACCTTTTGAAGGACATTGCCATTATCTTCATTACCTCTACCATAGTTTGGCCTCAGGTCAAACAACAGGAGGAAACACAGCCCCACTCATCAACAGAAAATTGGATTAAAAATTTACTGAGTATGGCCCCACCCATCAGAACAAGATCCAGTTTCCCCCACAGTCAGTGTTTCCCATCAGGAAGCTTCCATAAGCCTCTTATCCTTATTCCTCAGAGGGCAGACAGAATGAAAACCGCATCACAGAAAACTAATCAAACTGATCACATGAACCACAGCCTTGTCTAACTCAATGAAACTATGAGCCATCCCATGTAGGGCCACCCAAGACAGATGGGTCATGGTGGAGAGTTCTGACAAAATGTGGTCCACTGGAGAAGGGAATGGCAAACCACGTCAGTATTCTTGCCTTGAAAAGCCCATGAACAGTATGAACAGTATCCTGACTTCTAACTATATTGCAAAGTGATAGAAATTAAAACAGCATGTTTCTGGCAGAAAAGCAGACATGAATCAACAGAAAAGNAAAGCCCATGAACAGTATGAACAGTATCCTGACTTCTAACTATATTGCAAAGTGATAGAAATTAAAACAGCATGTTTCTGGCAGAAAAGCAGACATGAATCAACAGAAAAGAACACAGAGCACAGAAATAAACCTAAGCTCATATGGCCAATTAATATATGACAAAGGAGGCAAAAATATTCAATGATGAAAAGACAGTCTCTTCAATAAGCAGTATTAGGAAGACTGACAGTTACATGTAAAAGAATGAAATTAGAAAATTTTCTTACAATATATACAAACATAGACTCAAAATGGATCAAAGACATAAATGTGAGACCAAAAATCACAAAACTTGAATAAGAAAACAGGCAGTACCCTCTATGACAGAAACTATAGCAGCACTTTTTTTTTTTTTTTTTTTTTGGATCTATATCCTCAGGCAAGGAAATAAAAAGCAAAAATTAACAAATAGGACCCAATCAAATTTAAAAGTTTTGCACATCAAAGGAAGCCATCAACAAAATGAAAAGATACCCCACTGGATGGGAGGAAATATTTGCAAATAATATGTTTTATAGGGGCTTAATATTCAAAATCTATAAAAGGCTCATACAACACAGTATCAAAAGAAAAATCAAACAATCTGATCGAAACTGAACAGTAAGGACCTAGCAGACATTTTTCCAACAATACAGCTAGCCAACAGGTAAATGAAAAGCTGCTCAGCATCATTAATCATCAGAGGAATGTAAGTCAAAACCACAGTGAGAAATCACCTCACACCTGTCAGAGGTGGCTATCATCAAAATTCTACAAATAATATGTATTGGCAAAGATGTGGATAAAAGGTAGCCTTGTGCATTTTTGGTGGGAATATAAATTGGTAAAGTCACTATGAAAAACAGTATGGAGATTCCTGAAAAAAATAAAACTACCATATCATCCACCAATCTCACTCTTGGATATTAACATTATTTACAATTGCCAAGATATGGAAGCAATCTAAGTGTCCATCAATAGAGAAATGGATAAAGAAGATGTAGTGTGTGTGTGTGTATATATATATATATATTATATGTATATACATATATATAGAAATAATATTACTCAGTCATTAAAGGAATGATGTTTTGCTATTTGCAACAACATAGATACATCTGGTTTTATGCTTAGTGAATTAAGTCAAACAGAGAAAGACAATTACTGTATTTTAACTTGTACATTGAACCTAAAAAAATGAATGAATATAACAAAACAGAAACTCACAGTTACAGAGAACAAACTGTTTAATCAAGGAAATACTTCCTATAAGATTTTATTTCTCTTAGGATTTCTAATTTTTTCATTTTTTATTGGAGTATTGTTGTGTTAGTTTTAGATGTAGAGCAAAGTGATTCAGTTGTACATATACATGTATTAATATCTATTCTTTTTTCTTTTTTTCTTTTCCAATTTGGTTATTACAGATTATTGAGTAGAGTTCCCTGTGCTATACAGTAGGTCCTTGTTGGTTGTTTTAAATATAGCAGTGTACACATGTCAATCCCAAACTCCCAATCTATCCCTCCCCATCACCCTTTCCTCCCAACCCTAGTACTCATAAGTTCCTTCTCTAAGTCTGTGAATCTGTCTCTGTTTTGTAAACTGTTTGTTTGTATCATTTATTTTTTTTAGATTTCTCATGTAAGTGCTATGATAGTAATGAAGCACTTATGCATTCATTTTGGGGATTCATTAAGTTTTGAGTTTAGGAAAGTTTCACAAAAGTCACCTGAAAAGTGCATAATTATGATTGACATATATAACAGTTCAAGTCATTGAATATAGACCAACTTTAGCAATTCATTTTATTTCATTTTAACAAATTTCATCAAAATTTTCCTAAATACTGATGCTTTAAAGATAAGGCAATATTCCACTACTTAAGTAGTCTAGTAGAGGAGAACCACATTTAAACCTTTACAACCAGGTGATAAGGGCAATTAAAGAGGTTTATATAGGGTACCATAGGAACATGCTGAGAGATAAGTGTATTCTTTCTAGGTAGGAGACAAAGTCTTGTTGTTGTTCAGTCACTCAGTCATGTCTGACTATGCTACCCCATGGACTGAAGCATGCCAGTAATCCTAGTCCTTCATCATCTCCTGGAGCTTGCTCAAACTCATGCCCATTGAGTCAGTGATGTCATCCAACATTCTCATCCTCTGGTGTCCCCTTCTTCTCCAGCCTTCTATCTTTCCCAGCATCAGGCCCTTTTCTAATGAATCAGCTCTATGCATCAGGTGGCCAAAGTATTGGAGTTTCAGCTTCAGTATCAGTCCTTCCAATGAATATTCAGGACTGATTTGCTTTAGGATTGACTGGTTTGATCTCCTTGCAGTCCAAGGGACTCTCAAGAGTCTTCTCAAAGCATCAGTTCTTCGATGTTCAGCCTTCTTTATGGTCCAACTCTCACATCTATACATGACTACTGGAAAAACCATAGCTTTGACTAGACAGACCTTTGTCAGCAAAGTAATGTCTCTGCTTTTTTAATGCACCATCTAGGTTTGTTATAATATTTCTTCCAAGGAGCAAGCATCTTTTAATTTCATGGCTACAATCACCATCTGCAGTGATTTTGAAGTCTATAAACAGTTTTGTAATTTCTCTCTCTTGCCTTTCCCCTCAGCTACTGTATTTTAAAAATAACTGCTGAGAAGAGTCAAATAATCCTTCAAGAAGTTAGAGGAAGTCACGTTTGTCCCAAGTCCTATGGTTTACCGAGAGGGTTGCTCAAGGCAAAAGAAGGGCATTCTAGGTAACTGTAGAGAGAATCATCAAGGTATCTTCCTCTGGAGGACTTCAGAAGCATCAGCACGGGTAGCCAGCACTTTAGGAACAAGTGAGCACACTTAGAGTATATAAGTACCATTCTCACAAGAGAAGAAACTGATATCTGAAAGGTGAAGCTGTTTTCCCAATAATGTAGAAATGGCTCAGTTCCAAAGATGTTCAGAAACAGTTTCACTAAACAGTCCAGGCTTTTTCACACTCATTAAAAACATGAAGACAGTGTAAACAGCTGTCCAGATCTTTTCTAGAAGCAGGACCAGCAACATAATGCTGAACCTTGGGCAAACTAAAAATGCTGACCCCCTTGCTAAAAAATGCAGAATTTTAAGAGAGCATTGAACTACATGTGGTGTTCCATGCAACTAAGGCCCTTGAAGCCAGCCCTGGCAGTGGGCAGTATCACTTTACATATTGAAGCATGCAAGCTAAATAGTTTCCATTTCTGTCCAGTACTGGAAATCACTGGTTTATAAGGTAGCAAATGCAGATCTGAGTCCTACACTGTCACACATCACCTATTGGAGTGGGGGCAAGTTATATTTGGTTTCCTTTCTGAAATGTGGTCATACAAATTAAATTTCCATGGCAAGTTCCAGCATCACATATGAATTGGACATAGATTTTAGTCCAGTGAATGTACAAATAACTGAGTGCATTATAAATACTATGAGAATCTGTGACTTTAAAATCTTGCTATTAGTGTTAGAACAAGAACTATATTAATTAAACAATCTTTTTTTTCTCCCCTGCAACTTTTGGGGTCCTTCATCCCAGATATGAGCTACCAATCATAAGTACAGATCATTTTAAAACCAGAAATGCTTATTAAAAGCAAAGTTATATATTTAGGATTAAGAACATAATACTAGGACTTTTCTGGTGGCGCAATGGATAGGAATCCACCTGCCAATGCAGGAGACAGGGTTCCGATCCCCAGTCCAGAAAGATTCCATGTGCTGTGGAGCCACTAAGCACCACAACTACTGAACTTATACTCTAGGGCCTGCAGGTCACGACTACTGAGCCCACGTGCTACAACTACTGAAGCCTGTGTGCCTAGAGCCTGTGCCCTGCAACAAGCAGAGACACCACAATGAGAAGCCTACATACTGCAACAAAGAGTAGCCCCCATGCACTGCAATTAGAGAAAGCCCAAGCAAACCAATGATGACCCATGAGAGCCAAAGCTCAAAAAAAAAAAAAAAAATTATGGTATAAAAAGAGGATTGACAGTTAAGATGTAAAAAAGAACATAATATCATGTGTACTATATATTTCATTCAATACATATAGTATTATTCATTGTACTCTGTTGCCATTACTTTTTAGTATTCATAGGTAGATTAAGTTACATAGCGCCTAACAATTCTAAAAGTCTGTTTACTTATATTTTACCTTTTATTCTTGTACTGAAAAACAGGAGTGCCAGTTCTTGACTGTGGATCTCTCTCTGTGGGAGACCTGGCAACTTCCTTCACAGTCTGTGCGTGCTAGAGAGCTGGCTTTTTCTAGTACATCATTAAAAACCTGGCACCAAAGCTCCAATATCTATTTCCCAGAGGCAGATCACTGTCATGCACTCTCCATTAAAAAGAGAAAACAGCAGGAGGCAAAGTACCTCTGCCAGCACCCAGCCCTATGTCCCAAAAACATCTCTCCAGGAAGTTGTAAAAGCAGGGGACTCACGGTCCTGCTCACACTGGCCTGTGAGTTCCTGCCTGCATTATGTGATGCTTGCTATTGTGTGCCCTACACCTTTGGAAGATAACTTTTAAGTCATCATGGGACAAATAGGGGCAGGACAAATATTCAGCTATTTTACCAGTGAGAAACGAAAAGTCATATGGATAAAGTAAAATGCTCAAGGTCACATTTTAAAATAATTTTATTTATTTACTTTATTTTTGGCTGCACTGGGTCTACATTGCTGTGCGGGCTTTTTCTGTTTGAGAGAGTAGGGGCTACTCTCTCACTGTGGTGTGTGGGCTTCTAATTGTGGTGGCTTCTCTTGCTGTGGATCAAGAGAAGTTCTAGGGCACAAGAACTTCAGTAATTGTTGCACATGGGCTCGGTAGTTGTGGCTCCTGGGCTCTGGAGCACAGGCTCAGTAGTTGTGGTGCACAGGCTTAGTTGCTCTGCAGCATGTGGGGTCTTCTCAGATCTGGGATCAAATCTGTGTCTTCTGCTTTGGCAGGTGGAATCTTTTACCACGAGTCATCAGGGAAGCCCAAGGTTATATATCTTAATTGATAGGGCACTTGATCTTCCTTTTCCAGAATAAATCATCAGTGACATAGGCTTCTTAATATTTATAGCTAACACATCAATTACTCTATACCGGATCCTCTCACAAGCACTTTATATTTATTGACACATTTAATCCTACAACAAACCTCTAGGGCAGGGACGAATATTAGCCCATTTTTATAGAGGGAGAAATGGAGGCAATGGTGTTCTCCTTAAGGTCTCACTGATAGTAAGCTGCAAAGCTGGAGTTCAAATCTAGACTATCTGGATCCAGACTCCACCCTTTGATCCTCCAGCTGTACTTAAACTCACCTGCTGGCTCTGTAGCCCTTTCCCAGTGTTGAAGCTGTCCAACCATAGCTCTTTCTGAGCCTCATAACCAGCTTATTCTGAGGAAAAGGAAAAGAAAGATCTCCCTGTCAAAGGTTAGCTCAGTGTTCAGGGTGGCCCCAGAAGGACAAGGCAGGGTTTGTGGGCCACATCCCAGGTTAGGGCAGAGTGTAAGGGCAAAGGCAGCAGACATGTAGAGGGCTGTTGGGATAAGTTGTTGTTTAGTCACTGAGTCATGTCCAACTCCTTTGTGACCCCACAGACTTTAGCCTGCTGGGCTCCTCTGTCCATGAGATTTTTCCAGGCAAGAATACTGGAGTGGGTTGCCATTTCCTTCTCCAGGGGATCTTCCCAACTCAGGGATTGAACCCAAGACTCCTGCTTTGGCAGGCAGGTTCTTTACCACTGAGCCACCAGGGAAGCTGTGGGATGAGTCAGTAGTCCTCAATATATCAGACTCATCAAACACTTGATGACACCTATTTTGTCATGTCCCCCGTTAGGCATTCAAAGTCAGGTAGGACACCAACAAATACTCTTTGTGCAGAGCTGCCCTGTGCAATGTTGGAAGTCCAATCTCTCTGGTCCCTGTCTGCTCAGTGCCAGTAATGTTCTTATCAAAGTGACAGCCATAAATGCCCCTTCACATGCTCCCCATTCCTAATAAGAGCACTGAGATGGTTCATTCTGTGCTGAGCACCCCACAGTACGCAAAGCCTTCAGGTATGATCCGGACACAGGAGCCACAGGCAACTCCTCTGCACTTCCCTGGAGTATACCTCATATCTTTATGTACCTAGAAGCAATTCCCAATTCCCGGGGTCATGCCTTAAATTTCTCCGAATCAAGATGTCTATGTTTCCTTCACTGCTTTTTTCACAAGCCATCAGTTCAATATATCAGGAGATTCTGGGCTCATCCATGTTGTTATAGCTTTATTGAAGGCTGAGTTCCAAGAAACAAAAATTGGAAGCAAAATGTTTGCATGACCCTGTTACAGGAAATAGTTAACTGGCTGGAGTGTTGAGGTGGGCTATAACTGTGCATAGATTTTTAAAGAACAGCCAAGGCAGAAGTACCCCCAGAGGTAACCAAAATAAGAAAACTGTGAGCAGTTCTACACCAAAGTTCTTGAAGACTGTCATAAATTAGAGGCAAAATATAAATGCCAAATCTCCATGATAGAAGCAAACATTAAATGAAAAAAAGGATCAAAAGACAGGAAACAGATGGAGATGGAATTTAAGAGTTAGCAGGCCAGGAACATAAGAGTAGAGATGATCTGGGATGACAGTCAGACTGTTGTATGTTTTGGGCTCATTATTATTGCTTGGTGGTAATGTTGCACAAATCTCTCAATATACAAAACACTGATGAGTATATTTTGAAAAGGTAAATGTTATGCTTTGTGAACTATATATAAATAAATCTATTTTTTAACATATGATTAAAATAGATAAAAATTCAAGAATAAAGAGGCTTCCCAGGGGCTCAGTGGTAAAGAATCCGCCTACCAATGCAGGAGACATGGGTTCAATCCCTGGGTTGGGAAGATCCGCTGGAGAAAGAAATGTCAACACACTCCAGTATTATCGCCTGGGAAATCTCATGGACAGAGGACGCTGGTAGGCTATAGTCCATGGGGTCCCAAAAGAGTCAGACATGACTGGGCAACTCAGCACACACACAAGAACAAAGAATGTGTACCTAGTAATCTTAAGGTCCTTAGATGTTAACACAAAATGTATATACACGGAACTGAAGGTGAAATGGCATCTCTAGCCAGGGCTTCTAGCAGTCACGGGTCATGACATCACAGATCTAACAGAGCAGAAGAGGATAATGTACACAAATTTTCTTTATCTGGAAAGTGTGTGTTACTCTCGGATCTTCCCAACCCAGGGATCAGAACCAGGTGTCCTGCATTGCAGCCAGATTCTTTACCATCTGAACCACCAGGGAAACCTCTTCATCTGAAAAGCAGGATCTTATCACCTCTGGTTTGAAAGTAAGAATTCATTTTCTCCTGTGTGGTATTCAGAGTTATTAAGAATATCAAATAAGTATTAAAATCATATTTTATGAATTTAATGATACGATTCATATAAAATGCTTTCTTTAAATAATCTAAAATATGTTCTTGTTCTACAATTATTTTTAAACACACATGGGTTGTAGTTGATGAATGCCTCCTTTGATTTTTAATTTTTTCTTACCGGTATGAAGCTGAGCCATATCACAAGGTACTGAAGCCAATAACTTCAGACTTGGCTTAGGTCTAGCAGAGCACAAACAGATATTAAAATAAACATATAATGGGTATTATTAAATCATGTTTAGCTTATGGCTAATTTTATGGTAGATGGTATCTATCATTATTTGTTCCTGTGTCCAAGAGCAGTCAAAGTTTGAAACCTCTGCAGAGTAAAGGAATGGGGAC
>SJYR01002287.1:90194-112249 GCA_006410655.1 Kobus ellipsiprymnus
CTATATATAGAAAATTATAAAACACTGATGAAAGAAATCAAAGAGGACACTAATAGATGGAGAAATATACCATGTTCATGGATCGGAAGAATCAATATAGTGAAAATGAGTATACTACCCAAAGCGATCTACACATTCAATGCAATCCCTATCAAGCTACCAGTGGTATTTGTTTACAGAGCTAGAACAAATAATTTCACAATTTGTATGGAAATACAAAAAACCTCGAATAGCCAAAGCAATCTTGAGAAAGAAGAATGGAACTAGAGGAATCAACCTGCCTAACTTCAGGCTCTACTACAAAGCCACAGTCATCAGACAGTATGGTACTGGCACAAAGACAGAAGTATAGATCAATGGAACAAAATAGAAAGCCCAGAGATAAATCCACACACCTATGGACACCTTATCTTCAACAAAGGAGGCAAGAATATACAATGGATTAAAGACAATCTCTTTAACAAGTGGTGCTGGGAAAACTGGTCAACCACTTGTAAAAGAATGAAACTAAAACACTTTCTAACACCATTCACAAAAGTAAACTCAAAATGGATTAAAGATCTAAATGTAAGACCATTTTGCTTTTTTGCATTTCTTTTCCATGGGAATGGAAATTGGGGGAAATTCTTGATCCCTGTCTCCTGTACAATGTCACAAACCTCCATCCATAGTTCATCAGGCACTCTTATCGATCAGATCTAGTCCCTTAAATCTATTTCTCACTTCCACTGTATAATCATAAGGGATTTGATGTAGGTCATACCTGAATGGTCTAGTGGTTTTCCCTACTTTCTTCAATTTAAGTCTGGATTTTGCAATAGGAGTTCATGATCTGAGCCACAGTCAGCTCCCAGTCTTATTTTTGCTGACTGTATAGAGCTTCTCCATCTTTGCCTGCAAAGAATATAATCAATCTGATTTAAGTGTTTACCATCTGGTGATGTCCATGTGTAGTCTTCTATTGTGTTGTTCGAAGAGGGTATTTGCTATGACCAGTGCATTCTCTTGGCAAAACTCTATTAGCCTTTACCCTGCTTCATTCTATATTCCAAGGCCAAATTTGCCTGTTACTCCAGGTGTTTCTTGACTTCCTACTTTTGCATTCCAGTCCCCTATAATGAAAAGGACATCTTTTTTGGGTGTTAGTTCTAAAAGGTCTTGTAGGTCTTCATAGAACCATTCAACTTCAGCTTCTTCAACGTTACTGGTTGGGGCATAGACTTGGATTACCGTGATATTGAATGGTTTGCCTTGGAAACGAACAGAGATCATTCTGTCATGTTTGAGATTGCATCCAAGTACTGCATCTCAGACTCTTTGTTGACCATGATGGCTACTCCATTTCTTCTAAGGGATTCCCACCCACAATAGTATATATTATGGTCTTCTGAGTTAAGTTCACCCATTCCAGTACATTTTAGTTCACTGATTCCTAGAATGTTGATGTTCACTCTTGCCATCTCTTGATTTCCCATTTGCCTTGATTCATGGACCTAATATTCCAGGTTCCTATGCAATATTGCTCTTTACAGCATCAGACCTTGCTTCTATAACCAGTCACATTCACAACTGGGTATTGTTTTTGCTTTGGCTCCATCCCTTCATTTTTCTGGAGTTATTTCTCCACTGATCTCCAGTAGCATATTGGGCACCTCCTGACCTGGGGAGTTTCTCTTTCAGTATCCTATCATTTTGCCTTTTTATACTGTTCATCGGGTTCTCAAGGCAAGAATACTGAAATGGTTTACCATTCCCTTCTCCAGTGGACCACATTCTGTTAGACCTCTCCACCATGACCTGCC
The DNA here is from genome assembly GCA_006410655.1 of Kobus ellipsiprymnus. NCBI lineage: Eukaryota > Metazoa > Chordata > Mammalia > Artiodactyla > Bovidae > Kobus > Kobus ellipsiprymnus. The sequence goes on from SJYR01002287.1 coordinate 91,997, forward strand.
CGTCTTGGGTGGCCCCAGACAGCTTGGCTTAGTTTCATTGAGTTAGACAAGGCTGTGGTGTGTGATCAGACTGACTGTCTTTCTGTGATTATGGTTTCAGTGTGTCTGCACCCTGATGCCCTCTCACAACACCAACCGTCTTACTTGGGTTTCTCTTAACTTGGACTTGGGGTATCTCTTCACGGCTGCTCCAGCAAAGCGCAGCCGCTGTTCCTTACCTTGGATAAGGGGTCAGTTCAGTTCACGTCAGTCACTCAGTCGTGTCTGACTCTTTGCGACCCGATGAATTGCAGCATGCCAGGCCTCCCTGTCCATCACCAACTCCCAGAGTTCACTCAGACTCACGTCCATCGAGTCAGTGATGCCATCCAGGCATCTCATCCTCTGTCATCCCCTTCTCCTCCTGCCCCCAATCCCTCCCAGCATCAAAGTCATTTCCAACGAGTCAACTCTTCGCATGAGGTGGCCAAAGTACTGGAGTTTCAGCTTCAGCATCATTCCTTCCAAAGAAATCCCAGGAATGATCTCCAGAATGGACTGGTTGGATCTCCTTGCAGTCCAAGGGACTCTCAAGAGTCTTCTCCAACACCACAGTTCAAAAGCATCAATTCTTCGGTGCTCAGCCTTCTTCACAGTCCAACTCTCACATCCATACACGACTACTGGAAAAACCACGGCTTTGACTAGACGGACCTTAATCCGCAAAGTAATGTCTGTGCTTTTGAATACACTATCTAGGCTGGTCATAACTTTCCTTCCAAGGAGTAAGCGTCTTTTAATTTCATGGCTGCAGTCACCATCTGCAGTGATTTTGGAGCCCCCCAAAATAAAGTCTGACACTGTTTCCACTGTTTCCCCCTCTATTTCCCATGAAGTGATGAAACTGGATGCCATGATCTTAGTTTTCTGAATGTTGAGTTTTCAGCCAACTTTTTCACTCTCCTCTTTCAGTTTCATCAAGAGGCTTTTTAGCTCCTCTTCACTTTCTGCCATAAGGGTGGTGTCATCTGCATATCTGAGGTTATTGATATTTCTCCTGGCAATCTTGATTCCAGCTTGTGTTTCTTCCAGTCCAGCATTTCTCATGATGTAAATAAGAAGTTAAATAAGCAGGGTGACAATATACAGCCTTGATGCACTCCTTTTCCTATTTGGAACCAGTCTGTTTTTCCATGTCTGGTTCTAACTGTTGCTTCCTGACCTGCATAAAGATTTCTCAAGAGGCAGGTCAGGTGGTCTGGCAGAAGATATTAAGAAGTGGCAAGAATACACAGAAGAGCTGTACAAAAAAGATCTTACAATCTGGGTAATCACGATGGTGTGATCACTCATCTAGAGCCAGACATCCTGGAATGTGAAGTCAAGTGGGCCTTAGAAAGCATCACTATGAACAAAGCTAGTGGAGGTGATGGAATTCCAGTTGAGCTATTTCAAATCCTGAAAGATGATGCTGTGAAAGTGCTGCACTCAATATGCCAACAAATTTGGAAAACTCATCTGTGGCCACAGGCCTGGAAAAGGTCAGTTTTCATTCCAATCCCAAAGAAAGGCAATGCCAAAGAATGCTCAAACTACTGCACAATTGCACTCATCTCACACGCTAGTAAAGTAATGCTCAAGCAGTAATTCTCCAAGCCAGGGTTCAGCAATACATGAACTGTGAACTCCCTGATGTTCAAGCTGGTTTCAGAAAAGGCAGAGGAACCAGAGATCAAATTGCCAACATCCACTGGATCGTGGAAAAAGCAAGAGAGTTCCAGAAAAACACCTACTTCTGCTTTAGTGACTATGCCAAAGCCTTTGACTGTGTGGATCACAATAAACTGTGGAAAATTCTGAGAGAGATGGGACAAGGGGTATCATACCTAAATCTCATTTGCCCTTCTTCATTCTCTCTCTGTACTGGTAACCATAAGTTTGTTTTCTATATTGATGACTCTGTTTCTGTTTTTCTATACATATTCCTTGTATTATTTTTCAAGTTCCACATGTGAATGTTATCATAGAGTATCTATCATTCTCTGTCTGACATTTCATTAAACATAATATTCTCTAGGTCTGTCCACGTTGCTGCAAGTGGCAGCATTTCATTCTTTTTATGTCTGAGTAATATTCTATTTTACACACACACACACATATGGGCTTCCATGATGGCTCAGTGGTAAAGAATCTGCCTGCCAATTCAGCAGACGCAGGAGATGCACATTCAGTCCCTGGGTTGGGAAGATCCCGTGAAGAAGGAAATGGCAACCCACTCCAGTATTCTTGCCTGGGAAATCCCATGGACAAAGGAGCCTGGCAGTCTACAGTCCATGGGATTGCAGAGTCAGGTACAAGTTGAGTGCACACATCACAACAACCACATACTTATATACCACATCTTAATTCATTTGTCTGTGGATGGACACTTGGGTTGCTTCCATATCTCAGTTATTGTAAATAGTGCTATAATGAACAGTGGGATGCATGAATCCTTTGAATTCGTGTTTTTGCATTTGTTCTGATTATATACCAAGGAGGGGAATTGTTGGATCATATGGTAGTTCTATTTTTGTTTTTTTTTTTGAGAAACCTCCCTACTGTTTTCCATATTGACTGCAGCAATTTACATTCCCACCAACAATATACAAGGGTTCCCTTTTCTCCACATTCTTGCCAATATTTGTTATTTGTAAACTTTTTGATGATAGCCATTCTGACAGGTGTGAGGTGGTATCTCATTGTTTTGACTTCATTTCTCTAATAATTACTTGATGTTGAGCATTTCTTCATGTGCCTGTTAATAATTTGTATATCTTTTTTGGAAATATGTCTATTCAGACTTTTTGCTCATTTTATGATTGGATTGTTTCTTCACATTGAGTTGTTGTCTGTTCATGTATTTTGGATATTATCCCCTTGTTGGTCATATCATTTGCAAATAACTTTCCCATTCTGGAAGCTGTCATTTTGTCATTTATTTTGTCATTGCTTTCCTTTACTGTGCAAAATCATTTAAGTTTCATTAGGTCCCATTTATTTATTTTTGCTTTTATTTCTTTTGCCGTAGGAGACAGATTCAAAAAATGTTGCTGTAATTTATGTCAGTGAGTGTTTTGCTTGTATCTCTTTTAGGATTTTTATGGTTTCGGGTCTTACATTTTAGTCTTTAATCTGTTTGGAGTTTATATTTGTATGTGGTGTGAGAAAATGTTCTAATCTTATTGTTTTATGTATAGCTGTCCAGTTTTGCCAATGCCACTTGTTAGACTGTCTTTTCTCCATTGTTTATTTTTGCTTCATTTCTTGTTGCTTTATTGTTCAGAGGGCGCATGGGTTTGTTTCTGGGCTGTCTGTTCTGTTCCATTGATCTATATATCTGTTTTTGGGCCAGTACCATGTCGTTTGTTATTCAATCTGCAACCCTATGTCTTTTTATTGGAGCATTTAATCACTGACATTTAAAGTAACTATAGATAGTTATGTAATTAATGCCATTCTATTACTTGTTTTGCAGTTGTTTTTGTAGTTCTTTATTTATTCTGTTTCTTCCCTTGTGGTTGACATTTTTTTAGTAGTATGATTGTGCTCCTTCTTTTTTAGTTCTAGTATATCTGTTGTAGGTTTTTGATTTGTGTTTATCTTGGGGTTCATAAATGATGACCTATATTTACTTATTTTAAGCTGGTAGTCATTTAAGTTCAAACAATCCTGAATGATCTCCATTTCTTTCCTCTGCCCTCTGACATTGTGCTTTTGATGACATATTTTATATCTTTATGTTTATCCCTTAACTGTTTATTTTAGTTATAGCTATTTTTACTTTTTTTGTTGTCTTTCAATCTTCATACTGGCTTATTTAGGTGGTTGATCCTATCATCTCCATATATTTGCCTTTCCTAGTGGGATTTTCCCTTTTCTATAGATTCTTCCTTCTTTTCCACTTAGAAAAGACCTTTTAACATTTCCTTTAGGGTACGTTTAGTACTGGTGAAGCCTTGTTTTTCTTTGTCTGAAAAGTTCTGTATGTCCCCTATTCTAAATGATAATCTTGCTGAGTAGAGTATCCTAGGTTGCATGTTTTTCCCTTTCGGCACTTTGAATATATCATGCTATTCCCTTGTTGTCTGCCAAGTTTCTGCAGAGAAATCAGCTAATAGCTTATGGGGATTCCCTTGTACATGACTCTTTTTTTTTTTTTTTTTCTCTTACTGTGTATAGAATTCTTTAACTTCCACTATTTTTATCATGATAAGTCTTAATGTTGGTCTGTCTGGGTTCATCTTATTTGGGACCCTCTGTGCTGGCAGCTATCACCTTGCTGGGATGTGGAGCTGGAAATGAAGAGGCTAGAGCTGTTACGCAGTGTGAGGCACATCTTTCCATCTGCTCAGTGGCCATCACTACCTTATTAGGGGCAGGGTCTGATCCCAAGTTGCTAGAGCAGAAACCCTGTGAGCTGGGCCCAAGCTTGCTCTGTTCCCTTTAAAGGTGTAGTTTTCCTTCTTCTCATACCAGGACCCTTGTCCTGGAGATGGAGAGTGCTGAAGCAAGTGGGGCCCATGTGCAGACAGAGTACATATGCTCTGTCTGTGCAGGAACCCACGGCTCTGCTCAGGGGCTGTGCAGGAGTGTGCAGGAACCCATGCAGCTCTGGATGTAAGTTCCCTTTGTCCCTCACAGACTGTGATGCTCCAACCTCTGCCATCTCTGCCCTGTCGTGGAACTGCCTCACAGGGCAGGTGAGGCCTGCGTGGATTCCCTGCATGTGTGCGAGGCGAGCTATTGTGGAGCAGCCCCATCACAGATCTGGTTTCTGAGGCACTCCTTGAGTAAACACAAGCAGTAGTCACCCCTACCCAAAACAGTCCCTGTCCTAGGACTGGGTCACCTCTGCATCCCCTGGTCACGTCTTTTACTGGGTTGTGATCATCCTGGATCCAGTGACATAACATGACATGAGTGAGTAGGGCCGCAGCATTCACCTGGCCTGGGCTGGAGGACGTGTAGCATAATTGTGGAAAACCTGGTGGCCACTAGAACAGACCTCTCTCCGTCCAGCCTTGGGGGCCAGCCAGCATGTGCAGACTCCTCATGGATGGAACCCAAGCTTCCCACAGCCCTTGTTTGTCTCGGTGTCTTCCAACCAGCCAAGGAGGCTTGTCTCCCTTGTGGAGATTCCCAGGACTAGAGGCCTCCCAGGGGCACAGGTCCCAACTCAATCACTTTCCTCCCCTTTCTACTCAAATATATGTGTTTATTTCTTACCATTTTGGTCATACAGAAGTCCTTCTACCAGTTTCCAGTAACAATTATTCATCATGTAGATGTATCTTTGATATGTTCATGGGGGAGTTGAGTTCCACATCCTCTTACTCTGCTATCTTGATCTGAACCTGAAAGATAGAGAAATTTTGAGAAAAACTTCTGGTTTCTAACTAAGTGGATTATGGTGCTACCAGTTAAGACAGGGAACATACAAGAAGGTGCCTAAGGTAAAATCAGTTTTGTTTTAAATCTGTTGAATTTGGGATGCCACTGTCATACCCAAATGGAAACATCCAATAGCTAACCAAGTTTGTGAATCTGTAGCTGAGGTCAGAGATCGCTGTAGGAACTAGAGTTTGGGGAATTTTGTATATGTGGGTAATCATTGAAAACATTTTCAAAGATGAGATTATCCATCTAATTTTAACAAATAATTTGCTACTATGGAACATGGGCATTTAAGTGTTGTGTGAGAAATGTAAAAGAGACAAACAACTGCAAAAGTGTAAGAACCAGAATGATGTGATGTCAGGGAACAGAGAGCCAAAGAGGATGAGTAGATAAAGACAATCATTTTCAGTGAATTTGGAAATACAGAGGGCATTGGTGAACTATGAATCATTGCCATAGAGAGTTGGCAAAGCAAGGCAGATTATAAGTAACTGAGAAATAAATAAGATAGCAGAAATGCTTTTTAGTTAAGACATGAGAAGTGACTCTATGGTGGATACAGGGAAAAGTAGTGACAACAGATTATTTTTGGATGGGAAGGATAAGCCTAAATTTTGGCTAAGGGAAAGAAAGGAAAGAAGGGAGGAAGAAATTGAAGACATAGGAGGCAGACATTTCAAAGGGATAGGAGTAGAAAATTTAGATGAATTGCCAGGACTGAAGAAAAGGAGATGGGAGGAAGACAGATGGTTTCGGATACATGTTATCAATCCAGAAAGGTACAGAGGTTGGCACAGTGTACTGACACAGGTTGGTCAGTTAAAATGGATTTGGCTAGACAGTCTGCAACACCGAAATTTCACATATGCCCAGTCTGGAATTGTTTGCTTTGCATTTAGTAAGTACAATCTTGAAATTAAGAATGAATTCAACTTTCTCTTCTATCCTGCACTTGTGTGTGTGTATGTTTGAGTATATGTTTCTTCTCTTCTGTATAGGTTGAATCTTCATAATACATATTGATCATTTTCACAACCAGAAAAATATTAAGAATGTTGCTATTAATATTGTGAACATAACAAGAATCAATGGGTGAGAGAAGTTAAATTCAAAGGGAGGGCCATGGACAGAGTTTCTTTCTTGTTGCATTAACTCAGAAAGCACTAGACTCACAGGTAACATACTTAATCAGAAAAAATATATACAAACATTGAAAGCAAAGTAATTCTATATATTCACTAGAAATTACTAGACTTATTTTTTAAAATTTTTTCCTATTTGCTTTTAGAACCTATAAATCAATCCATTTCTGGTAGTCTGTGTCCCTAAGACTTAAAAGTCACCACAGTATTATTATGGTAGGAAGCAATATACTATGAGGATTAAACAAGAGTAGAAATAGATTAGCAAAACTTTTAATAATTGTAATATGTTTGTATGTGTGTGCTTAGTCACTCAGTTGAGTCCGACTCTTTGCAACCCTTTGGACTATAGCCCACCAGGCCCGTGTCCATGGGATTTTTCAGGCAAGAAATACTGGAATGGGTTGTCATTTCCTTCTACAAATATGTTTGTGAGTATTTATAGTTAAGTTGCTGACAAATCAGATTTGAAAGTTAATGGACATAGTTGGCAAAATCATTTTTCATATTGAGTCATCAGAAAACATATTCAATGGCTCTATTACTGTGAATTATACACTGAATTACATTTCCAGTATTTTCCTTGTCTATTCATGAACATTTATGTTTTCCTCTGTATATTAAAAGATCATTTTAGCCAGTTCTTTAAAAGTTGGAAATTCTTGTGCATTGTTAACATATCAATTTTAATGAGTTGATATTTTTAAAATATTGATTCTTCTCATCCAAAATCATTGCTTATATTTCTTATATTTTACAACACTCATTAAAATTTCAGTCTTTTTCATAAAGGTTCTATCAATTTTTTTTGTTAAATATATTCCTAAATTCCAAAATTGTCCCCATTGTGCATAGTATTTTTTGTAACTCTTGCCTTTTCAAGGACTGGTGGAGATGACATTGCTTGAGAGAGGCAGAAAACAAATGTAATGCTGTCTCTTATACACATCTAGATGTGTATAAGAGACAGAATTTGTTCTCTGTATCTATGATTTTCTTTTAAGAGATCCCACATGTAAATAGGCTTCATGGCCTGCTAAGACTTAAATAACTACAACATTTCTGGGAGGGGTAATTTAGCCATATATATCAAGAACCTTAAATCTATAAATTCTCTGACTCAGCATTCTCATTTCTAGGAATTTAAACAGAGGAAAAAATTAAGGATTATGAAAAATTGTACTATAAGGATCTTCAGTGCATAGTCACTACAACAGTGAAGCAATTAGTGATTAGTAAGGGATGAGTTAAATAAATATGGATGATCATATAATGGAATCCTGTACAATCACTAATGTGCTGTTGTAGAAAATTGTTCATGAACTAAGTAGTAATTTAAATAAGTATTATTACGTAGTACTTGAAAAAGACAGATGGTACAGCAGTTACAAAGAACCTAGAATAGGAGTGTGACTCTGATATTCAAGAATCAGATTGATGCCACTGACTGCTGTAAAGTAAGAGTAAGAGAGCAATGGGAGGTGATGTTCAAGTTGCCAGATCATGTAGTTCACTGGCTTTGACTGTGCGAAGACTGATAGAATAAAACCAAGCAAGTTGATAGTTCTTTAATGAGGTACCCGGAGAAAAACTCTTGATGACTCAGTGTACTGCTAATCCCCTCTGCACAGAGCAGGAAAGATCTGTTCAGTTTCTTCTTGGCTTTTCTATGTGAACTCTGGCTTCCAGGAATTAATCCAGTCCGAGAGTTAATAGTTCTGCATCAGTTGTCCACACCATGGCGACCATGAAACACACTGACCTCACCTACACACAGACACCTGCAGGCATCAGCATCTATTTGACTCAGGAGAAACAGACACATGGCAGTTGATGGTCGAGGATAGCGAGCTATCTTCCTGTCATCACCTTCACAGAATTCTTGCTCCACAAGAGCAAATTTCTTGTCCAAATTCCATTCTCACTTTCCTACATTGCAAAGAAAATGATAAAAGTAATAAATTAAAATGAAGCTATTTCTACATCCCAATAGATAGCATTGATTACAAGAATTAATATGATAGTTTATAATGAATTTTGTGTAACTGATGATATTTTTCAAAGAACAATACTTTATTATAGACAACTGACAAACCAACAATCCAAAAAAGCTGTATAACACAAAGCTGTCATTGGATTCTTCACAGAGCTATCCAAGACTATGGAAACATACTTTCCTGAAACGAGTATGAATATAATCAAAACAACTAATATCTTTTCACCACTTATTATTTACTGTATATTATGTTAAATACTTCAAACAACTTTGGATGGTAAGCTTTATTAATATTTCGTGACTCCAGAGGAAGACATAAATAGGAGCACCCATACATCAAGTAGCAGAGCTGGTCTTGTCTGACTGCAAGTCCAGGGAACCTAACATCTACTCACTGTTTATAAAATCACCCAAAAAGGTGGAAGTACCCAAATCTAAATGATATAGGACACTTGCAAAGATATAAAGCTATATTACAAAACTCAATTCCAGTTGACCTGTTAAGACAGCAAAAGGAGAGTGGTTCACAACTTGTTTGGACTTCTCTGGTGGTCCAGTGGCTAAGATCCACACTCCCGCTTCAGGAGGCCTAATATCTATCCCTGGTCAGGGAACTAGATCCCATATGCCGCAACCAAAAGATTTTGCATGCCTCAGCAAAAATAGAAGATTCTGTGTGCTTCAACTAAGACCAAGTGCAGCTAAAAAAAAAAAAAAAAAATCTTGTTTCCAAGGACAGGAGCTTCTGTGAAGTAAGTACTCTAACACTTGAAGATATGAGGGGCACACTTTTATCTTTCATTCAACCATCAAACAAAATGAAAGACATTTTTCTGTCTGGAATATTTGTCACTAAGCAAAGATCAAGACTATCAGATGGAACAATTAATACTTTGTGTTTTTAAAGTTCATTAAAAAATAATAACTTTCATATACCAAAAAATCGTGGCATTCTTTTTCAAATTTTAAGTGATTTCATTTGGCATTTATTTTGCTTTAATGTTCCCTTCTTCTAAATGTTTTCTATATCTGCTATCTATATCAAATAGAGATCATTTTTACCTGTTACTAAAATAATCCTGTCATGATATATTGGTTCATAATAAAAACAGACTATAAAAACACGTTTTACTGAAAACAGCTGAAAATTTTAACATCATACTACCACAGAAAATTATTCACTATTATTATGGCCACATTATTTGAAAGCATGTAAATACAGTGTTATGAAAATGTGGAATAATTTTTGATTTCAAGAATTTCTGAGAATTCCTGGAAATTCCAATCTGTCATTCCTGAATGATGAATGTTAATATCAGGTGGGGATTTGGAAACATTATTCTGGATCATCAGCTTTCACAGCTTTTAAAGCAGCAGATTCCTTTTATAAAACAAAATCCACCTTGGAAACTGAAGCAAAGATAAAAATGAGGCTCTGGCTATAGGAGATAGCAGAAAAAAGAGACGTGATTCTGATATGAACTTTGTGGCCAAACTGCTGAGTAAATTGAGGGTCGTTGCTTTTATTCCTCTAAGTGTTGGATTCCTCATGAGTAAACTACAGTTGATATAGCTCTTCTAGACACCAAGCATGTTGTGGGAGACAGTTGAGATATTGTGGCAGGAGAGCTTTGAAAACCCTGGATGCTATTAAGTGCAAAGCCGACAAAGGATTTCTATACTGCTGATACAACCCTTATAGCATGGGAATGATAGGAAAAGCAATGACTAGTGCCCCAGACTCCACACCATCCTGGCTGCTTTCCAAGGCTTCTCCCTCTCTCTGCTTGTGCCTTTCCCTTTTAAGGGCTGAGAGTGTGGAAGAAGGGAACCCTTACACTGCCGGTGGGAATGTAAATTGGCACAAAAACTAAGAAGAACAGTTAGGAGCTTCCTTAAAAACTAAACATAGAGCTACCATATGACCCTGGAATCCCACTCCTGAGCATATATCTAGAGAAAAACATAATCTGAAAGAATACATTCACACTAATCTTCATTGCCAACAAAGGTCCGTCTTGCCAAGGCTATGGTTTTTCCACTGGTCATCTATGGATGTGAGAGTTGGACTGTGAAGAAAGCTGAGCGCTGAAGAATTGATGCTTTTGAAATGTGGTGTTGGAGAAGACTCTTTAGAGTCCCTTGGACTGCAAGGAGATCCAACCAGTCCATTCTGAAGATCAGCCCTGGGATTTCTTTGGAAGGAATGATACTAAAGCTGAAGCACGTTTTACTGAAAACAGCTGAAAATTTTAACATCATACTACCACAGAAAATTATTCACTATTATTATGGCCACATTATTTGAAAGCATGTAAATACAGTGTTATGAAAATGTGGAATAATTTTTGATTTCAAGAATTTCTGAGAATTCCTGGAAATTCCAATCTGTCATTCCTGAATGATGAATGTTAATATCAGGTGGGGATTTGGAAACATTATTCTGGATCATCAGCTTTCACAGCTTTTAAAGCAGCAGATTCCTTTTATAAAACAAAATCCACCTTGGAAACTGAAGCAAAGATAAAAATGAGGCTCTGGCTATAGGAGATAGCAGAAAAAAGAGACGTGATTCTGATATGAACTTTGTGGCCAAACTGCTGAGTAAATTGAGGGTCGTTGCTTTTATTCCTCTAAGTGTTGGATTCCTCATGAGTAAACTACAGTTGATATAGCTCTTCTAGACACCAAGCATGTTGTGGGAGACAGTTGAGATATTGTGGCAGGAGAGCTTTGAAAACCCTGGATGCTATTAAGTGCAAAGCCGACAAAGGATTTCTATACTGCTGATACAACCCTTATAGCATGGGAATGATAGGAAAAGCAATGACTAGTGCCCCAGACTCCACACCATCCTGGCTGCTTTCCAAGGCTTCTCCCTCTCTCTGCTTGTGCCTTTCCCTTTTAAGGGCTGAGAGTGTGGAAGAAGGGAACCCTTACACTGCCGGTGGGAATGTAAATTGGCACAAAAACTAAGAAGAACAGTTAGGAGCTTCCTTAAAAACTAAACATAGAGCTACCATATGACCCTGGAATCCCACTCCTGAGCATATATCTAGAGAAAAACATAATCTGAAAGAATACATTCACACTAATCTTCATTGCCAACAAAGGTCCGTCTTGCCAAGGCTATGGTTTTTCCACTGGTCATCTATGGATGTGAGAGTTGGACTGTGAAGAAAGCTGAGCGCTGAAGAATTGATGCTTTTGAAATGTGGTGTTGGAGAAGACTCTTTAGAGTCCCTTGGACTGCAAGGAGATCCAACCAGTCCATTCTGAAGATCAGCCCTGGGATTTCTTTGGAAGGAATGATACTAAAGCTGAAGCTCCAGTACTTTGGCCACCTCATGCGAAGAGTTGACTCGTTGGAAATGACTTTGATGCTGGGAGGGATTGGGGGCAGGAGGAGAAGGGGACGACAGAGGATGAGATGGCTAGATGGCATCACTGACTCGATGGACGTGAGTCTGAGTGAACTCCAGGAGTTGGTGATGGACAGGGAGGCCTGGCGTGCTGCAATTCATGGGGTCGCAAAGAGTCAGATGTGACTGAGCGACTGAACTGAACTGAACTGGACTGAACTGAATGTTCATTGCAGCATTATAATAGGCAAGACCAGGAAGTAACATAATTTTCCATTAACATAAGAATGGATAATGAAGATGTGGTACATATATACAATGGAATATTACTCAACCATTAGCAAGAATGAAATAATGCCACTTGCAGCCACATAGATGGACCTAGAGATTGTCATACTGAGTGAAGTAAGTCTGACAGAGAAGGAGAAATGTCATATGAAATACTTATATGTGGAATCTAAAAAGAAATGATACAGATGAACTTACAAAAAGACTTAGAAAATGAACTTACGGTTGTGAGGGTAGGGATGGAGTGAAGAGATAGTTAGGGAATCTGGAACGGACATGTATACACTGCTATATTTAAAATGATAACCAACAAGTTCCTACTATATAGCAAAGGGAACTCTACTGAGTGTTATATGGTAGCCTGTATGGGAGTTTGGGGTAGAATGGATACATGTATATGTATGGCTGACTCCCTTTCCCTGTTCACCTGAAACTATCATAACATTGTTAATCGGATATACCCCAGTACAAAATGAAAGCTTAAAAAAAAATAAAATGGAGGCATTCTATAATTAGTTCAGGTCAGACAGTAAACCAGAAAATTATACCCCTCACCACCTAAGTTATAGATGATAAAATAAGGAGTGTTATTTATGAGGGATTCCATATTTCACTGAAATGGGGGCCAGAAGGTTGTATTTCAGTCTGGAACTGCCATGAGATCCAGTGGAATGTGCCAGTTCCCCTCTTGACTTTGAAGGTCAGGAGGGCTTGGATGACTCCACTTTTCCACTCAGAGGATTCACGGCACCTCATTCCCTGGCTGAACTCACACAGAAAAAGGAATCAGTGGTGTTCATCTGTGTCTGCAGTGCTCTTGTTAAGTGGAGCTCTGACATTGCTCAGGTCAGGGAGCTCTTTTTGCAAATAATAACTATTTACTAAAAAGTGTCATGTTTACTTTCCATAACCTTGATACCAGCTTTTTAAAAAATATTACTACTTGTAAAAGCAAAAAATGCTTGTTAAAATAAACTTTAACAAAAGTATATAAGGATGAAGTTTCTTACACCCTCCAATTCTATCCCCCAGTATTTAATCATATACTTCCAAACTTTTCTCTATGTTTTTTCAAATATACGTGTGTGTGTGTGTGTGTGTGTGTGTGTGTGATTTAGCAGATTTTTTTTTGTTTGGTTTCTTAGGGAGAAGGGGTGCTTGTTTATTTGCTTCCTATTTTTTCATGAGGCCATTCTCTAATTTGTTTTTTTAAGTATATATTAATAGGAGGCAGTTTCTAAGTCAGTACATTTTTATAATAACTGTCCTATTTTGTGGATATACCAAAATTTGTTTCTACATTTCTGTATTGATGAATACTTGGATCTTTATACTGCTTTGCTATTAAAAATGATACTGCAAGGACAAAACAACTCAATTTCAGTGAGCAGCATATAGCTTTCAACAGAAAAATTTGCTCAGGAAAGGCTGTCTGCTCTAACTTCTGCCAGGATACTGTGGGCCAAGAATTAAATTTTTAGCTCCAGGGTATTCTCTCTCTTAAAGATGTAGTTTCTAAGTTGAGGGCATTAACTAAGCCTCAGCTTTGCTGTTTGTCTCCTGAATGCCAAAGGATATTACATTGCAAAGTGATAAAGAACAAGAGAATGACTGTAGTGCACTCAACTTTTCAAATGTGAAAACACATGATTGGTATAATTTACTGTCATCACATCAACATTAACACTATCATCATCTTATCAGTATTTGTAGGCAAACTCTTTTCATGGTCAAAGTTTTGGATCTAATATAAAATCTTACACTAAGAGATGAGTCTCTCTATTCTCGTCTCAAGTTAAACTGCTTGGGGCTGGATGCAGGTCTGGAATCTGCTGTACAATGTATTTGACAGGTGCTCTTTGAAGCTTCTGGAGTGTAGTAAGAATTAGAAAGTGACTGAAAATATGTCATCCTCCCCTGAAAATTCTAGTCCTTATTTTCAGCTCTAACACACTGAGATGCAAAATTACTTCTACATAGTTCAAATACTCGAAGATAACTGGGTATCTTTTCCTTATTCCCAAATCTAATCTTTCTTCTGGACTAAACATCCTCTACTTTTAAACAAAGTCATATATCCAGACAAACTCTAAGATGACTCTTTAAAATACTTTAAGTTCTACTAACCTATTTGAGATGAGGTCCCAGGAACTAAGTGATACTTCAAACACGTTCTCAGCACTGCAGATTATAGTAAAACTAGGTGCCCTTCCTTGATTGGACCCTGGATATCTCCTAACGGAGACTGAGTTTACATCAAGACACATGACATAGCTAAATCATATGAGCATGGAGTCTACTCAACCATTTAGATTTTTATTTATTTTGCATAAATGCTAGAATCTTACTAATTGGGGTTTTATTTTTAATAGATATCAAATGATATAATAAAAAGGGCAGTGGACTTAAAGTCAAAATATCTGGATTAAATCCCTGCAAAAATATTCATAAAGTCATTCAACAATATAGAGCAAACTTATAAATGTATTATTTAAGTCTCTCAGTTTAAGTTTTCCCATGTTTAATTTGGGCTTGATAAAGGTTAAAGATGAAGTAAACTTGAAGTTTCAAAAGTAATTCATAAAGAACTGTGTGATCATTAAGTATTGTTTTTAAAAAAACGTAAATGAGAATATTCATTCAGTTCAGTTCAGTTCAGTTCAGCCGCTCAGTCCTGTCCGACTCTTTGTGACCCCATGAATTGCAGCACACCAGGCCTCCCTGTCCATCACCAACACTCGGAGTTCACTCAGACTCACATCCATCGAGTCAGTGATGCCATCCAGCCATCTCATCTTCTGTTGTCCACTTCTTCTCCTGCCCTCAATCCCTCCCAGCATCAAAGTCTTTTCCAATGAGTCAACTCTTCACATGAGGTGGCCAAAGTACTGGAGTTTCAGCTTTAGCATCATTCCTTCCAAAGAAATCCCAGGGCTGATCTCCTCTAGAATGGACTGGTTGGATCTCCTTGCAGTCCAAGGGACTCTCAAGAGTCTTCTCCAACACCACAGTTCAAAAGCATCAATTCTTCGGCACTCAGCCTTCTTCACAGTCCAACTCTCACATCCATAGATGACCAGTGGAAAAAACATAGCCTTGACTAGATGGACCTTAGTCGGCAAAGTAATGTCTCTGCTTTTGAATATGCTATCTAGGTTGCTCATAACTTTTCTTCCAAGTAGTAAGCGTCTTTTAATTCTTTTTAATTCCATCATGTGAGTTTTGCCCAGCTATTTATTTACTAAGAAACATTTGATAAGAGATAGAGTTATCAATTATATTAAATATGCCTGTGTGTGTGCTAAGTTGCTTCTGCTGTGTCCAACTCTTTACGACCCAATGGACTGTAGCCTGCCAGGCTCTTCTGTCCATAGGATTTTCTAGCCATGAATACTGGAGTCAGCTGCCATGCCCTCCTCCAGGGGATCTTCCCAACCCAGGGATTGAAACCGTATCTCTTTTATCTCCTGTATTGGCAGGCAGGTTCTTTACCACTAGCAACACCTGGGAAGCCATTTAAATATATGTAAACCAAAATTCCCCTTCATGGATCACAGCCTTGTGGTGAAGGGGCTTGCATAACCCAATGAAGCTATGAGCCATGACATGCAGAGCCATCCAAAATGTACAGGTCATAGTGAAGAGTTCTGATAAAATATAGTCTACTGAAGGAGGGAATGGCAAACCACTCCAGTATTCTTGCCATGAGAACCCCATGAACAGTCAAAAAGATATGTCACCAGAATATGAGTCCTCCAGGTCAGATGTCCAATATGCTACTGGGGAAGAGCGGAGGACAATTACTAATTGCTCCGGAATGAAGCAGCTGGGCCAAAGTGGAAATGCTTAGTTGTGGATGTGTCTGGTAGTAAAAGTAAAGTCTGATGCTGTAAAGAACAATATTGCATAGGAACCTGAAATTTTAGGTTCATGAATCAAGATAAATTGAAAGTGGTCAAACAGGAGATGGCAAGAGTGAACATCAACATCTTAGGGATTAGTGAGTTAAAATGGACAGGAATGGGCGAATTTAAGTCAGATGACCATAATATATACTACCGTGGGCAGGAATCCCTTAGAAGAAATGGAGTAGCCCCCCTAGTCAACAAGAGTCCAAAATCAAGTATAATATCAAAAACGTCAGAATGATCTTGGTTTGTTTCCAAGGCAAGCCATTCAACATCACAGTAATCCAAGTCTGTGTACCAACCACAAATGTCAGAGAAGCTTAAGTCAAATGGTTCTGTGAAGACCTACAAGACCTTCTAGAACTAATACCAAAAGAAAATGTCCTTTTCATATAGGGGATTAGAATGAAGAAGTAGGAAATCAAGAGATAACTGGAGTAACAGGCAAGTGTGGCCATGGAGTACAAAATGAAGCAGGGCAAAGCCTAACAGAATTTTGTGAAAAGAACACACTGGTCATAACAAACACACTTTTCTAGCAACATAAGAGATGATTATACACATGGACATCACCAGATGGTTGACACCCAAATCAAATTGATTATATTCTTTGTAACCAAAGATGGAGAAGCTTTATACAGTCAGCAAAAACAAGACCAGGAGCTGACTGTGGCTCAGATCATGAGTTCCTTCTTGCAAAATTCAAGCTTAAACTGAAGAAAGCAGAGAAAACCAGTAGGCCATTCAGCTATGACATAAATCAAATCCCTTATGATTATACAGTGAAAGTGATAAATAGATTCAAGGGATTAAATCTGGTAGACAGAGTGCCTAAAGAACTATAGAGGGAGGTTTGTAACATTGTTCAGAGATAGTGACCAAAACCATTCCAAAGAAAAAGCAATGCAAGAAGGCAACCTCAGTGGTTGTCTGAAGAGCTTTGACAAAAGTCAAACAAAAGTCAAAAGTCAAGGGGAAAAGGGAAAGATATACTGAATACAAGAATGCAAGGAATACTAAAGGAAATTCCCCAGCTTGAACGGAAGTAAAAACAGACAAAACTCCTTATCTATAAGAAAAAAATGAAGAGCACATTATTACATATTTGTGAATAAATGTGAAAGCTATTTTTCACCTGTTAATAATTATAAATGACAACTGACTGCCTTAGAAAAACCTAACATTAAATTCCATAGTTTATAATTTGTGTGCATGTAAAACACTATAGCAATGACATACAGGATTGAGGCACTGAAAAGTGCTTTGCAAATTTCTTAATTTTATGTAAATTTTAAGTCTAAGCAGACTGTGGTAATGTAATAAAAAAACAGTAAAAAGAATAATACAAAGAGATGTAGCTAAGGAGCACTGAAAATAGGATTTAGGACTACACTAAAGACTTTGACTGTGTGAATCACAATAAACTGTGGAAAATTCTTAAAGAGATGGGAATACCAGACCACTTTACCTCCCTCCTGAGAAATGTGTATGCAGGTCAAGAAGCAACAGTTAGAACAAGACATGGAACAATGGACTGGTTCCAAATTGGGAAAGGAGTATGGCAAGGCTGTATATGGTCACCTTGCTTATTTAATTCATATGCAATGCACATCATGTGAAATGCTAGGCTGGATGAAACACAAGCTGGAATCAAGATTGCCAGGAGAAACATCTATAACCTCAGATATGCAGATGACACCACCCTTATGGTTCAAAGTGAAGAGGAACTAAAGAACCTTTTGACGAAGGTTAAAGAGGAGAATGAAAAAGCTGGCTTACAACTCAAAATTCAAAAAACTAAGGTCATGGCATCCAGTCCCATCACTTCATGGCAAACAGATGCAGAAACAATGGAAAGAGTGAGAGACTTTATTTTATTGGGCTCCAAAATCACTGTGACTGCAGCCATGAAATTAAAAGATTCTTGCTCCCTGGAAGAAAAACTATGATCAACCTAGATAGCATATTAAAAAGCAGATACATTACTGACAAAGGTGCATCTTGTCAAAACTACGGATTTTCCAGTAGTCATGTATTGATGTGAGAGTTGGACCATAAAGAAAGCTGAACACAAAAGTATTGATGCTTTTGAACTGTCGTGTTAGAGAAGATTCTCGAGAGTCCCTTGAACTGCAAAGAGATCAAACCAGTCAATCCTGAAGGAAATCAGTCCTTTATATTCATTGGAAGGACTGATGCTGAAGCTGAAGCTCCAGTAATTTGGCCACCCGGTGCGAAGAACTGACATTTGAAAAGGCCCTGATACTGGGAAAGATTGAAGGCAGGAGGATAAGGGGACAACAGAGGATGAGATGGTTGGATGGCATGACCGACTTGATGGACATGAAGTTGAGCAAGCTCTGGGAGTTAATAATGGACAGCAAAGCCTGGTGTGCTGCAGTTCATGGGGTTACAAGGAGTAGAAAACGACTGAGCGACTGAATTGAACTGAAAGTACAATTACTACCAAAAAAAAATAAATAAATAAAATGGAGAATTTTTCATCCCCTGAAGGATTTGAGTTGGATCATCACCAGATCAGGGATTTCAAAAAGGCATAGGTTTCATCATTACTTTTCCTCTCAAAACTTGGGATTTGGGGCATATGCCTTACTTTCAACTGTTTCTTTATCCCTCCCCAAAGCAGTATGTTCCATGACACACGTTTCACTCTTGAATTACTGGGGCTTGTTCATGTGACCACCATGGATGTTTGCATTAATAAACTCCATTTCTGAATCACTCTCATGAATTCAAAACAAAACTAACAGGTAGTATTATATTTAGCTGTAGTTTTTGGCACCACTCATTTTATGCTTTCAATCTAACATTATTTCAGTATGTGGCTAATGTCCCATGTAATTACCACTGAGAGATACAATAAGCATTTAAAAAAATCTATTTCGTACGCATGATTGCAAATAGCATACATAAAAGAAAAATGGAAAATTCCAGTACTCCACTCCCATATGCTTTCCCCTAACTAAACTTCTTCCTTAGTGGGGGCACTGCCAAGCTCTCTTTAGAATTTAATCTAACTTACTTTTGTCCAGATCTGTTTCTTTACAGTGTCAGGGACCCCCCACTTCCCGTCAGTGGGTTGTTTTCCTCCTCGTGGACCACAGACCTGAACCTCTGTAGTTTGAAAACAATACTTGTGCCTAACAACAGTAATTAACAAATGCCATTTTTCTCTCAGAAAACATAGGCAACTCAGCTCCTCCATCGCACTCTCCTGGCACCCCTTGCTTCCTCCTTCCAACATCAAACTGGCCTCCTCCAGCCCTGTGGAAAGGAAAACAAATGCCTGGGCCCCGCGCCCCAGTGTTTCCAGCCAACACTGCATCGCCAAAGCCAAGTCTTCAAGCCAAAGGGCTGGGGGGTGGGACAGATGCAAATTAACGGGGTTCTTACGAAAGACTGTTTTTTTTTTTCTTTTCCTTCCTGGACTCCGAAATCTCTGTCCGGAAGCCCTGCCTCACAGGTTCCAGAAAATGCCTCTCGGAGTACAGGCCGCCGTCGACTTGCTCGTATCTCTTTCCTCACCTCACAGGAGAGCGGTGACAACTAATTCCTCCTCATTTCCTGCGCCTGGTGTTTTTACTTGCTAGCAGGCTCCCCGCCGCGGCCGCGCCTCCAGGACCGCTGTCCCCGGCTGGGAGCTCCCAGCACAGGGGCGGGGCGGGAGGGCGCCCGGGAGGGTCCCTGCCTCGGACCCCGCCCCGGCCCGCGCCCCTCCCCCACGGGACTCGTTGGGTTTTCGTTTCAAAATCCCTCTCTTCCTTTCCCCTTTCCCGACCCGCCCCTTTGTCTTCCTCCGCGGATAAAATCAGACCCTGGGCCCGGCGTCCCGGATGCCGAGCGGACGGCCGGCCGGGCGGTGAGTGGGGCCAGGCGGGCGGAGAGCGGGGTCGCGGGCGCCCAGAGCAGAGGTTCGAGGCCAGCGGACTCGAGGGCGCGCGGCGTCCTGGGCTCGATGCGCCGCGCGCCGCATCCTCTGGCGGTTTCCGAAGTTTTGGGCTGTCGGGAGGGAGCCGTCTCCGGCGCTGGGTGGGGGTCGTTGCCCCCGCCCCCCCCCCCCGGGTCTGAAGTCGGCGGCCGTGGCCTTGGGACAGAGGGTCTGGTGGGGAGGGCCTCCC
>SJYR01002287.1:112301-142817 GCA_006410655.1 Kobus ellipsiprymnus
TCCCCGGGTCTGAAGTCGGCGGCCGTGGCCTTGGGACAGAGGCTCTGTTGGGGAGACCGTCCCTCCTGCGCAGAAGCGGCCCCGGGAGACCGGCTGTGTTGCCCCGCCTCGCTGCGCCCCTTTCCCGCGTCTACTGCCCGGGACTGGGCTCCGCTGGGGTCTCGGGCTGTACTCCCCCCTACCGCAGCCTCCGCACTGGGAGCCCAGGTCAGGTTGACTCGCAGGTAAAAGGGTTTGCGGTCACTTCTGGACGTGCTTTTCTGGCAGAGGGACGGGAGAACCCATCACTTTTACATTCAGGTAAACTGGTGGAGAAGGAAATGGCAACCCACTCCAGTATTCTTGCTGGAGAATCCCAGGGACAGAGGGGTCTGGTGGGCTGCCGTCTGTGGAGTCGCACAGAGTCGGACACGACTGAAGCGACTTAGCAGCAGCAAACTGGCAGGCTACAGTCCACGGGGTCACAAAGAGACAGCTGAGCAACTTCACTTCAAACTGGGGGGGTGGGGGCTTGCAGGGTTTCGGGGAGCAGTTGCTTAGTTTCTACAGAATAAAACGTTTATATTTCAAGACTTAAGAGTTTCCTTTCATTTGTTTTTCTGGTCTTACCTTCTCTTAGGATCTACAATTTAGTTTTTACTTTTTTGTTGCATGTTTAGTAGGTATCCACTCAAACTAGTACAAAGATGAAGATACTATGCAGTAAGGTTTTCCCACCTTCTTAAAAGGGTAAAAGCTTTAGTATTTTTTCTTGGGTGTGACTACATTAGGAGTAGGATAACCTCCATCTATCTATCTCAATAAACCTATCGTGGGAAAACTTGGAACACTAGCATCATTTCCAGGAAATTTGGAAAAGCCAAGAATGGTCATGATCATATCCTTTGACGTTGTAGTGTAGGCCAGTGAGGTAGGCAGGAGGACACATTAACATTCTGATTAGAAAAGACACAAAATTAGCCCTTTTTACACATAATGCAATTGTGTACCTTGAAAGCAACCTAAAATCTCATAAAAAAGATTTTAATGAAGTGTCTAATTGCATCTAACTGCAATTTTAAATTTCAATAGATATATATGTAAACTAGAATATAGATTAAAACAATAAACCATTTAATTTGGCATGAAATAACTTGGAAAATGTATTTTTAAAGAGGCATAAAGCCCTAGAGAAAGATGAAAATATGCTATGTGAGAATGTAAAGGTGAAAATATAGTAAAACACATTGTTCTAAAGATATAATTTCTCTGAAAGAACATATAAATTAAACAGCATCGTAACCAATTTGGGCGGGGTTGGGGGGATTGATTTCAAAACAACTGTTCAGCTCAAGTGAAAAAACAACTACATGCCAGGAAGATTTCAATTCCAAGAAAAGTGTGCATATGTAAGTGAGGATTTTTACTATAAAATAAAAGGTATTATAAAGCTATAATGATTTAAAGGCTGTAGAATAGGGAATAGATCTACCAAAGAAGGAAACTGGAGAGACATACAAGAGTAAAAGGAAAGCTTACATTTGATAAGCATACTTCTAAAGCCAGGGAATGGAGAAGAAATAACATTTAATTGATCATGTAGGACAATTAGGTATTTATTTGGGTAACCTAATAATAAAACTTGAACTTTCCCTCACTTTTAACATACCAATGAAATGTAGATGATTTAAACAATGTAAGTCTTAAATATATGAAACCTAGAAAAGCTGAATGAGTATTTGTGAGTGTTGCATGTGGGAAAGCATTTTTGAGATTGATAGAAAAACCTAAAGCCCATGTAGGGACATGATTCTTAATATTTTCAAGAAAATATATATATATATACAAATGGCAATTGTTAATAGAAAAAGAGCTAATTTTCTAATATGCCTAGAACTCTCATTAAGGACTGAGGATTAAACAATTTGAGAATGGAAAGGGTTAACTTGCTCAGTGGTGTCTGATTCTTTGCAACCCCATGGACTGTAGCCTGCCAGGCTCCTCTCTCCATGGAATTCTCCAGGCAAGAATACTGGAGTGGGTTGCCATGCCCTTCTCCAGAGGATCTTCTGGACCCAGGGATGGAACACAGGTTTCCCGCATTGTGGGCAGATTCTTTACCATCTGAGGATAAAGAATGTCAATTCAAAGTAAGAGAAACACAAATGACAAGTGGCAGAAAGACCCTTAGGTACCTTAACTATCAGGAAAATGCAGAGTAAGATAGTGTTTGCCTGTTTCACAGATTTTGAAAGTGTGATAATTCTCTGATTAATGTGATGAGAGAAATATACTCTTAGTAGAAATATATTGATAAAACTTTTTTATGGTGATAACAAAATTTTCAAATATTCATTCACGTACTGAAATTCATTATGCTCCTTCCTAAGTGTGCAAATAAATATATGTGTCAAAGGTGGTCACAGTAGGATTGTTGTTAGTAGAAAATTTGGGCATAGTTTTGTAACCATTGATTGGAATTTAGTTACATAATTTATTGTACATCTACAATGGATAATAATAGTTTAAAATATTTGTTAGTTCTAAGTGTTCTAAAGTGAAAATATGTCCAAAGTATAAGTTGAAATGCAAACAGAAACCAACAAGTTGAAACACAGTATGTGTAAATATTTGTGTATGTCTGTATGTTTATTATATATTGTGTGCTTTATCATGGTCTGAAATTGAACCTGCGATAGCTCTGAGAATGAATATATTATATGTATATTCATGTTCTGTTACATAGTTCTGTAATATATGCATGTTTATAATGAAAAGTAATATTACAATAATAAAAATAAAATAATAGTAAGGGTCCTGAGGGTATAAATGGTAATTTATGTATGTAGTTCCTTTATGGATGTGTTAGTTGTCATTCAGTGTAGAAGAAATATATTTTCTATCACAAAGTTTTTCTTTTTCTTTGCTCTATTTGCTTTCTTTTTTAATGTTCTCTTTCAGGTTCTTTCTTTGAAAATCCCTTCCTTTATCTGGTTCCTTAGTATTGATTGCTATGATTTCCTATAGGCACACAATTGAAAAGTTGAAAAGTTTTGCCTGAGGGATTTCACAGCCTGTTAATATTTTCATAAACAGAAAACATAGTTAATTTTCATACCCTTTTATATTAAAGTAGCATTGTCCTAAAATCACTTTTATAGTACTCATTCTTCAGGAAGAGAGAGACACTGTCCTTTAAAAAGGAAAGTATTTAAAATTAGACTTCATTTTTGTAGTAGTCTAATTCTTTTTGACATTTTAGTCAAAAAAATGTATGGCAAAAATGTAGTAAAAATTAATAACAAAGTTGAGAAAATATTCTTAAAGTTTTAATATTATTCAGATAAATAACATGAAAATTAAAAAAACTAGCAAACAGTAAAATGGACACATGACAGGCAGTTCACAGAAATGTAACTGAAAGTGACTTTTAAGCAAATAATACAAACTGTTTGAGATATGGAAAATAAACCTGAAATATTTCACCTTTCAGTTTGCAGTGACAAAACTTTTGATAAAACATAGTGTTAGGAATGTAACACAATTTTGTCTGGTTTGTGGGCTGGTTCAGATTCATGGAGAAGAGTTTTACAGTAATATCAAAAATGCGCAAAACTAGACAGGCAATTCTGCTTCCAAGGATTTAATACACAAATATACAGAGAAGTATATATAAATTTATTTCAGCAATGTTTGTAATGTAACACAATTGGGAACAGTTTAAATTTTCATCAAATAGCCTGTTGAACAGTGGTGTAGTCATTTAAAAAAAAATAAGGTTATATGAACTGAAGTGTAATCAACATCAAGATATTTTAATAAATGAAAAAGCAAAATAAAAAACAGTATATAGGAAACTGCCATTTGTATTAGAAGGTAACAGATAGTAGAAAATCTGCTTGCAATGCAGGAGACTCAGGTTCCATCCCTGGGTCAGGAAGAGCCCCTGGACAAGGGAATGCCAACCTACTCCAATATTCTTGCCTGAAGAATTCCATGGACAGAGGAGCCTGGTAGGCTCCAGTTCAGTTCAGTCCAGTTCAGTTCAGTCGCTCAG
This sequence comes from Kobus ellipsiprymnus, assembly GCA_006410655.1. NCBI lineage: Eukaryota > Metazoa > Chordata > Mammalia > Artiodactyla > Bovidae > Kobus > Kobus ellipsiprymnus. The sequence continues at coordinate 116,338 of SJYR01002287.1, forward strand.
TCATGTCCGACTCTTTGCGACCCCATGAATTGCAGCATGCCAGGCCTCCCTGTCCATCACCAACTCCCCAAGTTCACTCAAACTCACGTCCATCGAGTTGGTGATGCCATCCAGCCATCTCATCCTCTGTCATTCCCTTCTCCTCCTGCCCCCAATCCCTCCCAGCATCAGAGTCTTTTCCAATGAGTCAACTTTTCACATGAGGTGGCCAAAGTATTGGAGTTTCAGCTTTAGCATCATTCCTTCCAAAGAACACCTAGGGCTGATCTCCTTTAGAATGGACTTGCTGGATCTCCTTGCAGTCCAAGAGTCTTCTCCAACACCACAGTTCAAAAGCACCAATAAACTCACGTCCATCGAGTTGGTGATGCCATCCAGCCATCTCATCCTCTGTCATTCCCTTCTCCTCCTGCCCCCAATCCCTCCCAGCATCAGAGTCTTTTCCAATGAGTCAACTTTTCACATGAGGTGGCCAAAGTATTGGAGTTTCAGCTTTAGCATCATTCCTTCCAAAGAACACCTAGGGCTGATCTCCTTTAGAATGGACTTGCTGGATCTCCTTGCAGTCCAAGAGTCTTCTCCAACACCACAGTTCAAAAGCACCAATTTTTTGGTGTTCAGCTTTGTTCACAGTCCAACTCTCACATCCATACATGACCACTGGAAAAACCACAGACTTGACTAGAGGGACCTTTGCTACAGTCCATGGAGTCACAGAGTTGGACACAATTGAGCGACTAAAGCACACACACACATATTTGTGTTTGTTTAGTAAACTTCTTGAAAGACACGAAATAAGAAACAGGGTATAGGTAGGAGGGATCCTTTTTGTGATATAAGTATATGTACTTTTGCTGATAATATATTTAAATGGCTATATTTGTACATGTAAGATTTCTTAGTATGATTTTATCGTAGGTCCTATGACATCCTATCTTGTTACAGTTTGACACGAGAAGACTAATCAAAAAATGACACAATAATATATTTTCTGGTAATCTTTCAGATATCATGATTGGCATGGTCATGTTTCCTAAAATATCATGGTTATGTTACTCTTCTGCTATTTCTTATACTCCAAGTAACAGAAACATGCCTCCTCTGAAAATTAAAATAAAGAAGCTTGATATTCTCTTTTAAAAAGTTAAACTAATATGTTTGGTAAAAGTTATGTATCAACTGTGACTATCAGTTTGCTCCCGTTTAATCAAATTCTTTTGTTTTAAAATAAAGCCACATAACCAACTTCTTCCTAAAATGAAGGAAATATCCTGTCATAGACTTTTTGTTTGGAAGGAACCATGATGAGACTAAAATAAGAAAAATGTATAAAGCATAAAAGCTTAATATACATTGATTAGATTTTGCCAACATTTTCATAGTGAAAATAACTTTACTATTATATGACTGATTTCATGCAAATGTATAATTAAATATTTATTCCATCTTCTAGATTCCATATCTATGGACACTTAAATTGTGTATTTTATTCCAAAATAACAGACCAAAGTTTATCTTGTTAGTGCAGGCCTCTGTAATTGCTTTTTGAGTAAGATTGTTTCTTCATTCCAGTGCATGTAGCAGCAATCTATTAAGTTGCCCAAGTGTGGAATAGGAATGACTGAATTCTTCACAATCACCAGACTTTATTCATACTGAACCTACTCAACTATCCAGTCCCCTTGTAATCAAGAAACACATAAAACTAATCATCTCAATACACCACAGGAGCCAAAACTTTGGTTTCAAATCTATAGAGTATTGTGCTTGAAAGTGTGTGTAAACTTTTCATCTTTGGTGAACCTGAGTTCTTTTTAGTTAAAATCACTTTAAGAGAGTAGAGTGTCAGTTCTGTTGCTCTCTTTTTTTTTAATTTCAGATTATAAATTGTTATACATTTCTTATAGAAAAAATTTTAAAGGAAATATGACTTGTATTTTAGCATGTCTCTAGATCTTAAATACTTTATTTAAGACAAAACTATCCATGTTATAATTATATGCAGATTATTATAAGCATTTTGTTTATTTTGCAAATTATTTCTGACCATATTTTTTAAAGAAATGTGACTTTATAATATTTCACTATAATGTGTCTTCTTAACTATTGTGCTGGATATTTATGTAGTTTACAGTTACTACTGTTTCATTCTGTACTACTTTTGTGAGAATGAGAATGTATCATTTAAAATCCTACAACAATATTTTGGATTTCTCTTTACCTTTAGAGGAAATTTACTTGGGTGTACAAATGAGGTTTGAGGGGGGGAAATAGGTATTGTATTAGTAAACTGAAGGTTTAATTGAATTTATTAAGAAAATAATTCTTTTAGAAGTGGGCTGTTTTTGAGTGAAGGATAGACACATATAGATCTCAATTTGAGGGGATATGTGTCAGCGGGAAAGGGGGCAATGAAGAATATGTCAAAACCACTTGGAAAATGGTTTCAAACCTCATAAACTTTGTTAAAAAGTCTTCTAAAATTAGTGATTGTCAGAGTGAACCAGCAGCATCAGCTCATCCTAAGTCATATTTGGAATAGTCCCAAACTTCTTTTATATAATTATCCACATCCTCTTTGAAAATCATCATATTTGATTGCTGAGGTGCAGGACTTTTGTGCAAGAAGAAACTTTGGAAATCAATTTGTTCAAACTTTTATACAGGTATACCTTCATTCTTGTCTGGGTATGTTCTGTATGTCACAAGTTCTATGAAATATTTGCATAGTTTTTCTTCATTTGTGACATGATGAATATTTTGTAATCTTACACTCATGAGAACAAACTGTTACATTATTTGGGTAATATATGTAGCAAATTTGACTTTCTTAAATATTTTTGATAAGAATGGAGTGTTTAAGACAAAGATATATCTATATTCATTTTGAAAGTAGTAACATCAAATGATGAGTTAATATTTGGAAAATCCTTGTAGAAACATTGCATATCCTCTTAATCCTTTTGAAAGTTTCTGCTAAGTACCCTTGAATAGTATTGTAACAAAAAAAATATCTTTAACAACTTGATCCAATTTAAAAATCTACCCAAAATATCCTCTTTAGGTTTGTTTACAGAAGGTGTTAATTTTCATTTCAAATGTAACATCTCAGTTGTCTTTGATTTATTTTAATGTTGGAAGTTTATGTTCTTATAAAGGTGTTGGAAGAAGTTTTCCCAGTGGAAAAGAAGTAAAACATCTGCACATTTGATCATGTACCTGTTTCAGGGCATCATTTTCTTAGTTGTTTATAATAGGTACATAAATATATTTTTCTGTACTTGAATAATTAAATATGCACAGTAGAAATGGTATTTAATTCTTTTACTTAAAAAATGTATTTTCACCCCCAACATGAGGGAATAGAGAAAATGAGAAAATATTGAGGAATTCTGTAACTCTTACTGAGCTGTAGGGATTCCTCTTTCCTTCTGCTTTAGCCAGGATGGCAGGACTTCCCTGGACTCTGTCCACTTGGCAACTGCTACTGTGTGTCAGGCTGTGTTGAAATAGTATTACATCAAGAATACCAGAGAAAAATTAGGAAACTGATTCTGCTCGGAGAGCGTTTCCTGTTATGCTCTTCTTCTCCCAAGCTCTTGCTACTGTTTAATTTTAAGGACCTTGAATGCCCAGTCATTCTGTCTAAATTAAGTGCATTTGGTGGTATATGTTTACTGAATCTGACCCAGAACTGGAACATGTGACCTCTGAAGAATTTTTTTTCCTCTGGGTTCATGGATCATTTCTCTCCTAATTATACACATATTTCAAAAACCTTACAAAAAGGAAGTTGAAAGGGAACTCAGTAGAGGAGCCTGTTTTCATTTTAGAGGGAGGGCACAGTAATAGTAGTGGGGAGAGCTGGAGAGATCAGTGAGTTGCAGAAAGTAATTTTCAGTCCATTTAGAATACTAACCTGGCCTCTGATGATGGTTTTGAACAACCCTTTGCCCAGTTTATAGAACTGTGACCTTAATTGGATTATTTAAACTCAAGGGCTTCTGTTTCCTTACCTGTGTAATGAAAATTACAATCCATCTCAAGCAATGTATGCAAAGTTCCTAAAATCTCATAGATAATTAGTAGTTATCTAAGACTGAAACCCAGTGACACTATTTTATGTATATTAGTTCATTTGAGGGATTAATTAGCTCTCAATAGCGTACTACTGCTTAAAAAATGCTTTAAATATTCTCTAAAAAATATTAAAAATTTTCACTTAAAAATCTGATTTTCTGTTTGGCCTCATTCAAGATATTTTTGCTTCCCTGCTGGCTCAGTCGGTAAAGACTCCACCTGCAATGCAGGAGACCTGGGTTGGGAAGATCCCCTGGAAAAGGGAATGGCTACCCACCCCAGTAATCTGGCCTGGAGAATCCCCATGAACAAAGGAGCCCGGCAGGTTACAGTCCATGGGGTTGCAAAGAGTCAGACATGACTGAGCAACTTAAGCACACATAAACAAGATATGTTTAAGTTGAAGTATAAAAACAGTTATTTGCTTGAGAATTTAGAAATACTACTTGTTTACCTAGGCTTCCCTGGGTACATATTTACATATATAAATATGTGTATAACAGGTAAACAGTTTATATGTCATGTGTTTGGTATATAAAATACATATTTAGTATATATAAATAAATGAGCATAGTTATCACTACATATGAGGTTGTAGAAATAGTATGTGGTCAAGAGAATTACATTTGTAATTTATATGATGAGCAGAAAAATATAATACTATAGACATACAAAAGTGACAAAAATGTAAAAATTTAGGGGAGCTATCTCCATGTGAGTCAACTAACAATCAAAAAGCTTTTAAAGAAAGGAAATTTTAGAATATGCAACCTCCTTTTTTTTCCCCAGAGAAACTGATGTGTAAAGTGCATATATCCTGTAATCCTTCATGATCCAGGATCTGTCTCTGCTCAGTCATGTCCAACTCCTTGCGACACCATGGACTGTAACCTGCCAGGCTCCTCTAGCCATGGGATTTCCCAGGCAGAATACTGGAGCAGGTAGCCATTCCTTTCTCTAGGGAATCTTCCCAACCCAGGAATGGAACCTGCATCTCCAGCTTGGCAAGTGGATTCTTTGCCCCTGCACCACATGGGAAGCTCGTCTTCTTCCTGAGCTCTATTTACATCGCAAGAAATCTTGCTGCAGAATTTTTTTGTAAAATGAATTCTTCACCTACCTCATTCCATTTACTAAAATACATAAACTGACTCAGTTTAAAACTTACAGCGAACATTTTTATTATCCATGGTAACATTACATACGAATTAGTCTCTATAATCCACAAAACTTTTGCTGAGCCAAAAGAGATTAATATAAATGTATCACCATTACTGTAAAAACATTTCAAAAGCCAGACCCACCCAATTAAAATGAATTTTATATTCAGAAGAGTAAGCATATTTGAATTAGTTGTTTCTGCTTTATGATTTTATTGTCTGTCACCAGAATGCTGTGCCTTACAGAAACAAAAAGCTCATTGAATAGTACATACAGTTGACCCTTAAAAAACACAGGTTTGAACAGTGAGGATCCACTTACACGCAGAATTTTTTCACTAAATAAGAACTCTAGTACTGCATGATTGGAAGTTAATTGAATCCGAGGACAAAATGAACCAGGGACAAAAGGACAAACTATAAAGTTATAGGTGGAGTTTGGACTGCTGAGGGTCAGCAGCTTGAGTCCTCATTGTTCAGAGTCAGCTGTATGGTTCTACTTTCAGCTCTGTCCCACCTCAAAAATAAATATTGAAGAGTTTTGGTATGGAGGAAAAGCAGGCAGCTGCCCTGGGTAAAAGAAAGGCTCAGGCAAAATAGTAACACGGTCTAGCCTCGGGAACTGGATTGCCAGTCTGATTCTGCCTGAACTTCTTACTAACTGTACGGTGTTGGAGAAAAGTGAAAATGTTAGTCACTTAATTGTGTCTGACTCTTTATGACCCCATGGCCTGTAGCCTACGAGACTCCTCTGTTCATGGAACTCTCCAGGCAAGAATACTTTCGTGGGTTGCCATTTTCTTCTCCAGGGGATCTTCCCAACCCAGATATTGAACTCAGGTCGCCAGAGTTGCAGGTAGACTCTTTACAGACTGAGGCACCAGGGAAGACACAAAGAAAGAAAGAGAAAGGTCTTGGAGAATACCTCTTTAAAAGAGAAAAAAAAAAGTTTATTTATTTATTTTTGGCTGTGCTGGGTCTTCGTTGCTTCATGGCTCTTCTTTAGTTTCAGGGAGTAGGACTACTCTCGCTATGGTCCATGGGCTTCTCATTGTAGTGATTTCTGTTGCGGAGCACAGGCCTATGCACTCTAGTGCTCTCTGGCTTCAGTAGTTGCAGCATGCGGGCTCTGTAGTTTTGCCTCCTGGGCTCTAGAGCACAGGCTCAGAAGTTGTATCACTTGCGCTTAGTTGCTCTGTGGCATGTTGGATCTTCTGGACCTGGGATTGAAATCGTGTCTCCTGGGTCAGCAAGTGATTCTTTACCACTGAGCCCCCAGGGAAGCCTGGAGAAGAGCCTTTTTAATAACTTCTCTGTGCCACAAGTTTTCACCTCTATTTTAGTGTCTCTTCTATAAAGCTTTCTATGAAAATAATATTTGTAAACTTCCTATGAAGATGTTTTTAAAGTATTTTTTTGAATAAAAGTTAAAGATAGAGATCAACAATAATGGGTGATCTGATTTGATATATTGGCTACAAAAATAATGATCAGTTTTTGGGTCTCCAGTCCTTTTCATCCATCAGTATAAAGTTAAGAAATGTTAAAAAAAAAAAAAAAAAAAGAGCAAAAGAACACATAATACATCTATTGAATTTACTGCAAGTGAAAGTGAAGTCACTCAGTCGTGTCCGACTCTTTGCGACCTGTGGACTGTAGCCCACCAAACCTCTCTGTCCATGGTATTCTCTAGGCAAGAATACTGGAGTGGGTTGCCATTTCCTTCTCCAATTTACTGCAAGAATCTAGTTAAACCCTAAATGTGTACAATTTGGGGTGGCTCAGAACCCATATTTCTGGATGCCTCTGTCAAGTATGATTTGAACTAATTTGTTTTCAGCAGTGATTTCAAGGTGGCTACCCCTAAACATGTGTGTTTAGATTTTCTTTCTTTCAAAAAAGTAGTTACCCAGCTATTACAATAATGAATCCAGAATCCACAGGCAAGCTAAATCAGAGACAATGCATCTGTTGCTTTTAAACCTACAATATGGGGCTGTTTCGCTAGGTAGCCATCAAATTTACACTTGTTTTTATTTAGCTTTGTTTGAATAAATTAGTAGAAGTTTACTATGATGTGGGGTCTTCCCCAGTGGCTCAGGAGCAATAAATATTTAAAGGGTCACTTATAAAAGGAAGCATCAGCAATTCTTTTGAATATAAGTAAAAGTTCCTGAGTACCTACTATTTTGTAATACTTTTGCATTCAGTTCAGTCGCTCAGTCTTGTCTGACTCTTTGTGACCCCATGAATTGCAGCACGCCAGGCCTCCCTGTCCATCACCAACTCCCGGAGTTCACTCAAACTCACTTCCATCGAGTCAGTGATGCCATCCAGCCATCTCATCCTTTGCTGTCCCCTTCTCCTCCTGCCCCAAACCCCTCCCAGCATCAGAGTCTTTTCCAATGAGTCAGCTCTTCACATGAGGTGGCAAAAATATTGGAGCTTCAGCCTCAGCATCAGTCCCTCCAAAGAACACACAGGACTGATCTCCTTTAGAATGGACTGGTTGGATCTCCTTGCAGTCCAAAGGACTCTCAGGAGTCTTCTCCAACACCACAGTTCAAAAGCATCAATTCTTTGGTGCTCAGCTTTCTTCACAGTTCACCTCTACTTTTGCATTAGTGATTCTTTAAAATCTATTAAGCCATCATATCAGTTAAACTCTCTTTCAAAGGAGCATATTACTATTTTTAACATTTAAGGAATTAAGAATTCTATTCACTGGGATGGTAATACAAAAGAAAATTTTCTGTAGTGTATGGGCAAAGTTTAAAGGAAGATAGTATTTAATATTGAGATGGTCACTTAGATATGATTTAGGTTTAAACTGAAGAATACTTATTAGAAAATAACAGAATATTCCCTAAACTGTAAAAAAACATTCACCTATAGAACATGAATCCTTCTTACATTGTTTTACTGTTAGGGAATGGCCAGAGATAATGTACAAATATTTATGTAAATAGAAATTTTATAGCACTGATCATAATACCAAAAAAGCATAAACAACAAAAATGGAATAGTTTGAACAAATTAAGGTACCGTCATTGGTACCTAACATTTAAACAAATATCCACAGTATTTCTGAAATAAGTGACAAATACATGATATCTTTAATATAGTTTTAATTTTCTGCTCTTTTAAAAGTCTATTACTAAATAAATCCATTTATCTTAATAACATAATTAATGTCACTGTCCTAAACTAGAAGCAAATCCTGCAGACACTTAAACTGTGCTTTACTCATTTGTCATTATTTTAGTGACAAATACAAAACTCTCCAGCAATGCCTCCACTTTCTTTCTCCTAGTTCTTTCCAGTCTGAAACTCCTTACAAGCAATGCTCATGAAATCATATCCGGTAAAACGGCTACTGGCCCAGTTAACCTCTTGGACTGTTTAATCAATACAAATTGATAATAGACCAGACAAGAAATTCAGGCAAGGGTTTTTGGGGTTCATGCTGCAGCACATGGGAGTGAGAACAAGACACAGGTGGTCTTGCTAGTTCCCCAAGGAGGGGGCAGGCTGATTTCTAAAATGGACTGAGGGCAGGGACAGATCAGTGAGTGGAGAGGAGGCACAGCTTAGGTGGTGTGCCCACCCCTCCGTGGTGCTGTGTGCAGGGGCCGTGCACAGAACTCTTCTTTTGCTCCAGGCACTCCAGAAATGGTACTTGGTTTGTGGTCTTTTGGATCTTATTGTTCATAACTGCCCCACTCTGCAGGCGTGTAGTTATTTTCTGTCCCTTATAGTTTGTTTGTATTCTGTTGCTCAAGGAGATGAGGGTTCCAGTTTCCAGCCTATCTCAAAACCCTAATCTCTGACGGTAGGAGATGGGAATTTTTGATGTCAGGCTAAAACCCAGCATAAAGTCTTACACATGGATGCTGGGTAATACATGATAAATGACTGAATGACAGCATTTTTTTTAACTACATTTTAATACAGACATATGTTTTTGGTCTCTTTATCAGTTAATTTTACCTAGTGAAGTGCATGCTTGTCCATGATTTGCTCTGTGCCAGGCACTGTGTTAAGTGCTATCCGAATGTAACCTTGGTTAGTCTTCACAACAGTTTGTATGGTGGATTCAACTGTCATCATGTCCATGACACACAGGAGGACTGAGAAACAGAAAGGTCACTGAAGGTCACAGAGCTATCTGTCTGGGATTGATCTGTCTGAACCACTATCCATACTGTGTAAAATGTGCTGGCATACACAGTTTACCAGCTACCCAGGCTTGTACTGCCCTCCTCCAAGTATCCTGTCTTGTGTGCAAAGGATATCACCCCCTAAAGGTTATATATTAAACCCAAACAGGGGACTGTGATGGCTTCCTAGGTGGCTTAGCAGTAAAGAACCCACCTGCCTATGCAGGAGATGCATGTTTGATACCTGGGTAGGGAAGATCCCTTGGAGAAGGAAATGGCAACCCACTCCAGTATTCTTGCCTGGGAAATCCCATGGACAGAGGAGCCTAGCAAGTTACAGTGCATGAGATCACAAAGAGTCAGACACGAATTAGTGACTAAACAACAAGGGGACTGCAGTAGATGGACTAGGACTTTGCAAGAACTGGCTGTATTTCCTGCCGCTTCTCAGAAACCGAATAAACAGAAATTTCAGACTGCTCAGAAACTGAATAGACAGGGACCTCTTGCTTTCTTTTCTCTCTTCTCACAGCGGAAGGCACTGGAGGCAGGCAGAGCCCAAGGTTTTAGATTTCATATGCAGGTTTCCAAGCCTTGTGCCTAAAGAACTGCAAGATTCTCATGTGGCCAGAGTCTCTCTTGCCAAGAGATTATAACAGATTCTAGTAAATTGTTGTTTAGTTGCTCAGTCATGTCCTACTCTGCGACTCCATAAATAGTAGCCCGGCAGGCTCCTCTCTCCCTCAGATTCTCCAGTCAAAAATACTGGAATGGGTTCCCATTTCCTCTTCCAGGGGATCTTCCCACCACAGGGATCAAACTGGTGTATCTTGCATTGGCAGGTGGATTCTTTATCCCTGTGCCACCTGGGAAGCCATTCTGGTAAATATTAAGCTGTGAAGAGCGGCTGGTCATTTTTCAGTTGTGTGATTGAAGTTTCATATATCCCTGGTAAGGCTCTAGGGCTTGTGGTTTTATTGAACTTTGCTAGTATGTCACTGTTTACAAAGGTGAAATTGCAGAGTGAGCATATAAAATAGCTGCAGTGTTTGTTACAGCAGGCAGTATTCAGGAAAGTGCTCTTTGCTGTGAGATGCCATTTAAGATATCAGGGCTGCCTTTCACAGCCACAAACCAGCTTCCCCAACCTCATCCTACCATGTCCATGTCTCTTTTCCCTCTTAATTACATTTCACTTGGCTTCAATTTTCCTCTAAGTAACCTCAGCCTTGAAAATGCCAAAGCCTCTACAATTAAGAGATCTGTGGACCGTGTAATGCTAGCCTATTATGGAGACACAGCTTAGTTTTCTGATTTCCATTTGATAGAAAGCCAAAAGTCAGCCTTTCTTCAACGTACAGCACTTTTTGCCTTGCTGAGTGAGAAATCTGAAACAATTCAGTGAATTTTAAGAGAAGATTAAGTTAGCAACATTCCTAATTGTACCAGTTGGACATTATCCTGCCTTATATAACATTCTTGATAAAAACCATATTATAAAGTTTACACGAAATGGGAGAGAATTTATAGTGGTGAAAAAAGAAACCAGTGGCTCAAAGGAGGGAGGAGGTAAATTCCATGAGTACCTGCAGCTTGTGAGGCAATGTGTAGGTATACTTTACTTTAAATTCATTGATATCCATTACTTTAAAAAAACATTTTTGTAGATTTAAAATTTTTTTCAAAAAATTTTATATTTTTTCAAGCTGTTTTTCAATCACTCAAATCACATTTGAATGCTAATTTCTGCCTGGTATGGTTGAGAACTGTTATTTTTCTTTACACTGTAATAACTCAAATATGCCTGGTCAAGGGTTTCACCTGCCTTGTGTTAAAAGTACAGATTTCCAGGCCCGGACCCAGAGGTTCTACCTCACTTTTGGAGCCCAGAAATGCATATTTTTTTCCTTCAAGGTTTTATATATATATATATATATATATATACACACACAAAGATGTTTTTATTTTATTTATTTTGGCTGCACCACTCAGCTTATGGGATCTTCCTTCCCTGGCCACATGCTTGGCCGTGAACACATGGAGTCCTAACCACTGGACCATCAGGGAATTTCCGTCCTTTAAGTTCTTTTTGTAATAAAATTATTCAAATTTCCATCTTCACTTAGCTTCAGCAGTTGTTAACATTTGTCATTTTGTACTATGTACTATTTGCCACTATAGGCAGATGGATGGATGATGGATGGATGGATGGATGAATAGGCAGCTGGATAGATAACCAGATAATTTAGCCCCTTTTTACTAAGGCACTCAATAACCTGTTCTAATTACTTTCGGTCACATATCTTTGATAGCAATCCCCAGGCTTAATATAGAAAGGAACAACATATGTTTAGTTAGAAACTTACACTCAACATATACCTGTCACATGGTTCATCACAATAATAAAGAAGTACTTTTTATTGTGAACAATGTCATACATACAAATATGCAAATTTAAACATAATATACTCTTTAAAAACTAGTTATAACACATCACCCCTGTTCATACCACCCTGTTAGAACTAGAACATTAGCAGGAAGTTCAGACCCCTTGAGGATCAGAGCGGAACACTTGTCCCACATCACTTCTCCATATGTAACCATTTTCCTGAATTTTGTGTTAATAATTCCCTAACTTTTTTAAAGTTTTCTCCCATACATGTATCAGAAAAAAGTTTTTGTTTCATTTTTCTGCTTTTGAATATTCTTAAATGGATTCATATGTGTTCTCCTATGACATTTTGTGTTTTTGTGTTGTAATTTTGAGATACATCTATTGATGGGTATGGCGGGGCTTCCCAGTTGGCTCAGTTGTAAAGAATCCACCTGTCAATGCAGGAGATGCAAGTTAGATCCCTGGAGGAGGAAATGGCAATCCACTCCAGTAAGTTTTTGCCTGGAAAAATCTCACGGACAGAGGAGCCTGGTGGTTAAAGGGGTTGAAACTAGTTGGACATAAATTAGTGTCTGAGTATGCACGCACACACGATGGGTATAACTGTACTTTTTTTTCTCTACAGTATACTGTTATACTTTATGGATATACCAGATTTTATTTATCCAGTGTACAATTGATGGAAATTGGAAATGTTTTCAGTTTCTTTTGATACACAGTGTGTCAAGAACATTCTCACGTGTACCTGTGTGTACATGTGCAGTCACTTGAGGGTGCAATCCTAGGAATGTCCAGAATTTAAGGTTCTAGAAAGGTATGGGCATTTTCCTAAACACCAGATATTACCATCGTTAAAGGAATAGGACCAATTCCTGGAACTCTTGACGGGCCTGCGGTTGGGTCTGTGTTTGCAGTGTGTACCCGGAAACAGTTTTTACTTTTGTTGTTGTTCAGTCACTAACTCATGTCCAACTCTTTGTGGCCCGTGGACTGCAGCATGCCAGGTTTCCCTGTCCTTCACTATATCCTGGAGTTTGCTCAGATTCACGTCCATTGAGTCGGTGACAACATCCAACCATCTCATCCTCTCTTGCCCCCTTTTCCTGCCCACAATCTTTCCCAGCATCAGGGTCTTTTCCAATGAGTTGGCTCTTCTCATCAGATGTCCAAAGTATTGAAACTTCAGCTTCAGCCCTTCCAATGAATATTCAGGGTTGATTTCCTTTAGGATTGACTGGTTTTATCTTTCCTTACACTCCAAAGGACTCTCAAGACTCTTCTCCAGTGCCACATTTCAAAAGCATCAATTCTTTGGCACTCAGCCTTCTTTATGGTTCAACTCTCGTATGTGACTACTGGAAAAATAATAGCTTTGACTAGATGGACCTTTGTCGGCAAAGTGATGTCTCTGCTTTTTAGTACTGTGTCCAGGTTTGTCGTAGCTTTTCTTTCAAGGAGCAAGCATCTTTAATTTCATGGCTGCCCTAGTGGCTCAGACAGTAAAGGATCCACCTACGATGCAGGAGACACGGGTTCAGTCCCTGGGTTGGGAAGATCCTCTGGAGAAGGGAATGGTTGGCCACTCTAGTAGCCTTGCCTAGAGAATTCCATGGACAGAAGAGCCTGGCCGACTACAGTCCATGAGGTCGTCAAGACACTAACACTTTCCCTTTTACTTTTAAGACCCAATAAACTCCAGTTCCAGAGAAGGAGAGGAACTGGTCTAAGACTGGAGGCCCAGGCTTGGCAAGAGCCTAGCATCTACATACTGGCTTATGCAGTGGTGACATTCACTGGGTCAACTCAGTATCCATATCGACTACTCACTCATATAGTGTTCCAGTGCTTCTTTGACATATCTGCTCTATTGGTAACTTTCTATTTTACTTGAACAACACAAATGACCACATTCTGTACTCTGATAAGCAAGATGATTCATTGGAAAGAACATGGAAAGTACTTAGAAGTACTTAAGTTTAGCAACATTTTCCATTTATGTATTAGATGGTTTTTGTTTGTTTCTTCCACTATTACACTTTTATTTATTTTTTGTTTTCAATTTTTCTTTTATATTGGAGTATAGTTGATTAACAATGTTGTGTTAGTTTCAGATGTAGAGCAGAGTGATTTAGTTACACATGTACCTGTATCTATTCTTTTTCAAATTCTTTTCTCATTTATGATACTATAGAAAAAACAGTTCTCTGTGCCTACCCAACAGTAGGTCTTTGTTGATTAGCTGTTTTAAATATAGCAGTATGTACATGTCAATTCCAAATGCCCAGTCTGTTCCTCCCCCCACCTTTCCCCTCTGGTTACCATAAGTTTGTTGTCTAAGTCTGTGACTCTGTTTTAGTTTTGTACATGGTGGTTCTATTTTTAGCATTCACATATGATATGATATTTGTCTTTCTCTGCCTGACTGACTTCATTTAGTATAATCTCCAGATCCATCTATGTTGCTGCAAAGGGCATTATTTCATTCTTTTTAATGACTGAATAATACCCATTGTGTGTATATACACACCACGTCTTCTTTATCCATTCCTCTGCTGATGGACATTTAGGCTTCTTCCATGTCTTGGCTATTGTAAACAGTGCTACAGTTAACATTGGGGTGCATGTATCCTTTTGAAGCATGTTTTTTCTCTAGCTATATACTTAGGAATGGGATTGCTGGATCATATAATAGCCCTATTTTCAGTTTTTTAAGGCGCCTCCAGACTGTTCTCTATAGTGGCTGCACCAATTTACATTTCCACCAACAGCACTGGAGGGCTCCCTTTTCTACACATCCTCTTCAGCATTTATTGTTTGTAGATTTTCTGATGATGGCCATTGACTGATGTGAAGAGAGACCTCATTGTAGTTTTGATTTCCATTTCACTGTGGTGTTGGAGAAGACTCTTGAGAGTCCCTTGGACTGCAAGGAGATCCAACCAGTCCATTCTGAAGGAGATCAGCCCCGGGATTTCTTTGGAAGGAATGATGCTAAAGCTAAAACTCCAGTACTTTGGCCACCTCTTGCGAAGAGTTGACTCATTGGAAAAGACTCTGATGCTGGGAGGGATTGAGGGCAGGAGGAGAAGGGGACGACCGAGGATGAGATGGCTGGATGGCATCACTGACTCGATGGACGTGAGTTTGAGTGAATTCCGGGAGTTGGTGATGGACAGGGAGGCCTGGTGTGCTGCGATTCATGGGGTCACAGAGAGTAGGACACGACTGAGCGACTGAACTGAACTGAATAATTAGCGATGTTGAGCATCTTTTCATGTGCCTGTTGGCCATTTGTATGTCTTCTTTGGAGAAATGTCTGTTTACATCTTCTGCCCAAGTTTTGATTGGGTTGTTTGTTTTTTCGTTACTGAGTTGCACAAGCTCCTTGTAAATTTTGAAGATTAACCTCTTATTGGTTGCGTTGTTTGCAAATATTTTCCCCCATTCTGTGGGTTGTCCTTTCATTTTGTTTATAGTTTCCTTTGCTGTGCAAATTTGAGATAATACATGAAAAGTCCTCTGCCTTTTCCTGACATTTGATAAGTATTCAGTATATTGTAGCTTTTGATGATCTTCTCTCTTTATTATCATCACATAGAACCAAGAAACCTGAAATATTAAAATTCCTTTCTCTAATAATAATCTTTTCCCCTTGACTGATTAATGGAATCTCTCTCCTAACCCACCTCTTGTTTCAAATATCATCTCAACATTTTTACTTCTCTGAATTATTCTCATAATGTTCACCTACACATATTTTTGATTTAAATGTTTAACATATCTTCTTTTAGCCTTATCTTAAACATAACATGTTTTGATTTAAACTTTTGATTCCTACCTTCTCCAGTCCCCAATATTTTCCCATCATCTTCCTCTCTAGTTCAGTTAATGGCATCACCATCAACTTAGATACCCTGGGTTAAAAAGTGAGACTCATCCTTGACTCCTCTCTGTACTGAGTCCATCAGCAACTCCTGTAGGTTCTGCTCCCAAATCTTTTTATGCATCTGACCACATCTGACCCTCTCCATGTCACCTCCAGTCTAAACTAGCATCAGTTCTCACGTGGATTACTGCTGCCATCCCTCCCCCACTGCTTCCATTCCTGCACCCTCAAGATAAAGTTTAAATCGATCTGATCACTCCACTGATTAAAGTCTCCTAAAGACTCCCCCACTGCAGTTACAACAGATTCCAAACATTTTACCATGAGTTTTAGGTATGATCAGACCTCCATCTCCACCTCTGACCTTGGTTCTCTTCTTTCCTTGTGTCCCTGTCACAGCTGAACTTTCTCTCCCTTGAGTATCACAAAGCTTACTGTTATCTCAGGGCCTTCTCATTCAACTTTCTTGTCTTTCTGGAACTCTTCCCCGTGGTTCAGCTAGCTTAAAGGTCACCTCCTGAGAGAGGCTTTCTCTGACCCTCGGGGACCATCCATGTTTTCGCTACTTTAACTTTGTTTTCCTCATAACTGTACTATCTACATTTAATCCTAAGTATTTGTTGATGTGTTCCACCCCACTGGAATATAATTTCTAGCAGAGCGCCCATCTGCTTTACAGCTGTATTTTCAACACCACGTAGAAGATAGGTGCTAGGGAAATATTTGTTGAATTAATGAAGGAATGAATGAAAGGTAACTAGAGACTAAAAGAATCACAGAACTTCTTGCATGTATCACTGATTAATAATAGTAACTGTAAATATATAAGGTAAAAATTGTTTTTTTGTTTGTTTGTTTTCAGGTTTAATTGGAATTCTTCAAAATGTCTGGTAAGTTTTTGTGAATACGTTTTAATATGCTGTATTTTCAGTTGTGAATTGTGTGATTCCTTTCCTTAAAAAGTTAGAGTCTATTTCCTTTTGAAGTTACTTATTCATGTTTAATATTTGAAGAATTTATATACATATATACATTTATTTATTCATTTATATATATGAACATTCTTATTTATCTTTGACAGAAAAGGATTAAAAGGTATTTAGAGTGGCATATAGGTAATGAAAAAACTCTCCGCTTGTACATGGAGGCAAATTAGGTAAAGGAAAAATGCAGGTGGGAAAGTAAGTAAGCAAAGAGAGGTGATAGTTTAAAATATATTTATAGGTTGATATCTAATATACATACTGAGTTGCTTTTTATAAGAAATGAGTATATTTAATATTGGTCATATTCATTGATGCATACCAACAGAAAAAATGAATATTCTCTAATCATCATTCCATTGTAAATCATGTACTACCTTTCTCACTCCTAAGATATAGTCCCCACAGCTCCTAAGCAACCTGCAGATGAAACAGAGAATCAAATAAAGTCACCTGATCCAAGGCCTGGTGCCCCTCCTGAGTACAGTTCCAGTTTTGTACCAGGTAGGTTAAATATTCGAAAAGAATCTTTCCCCTCTCCAGAAAACCATCCTCATAGTTAAGATTGCTTTTTAAATTAACTAATTAATTAATTGAATGATTCAATAATAAATATTTAATGCCTACAGGGGGCCAAGTAGTTTACTAGATGTTAATTAGAATCATATTCCTGTTTTCATAGGATTTATAGGCAACTTAGGAAGAAAATTGTACAAACATCGATGGCACTCTTTTTGCTTAAGAATGAAGAGAATGTTGTAAGTGCACAAAGGCAGTAACTACCTCTATGGGGGGGAGGGAAGCACTGAGGAAATCATGTTTTACTGGCACAATGAGGAATTTCTCAATCAAAGGAAAGAACACTGTGTCCAAAAGCTCATGGTCATGATGGTCTGGTCTGAGGCATTCTTGGGACAAATGCCAGAAGTGCAGAACAGTGGAGGCAAATGGCTTCAAGTTCTAATTAAGGAGCTTGTTGTTCTGCACATACTTTTGTAAGTCTGAAAGCTCATACTGTATTCAGGGACTCAGGAAAATGGATGCTGATAAGTATGTGGGCAATATGTAACGTCTTAAAAATCAAATAGTCTTTTGACTGAGGAAATAGTTTTAATCAGGATTATATTCAAATATATTTTGAAGATTTAGAAAATGATAAAATGTAGTGCTATTTCTTTAAATATATATTTAAGCATATGTTTTGAGATAGAAACAAGTGAGTTAGGCTGTAGAAGAGCAGAAGAAACCCCGGTATCCATAGGATACTGGCAAGGGTGTTCTCTTGGCTCTAGACATACGATCCATGGAGCTCAGGTAGCCTTTGTTTCTGCAGTGCTTTCTAAAGTTAGGGCTTCCTTTTCCTCTTTCCCTCATGTGTATGTGTGTTATGTGAATCTGAGCATACAGCCCCTGTATAACCCCTCATTACTGCTTAATGCCTGCTAAATCTAAATTTTTGACAACCCTGGGTCATAATTTCACTGTATCTGACTGTTACTCTATATTTTACTTCAGTGGCTATCAAATTATCTACATAATCTATCTTATATTCACAGTTGCTCTATATCCAAGTACCTAGGTTATACTAGAACAGAAACTATACCATTTCTAAGAAGTAATTGTTGGCTATAAATCATGTTCTGTTCATCTGTGAAAAAACTGTCTGTCTGTTCCCTTCTGTATCAAAAAGTTAGTAAGAGAGCAGGATACAGCCTTCAAGTTAAACGAGTAAGTAAGTTGAAAAATATTATGATGAAAAACATACGACTAATGAATTTTCAGTTATGAGAATCGGCAACAAAAATTTACCATGATCACCATCTAGTGGCTGAACGATATACTTACTTATACTGATGCAAATTGTGTCCCCTTAATTCACATTCAGTTCAGTTCAGTTCAGGTCAGTCACTCAGTCATGTCCAACTCTTTGTGACCCCATGAATCGCAGCACGCCAGGCCTCCCTGTCCATCACCAACTCCCAGAGTTCACTCAGACTCACGTCCATTGAGTCAGTGATGCCATCCAGCCATCTCATCCTCTGTCGTCCCCTCCTCCTCCTGCCCTCAATCCCTCCCAGCATCAGGGTCTTTTCCAGTGAGTCAACTCTTCTCATGAGCTGGCCAAAGTATTGGAGTTTCAGCTTCAGCATCAGTCCTTCCAATGAAAGGCATTCTTGGGACAAATGCCAGAAGTGCAGAACAGTGGAGGCAAATGGCTTCAAGTTCTAATTAAGGAGCTTGTTGTTCTGCACATACTTTTGTAAGTCTGAAAGCTCATACTGTATTCAGGGACTCAGGAAAATGGATGCTGATAAGTATGTGGGCAATATGTAACGTCTTAAAAATCAAATAGTCTTTTGACTGAGGAAATAGTTTTAATCAGGATTATATTCAAATATATTTTGAAGATTTAGAAAATGATAAAATGTAGTGCTATTTCTTTAAATATATATTTAAGCATATGTTTTGAGATAGAAACAAGTGAGTTAGGCTGTAGAAGAGCAGAAGAAACCCCGGTATCCATAGGATACTGGCAAGGGTGTTCTCTTGGCTCTAGACATACGATCCATGGAGCTCAGGTAGCCTTTGTTTCTGCAGTGCTTTCTAAAGTTAGGGCTTCCTTTTCCTCTTTCCCTCATGTGTATGTGTGTTATGTGAATCTGAGCATACAGCCCCTGTATAACCCCTCATTACTGCTTAATGCCTGCTAAATCTAAATTTTTGACAACCCTGGGTCATAATTTCACTGTATCTGACTGTTACTCTATATTTTACTTCAGTGGCTATCAAATTATCTACATAATCTATCTTATATTCACAGTTGCTCTATATCCAAGTACCTAGGTTATACTAGAACAGAAACTATACCATTTCTAAGAAGTAATTGTTGGCTATAAATCATGTTCTGTTCATCTGTGAAAAAACTGTCTGTCTGTTCCCTTCTGTATCAAAAAGTTAGTAAGAGAGCAGGATACAGCCTTCAAGTTAAACGAGTAAGTAAGTTGAAAAATATTATGATGAAAAACATACGACTAATGAATTTTCAGTTATGAGAATCGGCAACAAAAATTTACCATGATCACCATCTAGTGGCTGAACGATATACTTACTTATACTGATGCAAATTGTGTCCCCTTAATTCACATTCAGTTCAGTTCAGTTCAGGTCAGTCACTCAGTCATGTCCAACTCTTTGTGACCCCATGAATCGCAGCACGCCAGGCCTCCCTGTCCATCACCAACTCCCAGAGTTCACTCAGACTCACGTCCATTGAGTCAGTGATGCCATCCAGCCATCTCATCCTCTGTCGTCCCCTCCTCCTCCTGCCCTCAATCCCTCCCAGCATCAGGGTCTTTTCCAGTGAGTCAACTCTTCTCATGAGCTGGCCAAAGTATTGGAGTTTCAGCTTCAGCATCAGTCCTTCCAATGAACACCCAGGACTGATCTTTAGGATAGAGTTAGAAACTGGAAATACTGTACTTGAAATACTTAGTTTTAATGAATTTCTTAAGGTTCAATCATATATTCTATTTGCATTATATTACTGGATATTTATTCCACTGAAAATAAAGTAAAAAAGAATAATAGTCAAAATGACTAAGAAAATAAAAATTCCATAAAGCAGTATTTCTCACACTAGTAGTGTAGTGGTAGGACAATGCTCCATAACAAAGTTATACAAAGTTAAACATGTTTTATTGTGTTGTGTTTTCTTGCAGAACAATTAGAACTTTTAAGAGCAGTTTTAAAGCTTAAAAGGGAGTATAAAACATATACCATTTCCCACACATATTATGCTCTTCTCTTAACATCTCAGAATAATGTATTCTTATAACATTAATCATTTGATTATGTACATTTTTATATATATTTTTTAGAAATATAGTCTCTATACTCTATAGAGTAGCACCATAATCTAAATTGTAATTTTCTTACTAATTTATTGATATTCAGATTTTGTTCCATAAGATACTTTTATCCTAAGATTACATGGTTAATACCACAATAATTAATCATCAACTCATTAAAATGATATAACATTAGTCTTTTTGAGATAGTTTGTATGACATTGTTGTTTTTTAATAATAGTTCTAAAGAGGAGAGAGATATCCAATATTTAGTCCACTTTGGGTATCTTGAACACAATTCTTATAGAAATTAAAAGTATTTCATTGGCCAAAATATTTGTTCAGTTTTAAGTACAAATAAAAGGCATATTTTTCATTTTTACCAAGAACTTTATTGAACAATATATTCCCTAACTAAATGAACTTTTTGGCCAACCCAGTATGTTCTTTACAACAAACTGAATTTTCTCCATTTTTTCTAAAGACGTTAGCTCTTTTTTCTCACTTAGCCCTAATTTGACATTGTTTCTAGTTGCCATTATTTTCCTTTAGTCTTTCCTGAGTCTGTCTCTATCACGAGCTCTGTGTAAACTACACTTAGAAACTGGCATTCCCAGAGGTCCTTGGTCTGATTCCCTGTCCAGCCCCTGGCTGCACCGGCCTGTCCACTCTCTCATCTCTTCCATTTGCTTGTCCTTTTAAACTCTCTTTAGTAATCTTGGGAATATCCCATGGTTTCATTTGCTTTTAACCACTTAGGAATCCCTTTGTTGTTGTTTAGTTGCTAAGTTGTGTCTGACTCTTGTAACTCTGTAGCCCATCAGGCTCCTCTGTCCATGGGATTTCCTATCCAAGAATACTGGAGTGGGTTGCCATATCCTTTTTTAGGGAATCTTCCCAGCCCAGGGATTGAACCCCTGCATCTTGCATTGCTGGCAGATTCTTTACCACTGAGCCACCAGGGAAGCCCTAGGAATCCTTCCGCTCCCACCCAAATCTGTCTCCTCTGCCCTAAACTTATATTTCCACCCGCCTGTAGACCACTTGCCCTTAATGACCTGGGATCTCAACCTCAAGTGATCCTCAATACATCTTTGGCATCTTGTTCCTAAACACAATATTGTTTCTTTACACTGGACTCCTACAGTCAGAAACTTGAGACCCTGTCCTCATATCATTTGTTACCAAGACAGTATATCTCTTTAATGTCGATCATTGTTTTTCCACTTTCTACTCTTTTCATCATAATTAAATTTCCTTACCTCCCATCTAGACTCCTTCAGGCACCTCCTGCCTCATCCAACCTTCCTATTCATAAAGGCTCTAAATGTAAAACTGGTCACTCCAGTGTGCATGTTATTGGCATAAAGTCCTTTGCACAGAGTAGAGGTCTTTCGTCATCATCCCTTCTTCCCCACCTTCCTTTCTGCTTTGTTTGCTAAATCTTCACACATGGCCTTTACCCATGTGGTACTGAGATTTCCCTGTGCAGCTGCTCATTTTGTGCCTGTTCTGTCTAAAACCTTTCCCATTCATGAAGGTGCTAACTGGGTCTCATGTGTCAGCACTTACATCATAGGGTATCTCCTCTGCCTCAGTTCCTTGCCCCTCCTCTTTAATCCCTTCATCTACTGTGTGTCTACCTATGTGAGTGTTATAGACATAGGTCCTTGGACTATTTAATCAATAGAAATTGATAAGACGCCAGATGAGAAATTCAAACAGGGCTTACTGAGGATCATGCTACAGCAGGAGGGAGTGAGAACAAGTAACAAGAGCCAAGTAGGTAAGCTAGTTCCTTAAATGGAGTGAGGGAAGGGGTGAATCGGTGGGTTGGACAGGAAGCATAGCTTAGGTGGTCTGCCCACCCCCTTGGCTGTGCTGTGTGCAGAAATCATGGGCAGCATTCTGCTTTTGCATACATAAGGTCATATTTCCTTATGGTATATTTTAGTTTCTGTAAGGTTTTAGTTATAGCCCCATTTTCATTCCTGATTTTAATAATTGAAGTCTGTTTTTTCCCTTGGTTAGTGTGGTTTAAGGTTTCTCAATTTGTTGATCTTTTAAAAGAACCTACTTTTGGTTTTGTTGATTTTGTCTATTTTTATTTTTTCATTTCATTCTCTTCTATTGCAGTCTTTATCATTTCCTCCTGATGGCTTTGAATTTGGTTTATTTCTAAGGTGGAAAGTTGGGTTACTGGTTCTAGATATTTCTTTCTTTCTTTCTTTTTGGCTGCAAGGGTCTTTGTTGCTTCCCTTGGGCTTTCTCTAGTTGCAGCAAGCGGGGCTATTCTTTTTTGTGGTGTGTGGGCGTCTCATTATGGTGGCTTCTTTTAATGCAGAGTACAGGCTTTAGGGCACGCAGGCTTTCAGTAACTGTGGCCCATGAGCTTAGTTGCTCCAAGGCGTGTGGAATCTTCCTAGAGCAGAAAACAAACCCATTTCTCCTGCATTGTTCTTAACCACTGGACCACCAGGGAAGTCTAAGATATTTCTTTTTTAATGTAGGTGTTTACAGCTTTAAATTGCCCTCTAAGCACTGTTTCAGCTACATCCCATAAGCTTTGGTATATTATGTTTTTGTTTTATTCATCTCAAATTATTTTCTAATTTCCCTTATGATTTTTTTATTCCTTTGATAATTTAGGAGTACATTATTTTATTTCCTCATATTTGTGATTTCCTAAATTTCCTTCTCTTATTATTGATATCTAGTTTTACTCCGTTGTAATAGAATATATTTTGTTTGAATTTCAGATATCTTAAATTTATTGAGACTTGTCTTATGGCCCAGCCAATAGGTCTGTCTTTGAGAAGGTTCTGTGTGCATTTGAGAAAAATGTTTTAAAGTTTATTATGGGGTCAAATGTTCTATACATTCTGTTATGTCTAGTTTCACTTGTAGTGTTTCACACTTCTGTTTCCTTTTTGATCTCCTGCTCATGTATTCTACCCATTATTGGGAATGGGGTATTGCAATCTCTAACTATTGTTTGTTGAATTGCCTATTTCATTTTATATGTGTCAGTTTTTGCTTGATATATTTTGAAACTCTGTTTTTAGGTATATATAATTGTTACATCTTCTTGACAGAGTGCCACTTCTGTTATTATAAAATACACTCTTGCCTGGAAAATCCCATGGGTGGCAGAGTCTGGTAGGCTGTGGTCCATGGGGTCGCTAATAGTCGGACATGGCTGAATGACTTCACTTTCACTTTTCACTTTCATGCATTGGAGAAGGAAATGGCAGCCCACTCCAGTACTCTTGCCTGGAGAATCCCAGGGATGGGGGAGCCTGGTTGGCTTCCATCTATGGGATCGCACAGAGTCAGACACAACTGAAGCGACTTAGCAGCAGCAGCAGCAGCAGCAATAGCAATAGTTTTCATCTTAAAATATATTTTATCTGACATGAGTATGATTATTTCACTAATTTCTATTAATGAAGTACTAATACATGCTACAACATTGTTGAACATTAAAAATATGCCACAAAGCAATCAGGTACGAAGGCTATGTGTTACATGATTTTATTTATATGAAATGTCCAGTTTAGGCAAATCTGTGGAGGCAGTAGTTTCCAGGACCTGGGAGAAAGGTGGGGAATGATTGGTAATTGGTATAGGATTTTTAGGGGGTGATCAATCTATTCTGGAGTTAGATAGTAGTCTTTAAAAGAACCGCTTTGACGTTAAGGAGACCTTACTATCTTTCTGACCTTAAACAATTTGTGTATGTGCTTAGTTGCTCAGTTGTGTGACTCTTTGCAACCCCATGGACTGCAACCCGCCAGGCTCCTCTGTCCTTGGGGATTCTCCAGACAAGAACACAGTAGTGGACTGCCATATCCTCCTCCAAGGGATCTTCCCAAGCCAGGGATCGATCCCAGTTCTCCCCCATTGCAGCAGGCATATTCTTTACCATCTGAGCCACCAGAGAAGACCTTAAACAATAGTAGCAATAAACATAGTAGGAAAAAATTTACCATTCTAATTATATGCTAGGCCTTGCATTCATCTTCCTACAAAGGAAACTAATGCATAAAGGCTAGCATGTTAACTTGATATTTCAACCTTACTTCTGTGCTCTGAAGTGGGAATAATTACTTCATAAGATTTAAGAGGATTAAATGAGTTAAGGTATAAATCCCCTTAGTGCATTTTGGTACATTCTATATACTCATAAAATGGAACACCTTCTTATTTTTAAGTGGAGGTTGTGTGATCCATATCATTTCCATGTAAAAAGTCACGCTGACACCACCATATATTGTAGCATTCATAATGTATAATTCTTCCATTTTTTTTTTAATGCAGGGCCTCCTGCACCAGCTATCCTTCTACCTGCAGGCTACCCAGGAGGCTTGCCTATGGGATACTACGGTCCACATCAGCCCAGTGCCTTCCCCCTGCACATGCAGACTGGAAGTATCCACCCCATCCAATACCAGCCTGGAAAATATCCTGCACCACAACTTTCTGCTCCAGCAGTATGGATGCCAGTGCCAACTCCCATACCACACTGTCCTCCAGGTCTGGAATGCCTAGCCCAGGTATTCCACACAAATCCAAATTGTTTTCTTACAAAGTATGACTAGGGATCCAAGAAGAAGAGACTAGATAGAGTACATAAAGGTGATGGGTCAGAGATGACAGATGTTTAATTTGTGTGACTATAGGAATGGTGATGATAATTTCAGGAATGGGAATGGGGAAAAAAGAAGATAGGGATTTTTTGGTGGTACGAATATGACTTTCCTGAAGGGTGTATGCTGAATTTTAAGACATTCACGATGTCCTGTTGAACACAGTTTAAAACATAGGAATAGGGTTAGTAGAAAGCTATGAAGATGTTAATTAGGTTACCATTTGTTTAGAAGTAAAGGGTGAACAACAAGAAAAGCAGTGTTACGAAGAACAGAGGGCAGTGAGTGAATCACTCGGTGCCTTAGACCTTTGCTTTTTCTCACTACCCATAGTTTTCAGCAGCCAGTCCTGCCTCCTCCCAAAACATACAATGTAAATAAAAATAGAAGCCAGCCAAGAATATTGTCCATATGCTGGGAAAGGTGAAAGCAAGAGGAGAAGGGGATGGCAGAGGATGAGATGGTTATATAGCATCACCAACTCCATGGACATGAATTTGAGCAAACTCTGGGAGACAGTGGAGGACAGGGGAGCTCGGCACACTGCAGTCCATGGAGTCTCAAGGAGTGAGACACAACTTAGCAACTAAACAACAATAACAAGGATTTTGTTTCAGGCCAAGTTCCAGAGAACCCCTTTTCACAAAATAGAGACTCCCTAATTTTCATTTATATGGACATTTTAGGATCAGGACAACTATTTCAGAAGCTGGAGCAATATGCCAACATATTTGTGTACTGAATGGTGGTGTTTAAAAACCCATGTCAGAAACAAAAATGTTGCTTAAAGAAAATAAGATAAACCTAGTATTGTAAATACCTTAGAAACTACTAAGTTATGATCACCTTTTACTAAATTATAATCACCTTTAGAAAAAGCAAGTGTTTAAATACCTTAAAAGCAAGGAACTTGCCCATTCAGTACTTGCTTTCCAGTCAACCAAATGTTCATTGGCACTGACATGTTTCTGTTTTTGACTTTATATACTGATTGTTAATCCTGTGCATTGAAAACCATTGTTACAAAGTTATAGTGTTGATCTTGAAAGTAAAACCATTAGATCAGGAAAATTTGGATTTTACATAAACCAAAAACTTTATTAAATTATTGTTTGACAAAATATTGATGAAATACAGAGCCTTCAGGTAAAGTGCTAGAATAACTGCTATATTATTTTGGAAGCTTATAAAATGCTTATAAGTTAATCAGGTTTAAAAAGTTTATTTTTTCATAAACTTTAATATTTTCTAAAAACAGAAAATTTCCTTAGAAATCTAATGTCTGATGTCATTTCTTTTTAAAAATGTATAGCTTTAAT